>LS520778.1:1758953-1837427 GCA_900490845.1 Pristionchus japonicus | reverse complement strand
CCACCCAAACCAAGGGGGTTAAGAAATGTTGGTAGTGGTTGAATAACCACAGTAAAGAAATCCCCCACCACGTGCACACAACACGGGCGGTATAGCCTTACGCATAGGTCGCTGATTACTCAGGACAGACTGAACGCTGAATTGGCATGGGGGTGGCAGAGCCCGCCCTTGCGTGGAACGCCTAACACCTTTACCTTTAGCGCCGGTTCGTTTGTCATCGACTTATGGAGCATTCAAGCGAGTGCCCATCGACTACGGCATAGTATAGGAACCTGCACGTGGTGGCGCTGCATAACCACGGCCCTTCAACACCAAGCCTAGCCAGCTCGCCGTGGCGAACTAATCCTATACGCCCTCTGATATTGCTAACCCTGCAAGTTGCTCGCTGTTACTAACCGTGCAAGTTGCTTGATGTGTAAATCGGAGGGAAGCTACTAGACCGGCATCTAGCTAGCTGCAACTACGAATGCGACGCCAGGCTGGAGTTCACAACACTCCGCTCGACAAGCCGGTCGCTATCCATCCAGTCGTATCAACTTTACAATGGCTCAACGATTATCCACCACTACTACGGCATCCACGGCTGAAGTCGATGCGCATCGGGAACGCCCTCCCGGTGTGACAAGTATGCGAGGGCTACCGACAAACGGACGATGTCGGCTAAAGAAGCGAGTCCTTCCAACCACTAAGATGAGGCTTGCCACTCTCAACGTCGGATCGATGACAGGAAGAAGCACAGAGATTGCTGCTCTCATGAAGGCTAGGCGGATAGACGTTCTTTGTGTGCAGGAAACTAGATGGACCGGATCGAAGGCGAGGAATATTGGTGATGGTTACCGTATGATCTACCATGGAGTGAAACCAGTCGGAGGTACGAGCGTCCATCAGTACGGAGTGGGCATAGTTCTCAGTCCGCGTCTCCGCGACTCCCTCGTCGATGTAATCAATGTGACAGATCGTCTGATGGCCATACGACTAGACTACTTGAGTACCCCCATATTCGTAGTAAGCGCGTATGCGCCGCAGACAGGATGCTCCGATGATGACAAGACCGCATTTTGGGAGAGCGTTGAAGCACTAATGACAACGAGAGACCCGCATGAAATAATACTAATCGGAGCCGACCTGAACGGACACGTTGGGACAGATCAGAATGGCTACGAGAAAGTGCACGGAGGGAACGGATTTGGCACGAGGAATGATGAGGGCGACGCTATTCTCGAATTCGCGACATCTTTTGACCTACTCGTCGCCAATACGCTCTTCCGTAAGAGAGATAACCACCTGATAACCTATGAGTCGGGTGGAAAACGGAGTACAATTGATTACTTTCTGGTGGATCGAGTACACCGGAAGAACATCATTGATTGCAAAGTGATCCCAGATCACACCTGTACTCAACACTTCCCATTGATCATTGATGTATCCTTTCCAGTCAAGAGAAAGATGAAACCCCCGACTATCTCCATTCCGTCCCGAATCAAATGGTGGCGATACAATGAAGAACGGGTACCTTTACTCCACCGTTTACATTCCCGGCTCACCCCTTCGATTATGCATTCCACACTACCATCCCACCCAGATACTCACTGGACATTCCTTGCTGAACAGATTCAAAGAGCAGGCAGAGAGATACTTGGAGAGACTAAGCAGGGAAAGAGGATAGAGAAGGAGACTTGGTTTTGGTCCCAAGAAGTACAGACTGCTGTAAGGAAGAAGAAGGATGGACTGAAGAGATGGAAGAGTGAGAGGAACGACGCCTCGAGAGCGGAGTATCTAGAGGCGAAGAAAGAAGCGAAGAGATCAGTCGCCGCGGCTCGAGCAGCAGCTACACAGAAGTTGTATGACTCGTTGGACACGGTAGACGGAGAGAAGAGCATATATAGGATAGCCAGATCCCGGGCATCTGCAAGTGCTCAAATGACAAAGATGAGACTAACTAAGAGCGCTGACGGACGAGTACTCCGCGACGAAGAGGAGATTAGAGAGAGATGGAAGGAATACTTCGAGAAGATTTCTAATGAAGAGTTCCCTCACCCTCCGATTCCCTCAATACCACCCACGTCTGGACCAGTCCTGCCGATCTCGATAGCCGAAGTCCGTATAGCCGTGAAACAGATGAAGAACGGAAAAGCCACTGGGCCTGATGATGTGGCCGCAGAAGTATGGAGAGGACTAGGAGACACCGGATCCACCCACCTCTGCCACCTCTTTAATCAGATTGTCGAACTCGGTGAGACGCCTAGCGACTGGCAGAGATCGACTACCGTCCCGATCTGGAAGCGGAAGGGAGATATCATGGACTGTAAGAACTATCGCCCGATTAGACTCCTCTCGCACACAATGAAGATAATGGAACGCGTTATTGACTCTCGATTACGTGAAATAGTCGATATTCACGATTTACAGTGTGGATTCATTAGAGGTGTATCTACTACAGACGCGATCTTTGCGACCCGTCAGTTCCTGGAGAAGAAGAGAGAAGTCAGCCAGAAGGCACACTGCTGCTTCGTCGATCTAGAGAAAGCATTCGATAGAGTTCCGCATGGTCTGATCTGGTACGCGCTAAGGGATCACGGAGTCCCCGAACAGTATATTTCCTGGATTCAAGCACTCTATAAATCCCCTAGAAGCGCTGTGAGAACCGAAGTTGGCCCTTCTCCCCCATTTCCAGTGACCGTAGGAGTACACCAGGGAAGTGCCCTATCTCCTCTCCTATTCATCATAATCATCGACTCCATATCCAGAGACCTCCAGAAAGACGCTCCTCTTACAGTCCTATACGCAGATGACATATGTTTCTGTACAGACACCAGACAGGAACTCGAACATCTCGCACAGCGATGGACTGACAGACTGGCAGAGTACGGGTTGAGAGTGAATGTCGACAAGACGGAGTATCTCGAGTTCGGTGAACAGACTCCAGGATCGATCACCGTGAATGGATCATCCCTCACTAAGTGCACGTCGTTCAAGTACCTGGGCTCGACACTAACCTCTGACGGTTCTATCTCAGAGTCCGCCACTGCACGAGCGACTGCTGCATGGTTGAAGTGGAGGGAAGTAACCGGTGTACTCTGTGATAGAAGGATGCCAGACAGGATAAAGGGGAAAATCTACCGTACTGTAGTGCGACCTGTAGCTTTGTACGGTTCCGAAACATGGCCCGCCACTAAGAAGACTGAACAAGCTCTTCATTCGATGGAGATGAAGATGCTTAGATGGTCGATCGGTAAGACGAGGAAAGATAGGATTAGAAATGAAGAAGTTAGAGGAAGATTGGGAGTGGCGCCCATAGCTGAAAAGATGAGAGAGGGAAGACTAAGATGGTTCGGACATATTCTAAGACGCGATCCGGAACACATAGCCAGAAGAGAGTACGAGAGAATAGTGGTTGGAACAAGGCCAAAAGGACGTCCTAAAATGAGATGGAAAGACGTCCTTAAAGCCGACATGAAGCGTGTCAATTTGCGTCCCGAAGACGCCAAAATTAGAAGTGCGTGGAGAGCAGCGAGCCATGTAGCGGACCCCGCCCCCAAGCGGGACTAACGCAAGGAAGAAGAAGAAGATAGGTAATCGCGAAAAAATCGAAATTAATGTGTAGTCCAGAGAGAATCAGAAGTGTCAGTCCATATTTACATCATCACTAGTCCATACTCACAAGATGCTTCCTCGTGTCAACAGTCACGTGGGGTTTTCCATCCCTCACATTCCTCCAGTTGATCGCGAGAGTCGAGCCAGAAGCGAGAGTTAGAGGAAGATCTGATGAGATATGTTTCAGATGGTGCACTATAGAATATTTACTGCTGTCATTTGATTTTATCTCAAAATGTTTGAAAGAAATGGGTGATTATGTTACCTCCCATCTCCTCAACGAGATCCTCTCCATGGAAGATGTTCTGTCCTGAGACCTTCCTCACTACGAACATGCGGAGATCAGGACGAGTCGGAGTTCTCTGCAAGAGATGGACTGTTTGGCTAGATCTTCTTCCTTTCTCACAGTCTGAAGAAACAATCAAAAAACCGAAACTGTACCTGTTCCGGCAGCACAGTCTGTCTCTTCGGAGTCTTCTCACGAGGAGTCTTCTCGTCCGACTGAAATCATGAGTGTGCTCTATCGATCTACCGTATGCTACTGAATCCTACTAGAAAAAAAACCTTGGAATACGAGGGCAGGAAGGAGGGAGCAGCAGGGCCTGCAGCTGAATCGAGCCCATTGGAGTGACCGTTGCGGACGGGAGGAGAAGGAGACTTGCTCGAACGACGAGGCTAGAACGGGTTGGTGTGTTGATTTCAAATTGAATGGACTCAAAGGCTGTTTTCACCTTTGGAACGGGCGATGCAACATCATCAATGAATGGAATGGCGGCTGCTCCTACTGATCCACTGCCAGCAGAGACTGGCGGTTGGAAGACTTCCACGGAATGTCTGAAAGACTTCTTTGAAGAACGTCGAGAAGGCGACTATCGAATAGGTTTCACGAGGTTCGTATGAAGTCAATGAGCGGAATGAGGTTGATATTCTTTCGATAGTCATTTTCAACAGCAATAGGATGACAACTGTACCTGCATCGTGACTCGAGTACCCTCATGAGATGGGAGTAGGTGCACTTGCTCTTCGGAAGGGAGACGATGAAGGGTTGACCGACCATCTCCAGATTCGAACTGGAATAGAAGGAATGTCTCAGTGTAACCTTCAGGCGAAAGAAAAGTCAATCTTCGATAAAAATAAGTACCGTGTTCTACAGTCCTTTCGATGCTCTGCGTCCCAGTGAGTTCGTTGGCATTCCCTGCGAAAATATCAACGTTCAGCACTTCGAAAACATCTTCAAGACTCACTCATTGCAGTAGTAGACATTGTAGCAGTCCTGGCAGGCGGAGAGGGAACGAGAGGAACCGCATTGGGCACACACGTATCTGAAGGAAATTTTACCATGATTCCTTCTCATAAAAAGTCAATGAAACAATGATTAGATATAAGTCGTTTGGGTTACCTAAGATTAGAAGGATACAGCTGTCTTTGAACTGCAGTCACTTCAATCACCTCCTCATTGCAGTCAGACGGATTGTGCAGTTGGAACCTGGAATGAATTGGTTATCATTGGCTTGGAAGAAACTGTCGGCTGCCACAATCTAATAGTACTCACACGTAGAGGACGTCTCCGGAGGATAGAAGGGAAGCCTTCTCATCAGGGTAGAATGTCTTGTGAAGACGATGAGAGACTACTTCCACCAGACGAAGCTGAATGATTCTACTGAATGAACTATCCAACATTGCGGAATATTTTCGAGAATGTTTCGCCTGCTGATACGCAGTCGAATAACTTGAAACAGGAATGAAACGGAATGAAGAATCTCACAGTCTTCGCAGGTGCTCCAGTGGTATCAGCCACTCCCTGCAGCACATCGGCTATCGATCCCTCTGCTGAGTAGTGGATGGACATCTGAAGAAGGAGGAAGGGAAACGGTGGAAATCAATCGACAACAGTTGGAAATAAAGGGATACCTTGACAGGTTTGAGTGCGGGATCAAGTGGCCAGAAGTAGACATTCATTGACTTCTTCTGCTTAGGGAAGGGAACGGGAAGGTAAAGGAAAGGATCGAATGTGATTGAGACCTGCAGATTGTTGAATCATAACGACGATATTGAAAAATGTTGTTACTGGACGGATCAGATCTATTGGTATTCACATCATCCATCTTTCTTTATGTCCTAATGAAACACAACTGCTCGCTCACTCTGTCACACTTTGGACACTGCAATCTACTCTTGAGTTGCCCATGGAAGAGATCGACAAAGATGGAATCATTGCGGAGGAGATGATTGTGCCACGCCTCGTTTGCTACCTGAGGAAAACAAAATATATCAGATTCGTCTAAAATTGGGAAGACCTTTTCATTACCCTGTTTCGGGTGCATCTTCATCCCTGAATACTTACTGAATACTGAATACTGAATACTTGTTAGCTCAACTTCTTCAACGAACCTCAATATCCGGCCTTCCATCAGCCTCGACGGTTCCCGTCAATGCCTTCGTCTTCACTCGATTGAGATCCTCGTGGAGACCGTCTGAATTGGGAGGATTTACTCCTCTCATTCTTTTCAAAGGTTCTCTTGAAACATACCCAGCAAGAAAGAGAGGAACTCGTGAGCATCGTGTTGTGCGAAGTTAGCGAACTGAGAAGCCTTCTCAGCGACCAATTCCTGGGAATTGAAGACTGTTCGGAGAGGAACACAAATAATGAAGTATTTCTTCAGAGCCGGTCAGCGATTACTTCATTTTGACGACACAAGAGAAAGGGAATTCTAACCTTGATCCTCGCAGGTTCGATGGCTCTCGTCGTACACGACCACATCTGTTGCATGAAGTCAGAGAAAGCTTCGGCCAGACGACCCTGAGATGAAGATTGATTGTCTTCAGTGCGCTTTCACAAAGCGAATGATAGGATAATGAACGACTTCTTCATAGAGTTTGATCATTCTCATCAGAAATTGTTCCTTACCTTGAATCCGAGTGGATTCATAGAGTTCACATCACTCTTGTGATGACCATCGAGGAAGTACGTACGGAGTTCAACGCAGTTGATCAGCATCTGAGAACACAACTTCGGGTTTTCGAAATCCTCTCAGAACGAGGAGTCACTCTCTCGGACCTGGAGTGTAGCGTTCATGAAGCACGTATTGCCGATGTTGCGAAGTCCGGTGAATCCCGACTGGACTACCGTACCCCGTTCCTCGTACGGAGTCACCTGCAGGGAGAGATTACTGTAGATGATCGATACCGTATAGGGAATACAGTTTATCGTGCAGGGTAAGAGGAACAGAAGAGAGTGCGAGAAGGCAAGTGAGTGAATAGGGGGAGAGGCAAGAGGGGAAGTGCAATACGGGTTACGACGAACAAAAAGCACCACGAGATTATTCAGTGTGATTGGTTGTTTTGCAGTGGGAGTGAGGGAAACGAAGGAATCTTCTAGAGACGGAATCGAACAACCTTCACCTTGGCTGTTGGCTTGACACTGTAGGAGGATTCGTACGATGGAGGAGGCATGTTGGGGATGGCTGGAAGAGTATTTTGAATGCTTTTACCTTTGAAATTCACAAAACCTGTAGCCGACGGTGCTGGCGAGACTCTTCCCGTAGAGTATGGTTCCGATCGAAGGAGACCTGAGAAGAAAGTAGAGATCAAAGAACAATGTGTGGTCATTCTCACCATTGGAGGAAGCATAGGAGGGAGTGTACTTGCCGGGAGTCGTAGCATTTGCGTTGTCTGCTATGAACGACTCTTCCACCATTGTTCGTGCAGAGAGCGATTCGGTTAGGTTTCAAATGACTAACAAATGGTGATTCATTGATGTTACGAGAATCATTGACAGTTTGATCGATGGAATGCCAAATACCGTAATCACTCACTAACTCCCAACCCTCCACTCGCAGTGACAGTGAAAGTCGGTCTCTCCTTCACTGGAGTCGATCCACCAGACGTCGAGGATACCGTAACCCTCTTACGGAAATCCTTCACCAGAGGTTCAGCAGGAGGAGCCTGCAATCGACTTGTCTACCGTATCCTAACAGTATCCTCCTCACCATGGCTTCTCTCTCCTTCTCCCTCTCCTCCCATGCTTTGTACTCCTCCCTCTCCTTGTCTCGTCTCTCCCTCTCTGCCGCTTGTCGGTTCAGTTCAGTGACCGAGGGACCAGCACGGTACGAGGCTGAAGGGAGAATTGAATCATTGATTAGCAGAAATTATCCTTGTCGAACAGATTGATTAAAATCAATCGTTTGACCTACCAGTAACGGAAGTGGATCGGTTCCTGATGGACGTTCGATTGGCTGAGCTTCCGAATCGATCCATATCAGAGGAGGAAGAAGCGACTGAAGAGGAACAGAAGAGTAACCAGACGTCTCGGGATCTTCATTGCTAGGCAACAGTCAGAGATGGCTAATGAGAATGAATGAAGACGGGTCCTCACCTTCTCTTTCCCTCTCCCTTTCCTTCTCCCTCTCTCGATCTCTCCCCAGAGTGGAAGTGGCATAGGAAGAGGAGGAATACTTCATCGGGGAGCTGTATCCACTAAACATTTGCATTCAATGGTGTTTTCAAGAGTAGATTTTTACGTGATGGGCTGAATTTTGAATGTTTTCAACGTGGAATCACCTCGAATACGTTGTAGATATCCTCGTTGGTTCCGCCGCAGTCGATCGTTCAGAGCCAGCAGAATTTGTGGTGAAGAGCGAGCTGAAAGATCAAAGATCAACCTCTGAGTCTCTCCTCGTAACTCACCGATGGTACTGCACGGGAGTGTGATGGGAGGGAGAGCGAGTGAGGGTCTGAATTAAATAAATTAGATATTCTTTCACTAATTAGCAATGAATCCGAGGGAATGTCCAACCGATGATGAGTAGGGTTCCCTTCCAGAGGTGGAAGTGCTCATGGAGGAAGAAGAAGGAGTGTAACGAGAGTAGGAGCTGGAAAGAGAAATGGTTGATTTCAGTTCGGAATTCATTCAACGGATCACCTAATCAGCTATGCTTCACGAGGTGCATAGAAAAGCGAATAAATGTTGTATTCGATCAATCTTTCTTTTCTGGTTCAATCAAAACTAATATCTCCGTACCTAGTGTAGCTCGTCCTGGGAGCAGCATCTCCATAGCTCCTCGAGTAGTCTCGAGCTCGAATGGATGATGTGGAGGAGGAGAGTCGACCTACAATTCCGTCTCATTTTTATGGTCATCGTTATCCTTTAACTCCTATGCTCTTGTATGTTTATTGCCATTATACCAGAGAAGAAAGAGTGTAGAATGAAGGAGAAAGATCTTCGTAACAGACGCTTTCACTTCGCTTCTCGCCCTCTTTTTCGAACTCCGAGAGGGGGCTATTTTTGTGAAGATATATCGATGGAGGGAAGAAGAATCTCCGAGAAGGATGAAGGAGAGAACGCATGAAAGCAAGAGAGTCCAGACAGATTCCGCCAGTTAGAGAGAGGAGAGAGACAATGGAGAAGTGAGAGAGGGCAGAGATAGAGAGGGACAGTTGTTCTTGAAATGGGGGTGGATGGATGGGAAGAGATCCGGAGGGATTTCAACTGACCAATCGAGAGTCAGAAGGGAAGGAGAAGTACATGGGAACTAAGGGGATGAAGAGAGGGATGATGAATCTGATAGCTGATACCCTCACTGAGTACGAAAGCTAGACGCTGCGAAAAAGTCTCTGAGCTACAATACTTTCAAGTGTCTGCTTTCCGACTTTTGAAATGAGTCTTTCGAACGATTTTAAGTTTTTTACTCTTGGGCTAAAATAGAAAGTGTCCGAATAAACGATACATACCGGGTAGTCCTCCATTGGTTTCTCTCGAGGAGACCAACTCCGTGCCTCTCCTCATTGCACTGATGGAGTTCCCAGTCTCTGATCTTTGACCTTTGGTCTTTGAGCTGAGTGAAGAAGTTGCGACCTGGAAGAGGGATCATAGATGTAATTGGAGGGGGCGAAAGGAGGGAAGAAAGGATTGAGAGAGGGCGAAGAGATTCGAGAGAGAAGGGAGATGGACAATTGGGTGAGAATGGGATGAGTTTCATCGAAAAGTGATGAAGGGTAAACGAAAGGTTTCGATTTCATTGCAACGTTTAGCAATAGAAAGGGTGGATTACTGGGACGATTCTAAACGTAGAGAGGGCACGTAAGAAAACAAATAGAATGACGAATGAAGAGGAAGAGAGAGAGAGACAGGCGAGTTGAGGAAAGTTACGAAAATTCGCCTGGAAAAGAGAGAGTGCCAAAACAAGAGAGAGGGGAAAGGGAGGGAGAACCACACCCATTGTAGTAAATCACTCGGAGACGGAACACAACTACAATCTCAGAATTGGAGGAGATCAAAGATCAAAGGAGAAGATTAAATCGATAATTGGGAGGGTCAGAAGGATCGACACCAATGAGATTGCGCTTCTCGTTGTCTCCTCCCCTCCCTCTCTACCTTTCCCCTCTCCCCTCCCCCCCCCCCTCTCTCCTCCCTTCTTCTTCCATTCTCCTCCCTCTCCCCAGATCCTCGGCTCTCTCCTCATTACACACACATACACTGAAGAAAGCACGGACGGAAGGGGGAGATCTTCAGGAATGGCGGAGGGAGGGAGGGGAGGTGGGAGGAGGGGAGGAGAGAGGGGGGGGGAAGGGGGGGGGATGAACAGATAACATTACAGACGGGGCGAGGAGTGTTATCCGAGATCACGCAAAAACCAGTGAGATTCAATGGCGAGTGTCGCGTTTTTGTGTTCGTCTTTAACGAAATTGAACCAGCTGATTCTTCTACGCATTAGTCATTCACAAGCAGTGTGAGCAAGTAGAGAAAAGGAATATTGGAAATCAGCAAAGAATCATTTTGCAATTGATAGTGAGCAACATTGATGGAGTTTATCCGGCATTTGTCCTCCTTTCAACAAATGTGAATGATTGATTAGGAAAAAGGACAGGTAAACAATACACATGGAATCGAAGAGTGGACAGAAGGGTAATCGCCTAACTACGAATTAGATGGGAGTGACCAGAAGGAGAAGAGAAGGAGCTAAGCAACTGTTGAATCAGAGTAGAAAGAGAGTGAGAAGTGATTATCAGAGAGGAGGAAAGAGAGATAAGGGACGATGGCATCAATTGAGGGAGAGGCTCTCCCACACCTACAACTGATTCTCCTATTCAATACCTACCTTCCCTCCATTCCTTCCCCCTCTCTCGTTCTCCCCTTCCTCCTCTTATTACATTATGCCAGTGTTGGGGGCTCAACGATATCGCCCGTCTCACTACTCTTTTTTTGCCGCCTCTCTCTCTTCCTTCCTCTCTCTCTCTCTCTCTCTCTCTCTCTCTCTCTCTCTCTCTCTCTCTCTCTCTCTCTCTCTCTCTCTCTCACTATAGCTCTTCTTCCAGAAGTGATGAGAAGGGGAAATCGTAACGAGTTGCGATCCAAAGTATTCAGAGAGAGAGAAAAGGATGAGGAGAAAAGTGTGCGAGAAGCATGGAGATAATCAGTGAGAGAGAAGAGAGAGAAGTGGAGTCGCCCTAAAGGAAGAGAGAGAGAGAAGGGAGACTTATGAGTGAATCCAGGCGGCAAATAATATGGACTCTCAACTCAATCTGGCAGTCAAAACTTGACTAAAGCGTTGTCACATGGAATGGAAACGGGAAGAGAGAAGGGAAAGGGAGAGAGAAAGGGAAGAAGGAGGAGGAGGGAACGGCATTTCTCCCTCCTAGTGTCTATCGCCTATCTGTTTCTCTAACTTACCATGCGAGAGACAGGGAGGGAGATTCCACTCTCTCTCCCCCGCAACTGAAGAGCAAAACAACCCTATTTGCGCCTGTCGGAAACGGGTTTCGAATTGGGAAAATTCTTGAAAATGCTGGAATTGTGAAACATACTGGGAAAGCGTTCATTCGGAAGGAAAGCGAGAGAGAGAAAAGAGAAAACACTCCCCGTTTCGGCATCGATTCACTTGCTTTTTTGTGCTTTCTTCGTTTCTTTCTCCTTCGTCCTTTTCCTTCTATCGACATTGCTCGTCTTCTTCCTTTTCCGTCCTTCTTCCAGAGAAATAGAGACGGAGGATAGAGGGCGAGATTGAGATACTTCGTCACTCAATCAGTGAGAAGGCAAAGCAGAACAGGTTGATAGAATATAATGCTTCCCCATTATTCCCACGATTCAACCACTTTTCCCCATGTGAATTTGATGTGAATTGGATTCATCGACAATTTTATCGATTTCGACAACCAAACAAAACAACGCATTTCTATTGTCATTTTATGACATTATCATCACTATGTAACAACTTGGACAATTTACAGAAAATGAATTCTATTTGGATTTTCTAACATAAGAACGAGAAACAGCGCTATTCATGACTAGAAAGCGAAAATAACAACTTATCTCATTTCATAGAAAATCAAAGATCAAACTATATTCGTGATCTGGATCGATATTCTTCCCTGGAGTGAACCTTCAGTGGATTGTTGTCGGCGTGTATCGATGAAGCCTGCAAACAAGGAATGTATCGCAACTGCAACATTTGAGTTTCACTCCTTGCTGATGAAAGAACCATTTCACTCTCCTTCAATATTTCTCAATTAGTTTCGGAAAAGGAGAAAATAACTGAAGTCGAACTATGAAGTTATAAATCAACTCACACTAATCACAGTTCTCGCCTTTCTGGGGACTTCTACCGTTCGATTCCTTCCAATCTCTTCCCTTGCATGGACGTACAATGATGAGGGAACCGACTCCCAAGGAATTATCGAGTCACTCCTAAATTGTAGTTTTATTCTACAGTAAACTCACCAGAAATGGGAAATTAACCATTACGGATGATCGCTAAACGTGCCTCTCCTCAATCATCTTCACTCCAGTCCATGCAATCATCTCTCCATTATCAGTGCAGAGAGAAGGAGGAAGACGAAGGAATCGAAGAGAGTGAAGGGAACACACCTTCTCAACGCACGTCCGGAGATAGCTGCAGAAAGGATTACGGTAACAGCTACCGTATTCTGCACATCGATCATGGACTGACCTGTTACTGGCGACTCCTCCAGCCATGACTACGCTCGTTCCCTCTCCAATCGATCCTTCGTCGGAGAGAAACTCGAGAGAAGCGTGGAGTCGAGAGCAGAGATGACGAGAAGTGTGGTGCTGAAATGAGAAATAATGAGGAAAAATGAATATGCGACTGCAAAAATAGCGAACCTCTATTTAGGCAAATGCATTTTAACATAAATATCGGTGTTTCACAGTCTCACTAAAAGAGACGCGACATCGTTTAAGCAATGCTTGGTACAGAGATTTGACACAACGAATGCAACGAGATATTACGAACCTGTGCTGCGGCTGCGAACTGTTCAACATCGACTTCTTCTCCTCTATCATTCATTCTTCTCAACTGACTGATGAGAGATGATTTGAGGGAAGCGAAGTGGAAAGACGCACCTGATAGAAACAGAAAATACTGAAAACATTTTAAAAATGGTTTTAGTATGAAAGTAATAGAAAATCATTCGGTTGTTTCACTGCTGGTCAAATTAAAATAAAAATTTACCTTTTGATGAAGCTACTCCTTGAATATCGAGAGACAGATGAGAACCATCAGGTGCTCTGAAATGAAGGATTATTCTTTTTTTTCATTCAGGAGGTTAAACCAAATGATCTACAGTAACCATCTACCGTACCTCGCAGCAGCCTTCTCTAACGCTGCTCCAGGATGATCTATCGAACAGTCGAGGCCAAGCTCGCGAGCAACCTACATTATTCACTTGCTTATCGATCTACCGTACTGCAAATAACGTACTTTATCCAGACATTCTCCGATGCTTGTACCCTCATTGTCTGCGATGAGCTCGAATTGATCTGCAGATCGGACCAGAGCAACCAGTGAATGACCACCTGAGAGGGTGCTGTGTTCAGTATTGATCAGATGATTACAGTAACCTTCTACAATCGATAGTTCAGGACTTCAGAACCAATATGGATACGGTACCTGACACGAGGAGGGCGACGAATGGATACTGTAGATCGGGGTGGCACAACGAGGAAACGAGAGCGTGTGCACGCATGTGATGGATGGGAATCAGAGGAATACGATGGATTCTCAATTGAATCTGAACAATATAAGTCAAGTAGGAAATATAACCTGCAGATATCGAGAGCCGCAGAGACTCCTTCTTTCAGGGCGATTACGAGTCCGGGCCGATTGGATACTGCATGCAAGTGAAAATTGAGTGATTTACAAACAATAACTCGATACCTGCAATAGCAGAGAGGTCAGCAGCTCGCAGTTTGGCAGCGTCTAGACATTCTTCGATCAGAGATGGGAGGAGCGCGCGATGCTGAAGATTATAATGGATTATGACATAACAATGACGATTCAGTTATTACCGCTAGAAATGAACAAATTTTTGAACCGAATAAGCCTGACCTGTCGAGCAATAAGTGAAGGAACGAATCCTCCCAGTTTTGCGTGCGTCGGACGATCGTTGACTCGACGAGAAGCGAGAATTCGTCGATCCGAAGAAATAATCGAGACTGCCGTGTCATCGCAACTGAATTAGAGCCGTTTATAAAGAGAATAGAGTCAGATAACTAGAAGAACAGTAGTCGAAAAATATAAATAGATAAAAATTTACCTGGTTTCGATTCCGAGCACGGTGTGCAGACGTCGAATGGATGCGGCACAACTGGTACTTCGCCCCAGCATGATAAACTGATAAGTAGAATCGCTAATTACATTAATAAAATATAATTAAAATATGAAACAATTGAAGTTAGTAAACGATAGCATTCTAAAGAAGCACGGTAGATGTGCCTTTTCAGCAGTTTTTGACGTCCGTATTTTCAAAAGCTCGAACTTGTTCTTCGTTCATCCGCTTATCTCCATTGTGTTTGTATGTTGTTATGAATGAGTTATTGCCGAATGTGATCGAATACTTTCAGAGATGAGTGAGCACGTGCTCAATCATCTCGGCGACTTGCTGGAGATGAAGAACCGAACGATTCGGCGAGAGGCAGTCGCTGTCTTCGCCACTCACTCCATCGTTGAGGACGAACACGTGCTAAAGGTTGGTTGTCTATCAATTGAGGGATTAGAGAATACGTTTGTACACTGTTCTAACCTCCTGGAAAGAGTAGGTGTGTCGAACCGTGCATTATTCTTGAGAATCCACGATCGCATTCAGGTAATCACTAAGCATCTGGACAGTCTCTCATGGGATGCTCGAGTATCGGCATCCGATGCACTCGGAGCAGTACTGGCCAACAGTCTCAATGGAAGAACCGCGCCCTACTCGGCTGTTGTGAAGTCAGAAGGTAGATCGACATTGCAATCCTTACCGTTATCTGCATCATCCTATTAGTCCGAAATCTGTTCTGGTGTATTGTGAGTTTTTCATCTGATGTTCATTGCAGAAGGCAGATCAAATCGCGTTTCTCAATTGGACATTCCTGCACTCATCTCAACTTATGCGCCCCTACTCAGGTATTCATTGATCTCTTCGATTCGTTGTTGTTGTCTTCATCTCTGATCTCCATCAATTCTTCTATCGCTGATTCCAGTGCCAGCAACGACGAGTTTCGTGGAGGAGCGGGCGGAGTTTCATCCAAGCAGCAGAGATCGTTTATCGATCAGCATCTCGATTTCACACTCAAGGTACGTGGGAATGTGATTCTGTTAGATTTCTTGGCTTCTGAACTGTAGACGTGCATGTGAGAGTCGTCGCAAAGATTCTGAATTCGTTGCAGCAAACGGGTCTCTCCTCTGCCAACTTCCTTTCCGACGCAGAGATTACTGTAGGCGGAGGAGCATCTCCAAGCACTCTTCCTGAGGGGAAAGTGAGACGTTGATTATTAATTGGAAACAACCGAGACCAGTTATCGTCGAACTCAAAATCGTAGGAGTTATCACATTGTTCTGAAACGCCTTCATTTGGCTGACGAACAACACTTTCTAGGAACTGAAAGCCGAACTCGCATCCGAGTCCGACAGTGGAATCTCAACTCAAGCATCTGTTGATACCGAAATAGAAAAGAACATCAGCGAACTCGTTGTTGGTATGGGTTTTAAACCTCACTGTCGTAGGTCTTTGCAGAGTTGTGTTTCATCATCGTATCTAAGCGAAGATTCATTCCAGCCCGACTGACGAAGATGGTGGAGTCTCGATGGCAAGTGAGACACGGGGCTGCACTAGGAATATCCAAGATCATCGCTGTCGCATCCAAATGGTGAGGACGACCTTTCCCAAGGTTATTGTAGACACACCAATTCAGGTTATCGCCACGACTCGTTGAGGAAGTCGTGCTCAGGTTGCTGCAGGTGAGTATTTTTTTTTTATTCCAACTATTGGCGTTGGTGTAATTGTAGCCGTAAGTGTATCTCGCGTATGTACAGACTGTGAAACACGACTCGTCCATTCAAGATGCCTGTTGATACGGAATGACTCATTTCTCCGTGATTACTTCTCATATCTGTGGTTTCAACAAGCCAATGCATTTTATAGGTGCTCTCCCTGGATCGATTCAACGACTTCGTCTCTGGAAGGAGTGCAGCGGCACCCGTGAGAGAAGCCGTGGCACAGGTTAGTGATTATTGGTTGATTTGAACGGAACAATCCTACATCTAGCGTAGTAGGATTCAATGTTGAGGTATATTCCCATTCTGAAACACAATTCAATGGTTTGATAAAGAAAACTAGAGGTAAATTCCTTCATCACCCCTGGACTAATGAGCACTTTATGTAATGAAAAAAGAAAGGAGCGAATGGAAAATTTTCATTGGAAATCATCCGCTTTCAGGCGATTGCCCATCTCGTGAATGACATGAAGAGAACAGAGGGAGGAACACTCGGGGAACTACTCACCCATATCAAGACTCTACTCGGAATGGAGGGAGAAAATGTACGGTGAACTGGCATTATGCTACTGTTAGTATGCAGTAGTCAATCTTATTGTTAGAACTACTGCATACTAACAGTATCAGAAAAAAGTATCAGCTTAAGATGTGGTCGGTAGTAGAAGATGAAAGACCAAGTTCCATTCCAGTTGTGGGTGTGTCGTCAATCGGCTCTTCTCGTGATGAAATACTACTTCGCCATCTCTGACGATTCTCCCCTCTTCGAGACTTTCTTCGAATGTGTCGTCGAGAGACTGAAGGATGACGTCGATGATGTGAGTCCATTCTGATGGAGAGATTGTTGTAGATACCGTACGTACACTACGCATTGAAGAAAGTGAAATTCACTGAATTTAGGATGAACATGTAACGAAATTTTGTCTGGATGAACATGAAAATTGGATATTGAAATCTGGAGTTCAGAAATGGTTCTTGCAACTAATTTCCTCCAGATGAAATGTTCGTGAAACCGCACTTCATCATGATATTTCCATTGCAGGTAGTCTCATCAGCAGTGACTGCCCTCTCCTCACTCTTCTCGAATGCATCTATTGACGGAGATAGGAAGCGAAACTTCATCAATCGGTTTGAATTTCGTTTTCATTATGTTGTGCCCGATCTTCAAGCTGTGAATGGACAAATAGTGATATCTTGCAGAGTGATGGACCAGATGTGGACTCTCTTGCATGCAGAGACGAAGAGGGACAATGTGAGTCGAATATTTTGAAATATTGACGAATCGGATATCTTACAACTTTCGTTCTTACAACTTGTAAAAACGAAATCGATGTTATTAATGTTTACTCTCAAAATCACAACAATGCAAAGTATGAGCAAGTCTCAATGTACTTAACAATTGTAAAGCGAAACATGTTAGGGAGCGTTTCTCAGATGCGAATGGGCCTGGACGGTCTGGTGGTCGATCTTCTCACGATGGTCGATACGTGGATGAGACAGGACGAGAGAGTTTCACTCACTAAGGAGCAGTTGATTACGGTGAGATTGTTATGCAAACAAAACTCGATCGACCATTTGCATCGTTGAACACGGAACTGTAAATGAAACGTCTGAAACTCCTTTCAATCTAGCGTGAAATGCCGAAAAACGAAGCAAGTTGAATATTTTTGAGACCTTTTTCTTCGGACCATTGGAATAGCTAGCCACGAACATGTTTATCGATGAGCTGAAACAGCAAAGATTTCGGACGAAAAGTAACGATAAATGAGTGAATCTTCTCAGATCCGTGACACGATGGATCCTCAGTTCCGTACGAGGACGCATGCTGCTGTGAGGATTATATCCATCGCGTCGGAGAGAAACGACTTCCCCATCGATTCTGAGGTGAGGGAGGGGAGATAATGAAGGAAGTTGAGATAGCTTATTCGTATGTTTT
The DNA here is from genome assembly GCA_900490845.1 of Pristionchus japonicus. Classification (NCBI taxonomy): domain Eukaryota; kingdom Metazoa; phylum Nematoda; class Chromadorea; order Rhabditida; family Neodiplogasteridae; genus Pristionchus; species Pristionchus japonicus. Next base: position 1,819,631 of record LS520778.1, on the reverse strand, counting down.
TTTGGGATTGTGAACTTGGAGGTATTCCGTTACAAGTGATTGCTATGATCAAGAAGGTACTTTTGAATTCAATAGTATTAGGGGTTTCCAGCGAAGGAACAATAACAAGAGCTGTGTGTCTCTCACAATCAGGAGATGTTCACCCTCCTGCGCACCTTCTACCGTATTCTCCTCTTCGCATCTCCCACTGAGACACAACCCATGCTGGAGGAGGTCTATCTCACCATGATCAGAGTGGTACGTTATTTTTTTATAGACGGGAGGAAATGTCACTACCTTGTTTCTGCTAGCGGTCTGTATTTACTTTGAAGTTCTTGGTTGAGAATATCTCCTCCACAGGTTTCCTCTCGTCGCGAGTGCGTCACCTCCTCTGCTGCCCTTCGAGAGAGCATCGGACTGTGGGCGGGTTGTCTGCTGTGCGACCACAAGAATGCTGCCATCGGTGAGTGGGTGCGGGTTACTGCAGGAGCACGGTAGACGATGAGGGGCACGGGTTTTTAGCCGATACTTTTTTCAGACGTGTTTGCGCATCGCGTGGAGGGCCCGGCGAGCACGCGCGACGATGCGATGGAGAGGATGGGCAGTGAGGTACGATTTGAGTTTGAAAATACCCGTTCTAACGGTGTTTCATTGCTACTACAAATCTTTAGCGACCAGCAATTTGTGTTCTCGTCGTCTCGAATTGCTTGGATGCACAAACTTAAAAGATTATTCATCAAGGAAAAGATAGCGTGAACGATTAACATTGAGAATTTTCTTCACAGGAGATGCGATTCATGGTAGAGGGCCCTGCGAAGGATGGGGTGCTCGTGACGAGGAAGATACTGGGAGCGAAGTTCGTTGCTGCACTCATCGAGATTCTCTACGAGAGTGAAGAGATGATCAGTGGACAGAAACTGTGAGTGGCGAAGGGAGAAGGGGGGGGGGGGGGGGGGGGGGATGAGACATGGGGAATGCCTGAGGCATTTGGCAGTGATCTTTTGATAGCTGTTCAAAAAAAAATACTGATTTGACTGGATTCATAAATTGTGAAAAGAGGCTAGTTTGATGTAGGTTGCGAGGAGCACCACTGTTTTTAATGAAGATTTTCTTCTCTGTTTAAAAAAATATGATAATTTGGCATTTTACGCAGCCCCAAAATCAACATTCGATTTCCAGATCGACGGCCCTCCAGCTTCTCTTCGTGCCGATGCTTCGCTCAACTTCTCTCTATCAGAATCTCGGAGCTGCCATCGTAATCAATGAATGGGCTGCACTATGGAAGATTGCCAATCAGAGGTACGGTAGAATGTGATAGGGAGGGGATACTGTGGATTAAAAAGTATGGTAACATCGCTTCAGGATCCCTAATCTGGAGGTGCCGGGTACGGTAATATCGTTGGCCGACACGTACATTCGATCGGCAAGCACACGGCAGTACGATGAGACGGTTAGTTGATTGTGAGGAGAAAGGGCAATCGATCAGTCAGTCATGATTGGTTGTGAGTTTGTACGACATTTGAAGCCGAAAGATGACAGTGTGGAAATTTGTTTTTAATCGGCTCGATTTTGCAATCTGAAAAACTCATAGGATTGTGGCTTCGCGTGGCCTTGTTAAGACGTTGTTTCTGGCTTCAACGATCATGCGTAGTTGGTTACTCACTCACTCACTCAATCCTCCCCTCTCTCGCAGGCAGCGTGTTGTGCCTCTCTCTCCTCCGACTGCAATGAATTCGTGGAGTGGTGCACTGTGAGAGGAGCTGTCACTGAGGAAATCGACTACGGAGGAAGTGTCGAGGAGATCAGCAGGTGAGAGGCGGGGGGACATATAGGAAGTGATGAAAAGGTGTAGTGAGTTTAGGGTGATGGATCAACGTAATTTATGAGAAGACGACTTGGTAATTTTGAGTGGCAGAGTGAGTATAAGAGATAGTTGGGAGACAACTGGTAGTGCTCTCGTGGCTCTATTCACAAAACTTTTCGAGCATTCAAGGAATATGGTTAGACAATATCCATATTTCCTCATTGCAGACAAGCATACGAGTCGTGTGTGCGTGCGTGTCAGGAGGAAGAGGACTATGCGATGGTGGAGTCGGCCAAGAACAGGTGAGGAGCAGTTGATAGGAACTAAACTGCGTCGGAAAGCGTATTATTCTTTACTCATACAAAGCGCTAAAATTGAGTTGAACTCGTATAGCTCCGCTCTAGAAGGATGGGTGAAACAGAGATGCTGCAAGACTGAAAATGCATATCTTCCGTTCAGATACACTCTCCTCTGCGAGCAATTCGAACACACGAAGATGAGTGTCAAGGCGAATACTGTGTTAGTTTTTCTTTATTTTTGTTTCAATTTCGGAAAATGGGAGTGTGTACCCTCCCTAGTAATAATTTGGGCACAATCAGAAGGCATTCGGATCTTTTTAACCGCCTCGATTTCAGTCGAGTTTTCGCCTTTCTCTCCTCCTCTCTGCTCTATTTTGGCTTCATCGGCGACAAACTGACTCCTCTGATCAGGCCGATTGTCGATGTGATGAATGGTGAGAGGGATCTTTGATCTTGAATCAAGATTCTTGATGGGGGAAATTAGTCATCACTAACTCCATTCTAGGCGAGCGCAACGAGACGGTAGCCGTGGAGATCTTCCGAGGCGCGATCCCTCTCCTCATTGCATACAGTCAGCAGAGAGTACCCAAACCATTCGTCAAGGTGAACAACCCGCAACTTATTTATGTTTCGTGGATGCTTTCTGTTGTTACACCGACTTTCTCTTCTGAATCAATGTAGCAGCTCTCCATCAACCTCTTGTCTCCCACCCGAAACCGCTCTCTTACAGGTTCTCTCTCGTGCTTTGGAAGCGTTCGCCGGGTGTCCCCTCCGAATTCCCCGTTCATCGACGACGACGAAGGATTCTGAATCGAGGATTATCAGTGGAGAGCAACCGTCCACGAGTAGGGGTGAGATGGCGTTTCAGGAGGAAATGCAGTTGTAGCACATTTTGTAATTCATTATCACGTGTGTTATGTACATTGACTTTCTCGGAAGTATGGTCATTAAAAAATATCGTCAGATGAGCCAACTGCGGACAACAACGACAATACGACGAGCGGGAGTGGAGGAGGAAAGGAGAATGAGCAGGTGAGGGAAGACTAGGGAGTGTTGGGAGAAGAGGTTGGGGTTATGAGGCTTTCGCTCAACACCGTTTCTCTGCGTTTTTCAATATTTGGTATAATGACATTCTGAAGACTATAATTTCTTTTTCAGTCGATTTCTTCCCACAACGCCCTCCTTCTGCTCGCTGTGTGCACTGGATTCGCAGTGGAACAACTGCCTGAGTTCTATGCCCATTTCGATCTCGATGAGGAGGGAATGGATGATGAGGTGAGAGAGGGGGCCCATCGTAAGCGTTTACTAGAACGAACGGTCGATTCAAAATGATTTGGGAATTATTGAGTCTGTGTTTCAGTGGCAATACTTTAAAATTAGGTTTTGCAAGGTTTCTGATAGCGCTTCACCAATCAATCCAAAAAAATCTTTCTGCTCATTTCAAATCAATCTCAGCGTCTGCTGACTCGTCTGGAACTGCATCGATCGCTGTTCGCGAGGGTCGGATCGCAGCTGAGTGATACTGCTGTACGTTTCTGTTTTTAATGATCGACGAAAAAAATTACCTAGAATTTCGATGTTCCATTCTCGCTATAATTCAGTTTGTCGTTGAATAGGAACCTTTTCGCTCTACGTAGTATTTATAATATTTACCAATGACTCTGTGGTTCCACACTCACTACAATTATGTTCGTTGTAGAGCACTTATGATTCCGTAGAGGCCTTCTCTTAATAATCCACTAGTTGAAACTCTTCCTCTCCTCAGACTCAACGCGTGCTCTCCCTCCTCAAGTCGTCCGTCCCCGAGTTGAGACACGCGGGAGCGAAGGCTGTGGAGACATTCACTGCTGCGAGAGCCGCCGATACCATGAACAGGTGAGGGCATTCAAAGGTATTGTGAAGTTATGGTGAAGCAGTTCTCGAAGCGCAATGAACTTGCATACTGAGGTATATGATTAGACAGAGCTGTTTTCGTTGATAAATGAAAAAGGAATAGTTGTAATTGCAGACTGTATTCTCCTCTGTGTGAGATGGCGACGAATCTGGAGGTGGACAGCGAGAGAAGAGGAGCCATCGAGGCTATCTATCGGTACGATTGAAATTCATGACTTCTATCTACCGTCAATCCTCGTCGAATAAGATAATAGGAATTGCGTTGAATGGGTTTTCTAGTGAAAGTAAAGATCTGGGAAGCACTGTTCAAGTAGTGGAACGTTCGGTTATACGAGGCAACCGAAACATCATTGGTCCTTGTCGAGAAAGTGGAAATTAGAACGAGCTTTTCAGATTATCAATGCTGGGTCCATCTCTCACTGAACTTGCCCCTCTCCTCGCTCCCATCGCATTCGCAAGACTGGCTGATCAATTGCAGGAGGTAAGCACCAAAAATAATACTTTTAGAGAAGGAAAATCTCTGTCTGTATGTCTCATCTGCGTGAATGTGCCATTCCCGTTTCACTGGTTCGTGATAAGATGAAGCTCTTGATAAGATTCATTGTGAGATATTCCTCCTTTGAAAAAAAAGGAACATCATTGGAAAATAACATTTTCTGTTTGCAGGTTCGTGACCTGGCTGGTCTCGCCTTCCGATCGCTGCTTCCGCTTCTGTCGATCAAAAGGGTGAGCACTTTTTCGAGTTTCCCCATAATTTCGATGTTTCATCGTGACCACATGTCCTGATATTTTCGTTATTGACAATAATCTCGAATCGAATCCCAGAATCCCAAATATTCGATGTTCATTCATCTACATATTATTCTATCCCTTTCGTTGTTGAACAGCTTTGACTAGTTTCAAAAAATCATCTTCAGGACACCTCGGTGCGTCCTCCCGATCTCTCGGATTCCCTGTGGGAGAAGTGCAAAGAGAACAGCGCATTCGTCGATCTGCTCAGTGATCCCGGAAGGTACGGAGAAAGGAGTGTTCAGCTAGCTGATTCAGGAGTAAAGCCGTTGTCATTAGAGAATTCATTCGTGGATTGCAGACTGGAGAGTGTGCAGGCGTCGGCGATCACTGATCTGGGCAAGGAGACGAAGCTGAGGCACTACCAATTGGTGAGAGAGGATGAATTATTGATATTTTGTCGCATGGTAATTTTCCATTCAGTGTTGGTTGATGTTTCGCTTGCCAGTTATAGTCCTCGCTAGAAAGAATTTCACAGTAAAGAAGTATCAAAAAATTGAACAAGTTTTTCTTTTACGCCCTACCATTGTCAGGAAGGCATCACATGGCTGGGATACCTCCGTCGTTTCGGTCTCTCGGGTATTCTGGCAGACGACATGGGATTGGGAAAGACACTCCAGACACTCGCCGCCATCGTGAGGGCTAATGAGGAAGGTGAGCGAGGGAGACTTGATATCTGACTATTTCTCCTTCGAAATGCAACTAATTGATAATTTCTTTGTCCAGCCACCTCTTCTCGTCCCTCCCTCGTCGTGTGTCCCCGTACTCTCGTCGCCCATTGGTGTGCAGAGTGGGAGAGATACTTCCCCACGAGGAAGGGAGTCGCCATGAGGCGAGTATGGTACAATTTGGGTGCAAGAAAGACGGTCCTTTGAAAATCTCAGAAGAAAGACTGCACGCTATCATGAATATGTGCAATATGTTCCCTCGACAAAGTGTCTAAATAGAATCATTTCCAGATTGGAAGGAGCTTCTCGCAAGAAATTGGAGGGAGCAGAACTAGTTGTGGCCGCCTACGATGAACTGAAGAACAACGCCATTTTACCGTGAGTCAATTTTCAGGGGGTTCTTAGGCTTCAATGTGAGTGCATTGTAGTTGTTTTGTGGTTGACCGCGATAGCTGTTGTAGAGGAGAGAGGAATAATACAATTGCAGGCAAGTCGTGTGGCGGTACTGCGTGCTGGACGAGGGACACATCCTGAGGAATCCACGCACCCTGGTGAGAGAACATTTTTGTTGGCGATAGTCTTTTTGACATTACAAGCTAGCTTCACGATCCACTCATCTACTGATAAAGAGCCGTGAAACAGCGTATAAATAACATTTGCAGATCTTCAAGGCGGTCTCTGCACTCCGTAGCGAGACGCGACTCATTCTGTCAGGTATGAGAGGAGAGATGGAGGGTTGAGTAGTGGTGACGTAATTACAGGAACTCCGGTGCAGAATTCGTCTGCCGATCTCTGGGCGCTCTTTACCTATCTCATACCCGGATTCCTCGGAGATGAGCGGTATTTCAGGTACATTCGTCCTTATCTGCTCTCAAAGAGAGATTGGCTAATGATGATGCAATCCCAATTCCAGACAGACGTTCATAAAGCCGATCCAACAGTGCAGAAACGCGAAGGCGTCCGAGGCACAGATGCAGGTGGGTCGTTGGAAATTGTTTCACTTTCGATTGGTGGTTGCACGTTTCATCTACCAGTCTTATTTCTGTGGATACCCCCTTTGGTAGTATGTTTTGGTCCGATTGGAGGAATTTTAAAAAAAATAGATGGTTGTTATCCTCCCGTCTGCAGGATGGTCAGGAGGCGCTCTCTCGTCTCCATCGACTCGTTCTTCCCTTCGTGTTGAGGAGACTGAAGAGTGAAGTGTTGAGGGAGTTGCCAGAGAAGGTGAGAATGATGTTTTTGATCTTCCAACTTGAAAAGGAATGAGTAATCAGAACTTAATAGAATTCAAGTACTTCATAGTGACAACGCAACCCTTCTCCTCTGCAGGTTGTCTCTGACTACGAGTGCACCCTCACTCCCCTCCAGAGGAAGGTCTACGAGATCATCGTTGATAGGTATGCCACTTTCTCCAACTGATCTGGATACGGAAAGAACGGAATTTAGCTATTCTATTGGTTTTACTGCAGACACGCTGAAAATAGGATTGTGTAAAAACAGAGCACTTCCATAATTGGCTTGACGGTTAAATTTAATCCTTATCCGTTACAGATGCTGCTCCAGTCCGACTGGTCAGCGAGCACTCTCGCCCCTCCACGCATTGATATCGCTGAGGAAGGTGAGGATCTAGAAGGGTGATGGGGATAGAGGTTGAGAATGGTCTCGGGATCGAGGGTATCATGAACGATACTCTTTTGATGCATGTGTGAAACATCTTTATTTTTTGCGACCAACGGTATCGACCCATTGTAGGAACAATCCTTGTCCGGTTTTGATTGATGGCTGAAACATGAGAGTACACTGTTGATCTCTATAGGTAGTAGACCATCCGTCTCTCATTCTTCCTCTGGCTGAGACACTCCAATTGACAAATGAGATGAGAGGAGCTTTGGAAGAAGGAGAGGATTCGCTGGAGTTGTCGGGCAAATTGCAGGTAAGCTCCAATATTCCTGACATTTCAATTTTTCGATGTTTTTTCCGTTAGCTACGGAGAATTCGAAACTTGGTAGATTGTCGCCACGGCGTTTTCTAAAATAGACTTACCAGTCCAAAAAGATGATTTCTTCTTCAGAGGTTTCATCATAAATAATTAGCACAGTCACATTCAGTCCCTCGGTCAACTGCTAGCAGAGTGCGGGATTCTGAAGAAGAAGGAAGATGACGAAGAGGGAGAAGGAGGAGGGAAGAATGAGAGCGATTGTGAGTCATCAATTTAACTTTTGAGTCGTAGCCGATATTCGTGCTAACTTAGCGTCTCAATATCAGCATAAGTAGAATCCCTTCCCTATCTTCAGCCGTCTCTGCCGTCCTCAACTCTGCGACAGTCCATCCCCATCGTGCTCTCATCTTCTGCCAATGGAGAGCCAGTGTGGCTCTCGTCGCACGTGCACTCAACCAGGGATTCGATGATGGAGAAAACGGTAAGGAACTAGTTGATCCGTTGTGAGAAGTTAGCGTCCCAAAGGTGCATTGGAGTTGTAGTAGCTGGAGATATGATCATATCTGGGTGGGTAATTTTCATCGTATGTAGGCATCAAAAGGAATAAGCCAAACGTATGCAGGTACCCCGATCTCTCATCTTATCCTGGACGGATCGGTGGCTGCGGATGGTCGACAGACGCTCGTCGATCGATTCAATCACGATAAATCCATTGATGTACTCGTGCTGACCACTCATGTGAGTTTCATTGGAAATGGATACTGAAGATTGTCGAAGAGCAATAGACTTCTTTTCTCAATTTTCCTATAACTTTTACAGCTTCTCGGAGCCATGTGGGTGTGTTGTTTCAGAGCGAATAGAGAATTGTCATAGATTATTTATTGTTAATCCGAGGGCCCTATCGTAAAATATTCCAATAATCGCTCCTTGTTCTAGATCGGTGGAGTGGGATTGAATCTGACGGGAGCAGATATCGTCATCTTCATGGATCACGACTGGAATCCCATGAAGGATCTGCAAGCCATCGATCGAGCTCATCGATTGGGGCAGACCAGGAATGTGAGTGTCGTGGTTTGAGGTTTCATTTGCGGACTAAGTTGCATCTTTTTTTGGAAACTTTTTTTGTGGGTGAACCACCCGATTTCGAATAGCAAATAATTCGAATCATTTGAGGTGAATGTGTACCGTCTGATCACGAAGGGAACAATCGAGGAGAAAGTGATGAGCTACCAGAGGTTCAAGAAGAATACCGCTGATGTAAGTGACTGGAGTGATCGCTAGTTGGGAGCATCTAGCGTGATGCTAGTGAGATAATGTTCCTCTACAGGCTCTAATCGGATCGGAGAACCAATCGTTGTCGTCGATGAAGACTGACGAACTGCTGAATATGTTCGCCCTCGAGGAATCGAGTGGAGGAAGTGGAAGCGGAAAGATCAATGAACCGAGGAAGAAGAAGGCTAAAGGTACGGAGAAAAGATATGTGTGAACCAGGGAATCACCATCACTTTCAGTCGATCTCGGGGCGACAGGAGACGAAGTGTGGAATCTCTCCGAGATTTGGGACGAGAGTCAGTACGATGAGGCATTCTCTGTAACTAATTTCCTCAAGGATACCTCCTAAATCATAATTGAGAATATAAGAATAGGCGATAGTAATTTATCAAATTAAACCAGTTTTACCATTACTAGGTATTTATCGATCATGTGTTATCCTAATCAATTGATGTGCGGGTTTGCAGCTGTTTAAAAACTGAACCAATCCGGTTGTTCTATGTCCTATCGGGATTTGTTTGATCTGTTGTGTCTTAATCGATTCGCAATTGAAACATTTATTGTTGTTAGATTAGTGATAGGCCACATTTAGTTGAATTATTCAGAGATTCGGAATAAACAAGTAAGCATTCTGAAGCATGTACACATTCCAGAAACAATGACTATCAAAACAGTCGATTCAGATAAATACTCTGGTGAAACAAAGAATTAAATACAAATGATTTCATACATTCTGATTATTTGCCGTGCGACTCCATCTTGTGCTTCTGAAACAATGAAATTATGATAGTCTCGATTTTTCAAATCCACGAAGTCAGAAAAAAGTAGTGAAAAGTAGATACCAAATCTCTATGTCGTGTATAGTATCCTCGATGCTTGTAGAACGTTCCACAGCAGAAGAACGGAGATTCGAGATGAGGGAGCAGACTAAAAGAATTATGTTTTGTTTTCTATTTTGAGTAATATAATTTACGCAAAAACTCAACCAGTTGTATGACCAACTAAATGTATACGAATGAGGCAAAGGCTCACTTGCAGTCGTGGTAGAAGAGACTATCATGAGAATCACCTCGGAAGTAGCAATACTTGCACTGAAACGGAGAGCTCGCTGCCAGACAATAGAAGAAGACTCACGGGGAAACTAACTTCTTTTATCTTCTGCTTCTTCGATGCAGACACGGGGTCGCAGTTCTTGTCTGACATGCGCTATTTCCGTTTCACTTCGATGAAGGTATTGGAAGCAATTAAAAAGGCAGTGAGTATGATAAATGATACCTCTCGTGGGAGTGTACTTCCCCTTGACACTGTCCTCGATAGCTAGCTTCTCTGTTGACATCAACTGAAATGGATGTACCGCATCTATTCAACTCCCGCACCCACTCACGCATCAACTACCTGGCAACTAACCATATTGCTAGTCCCTGGTTTACTCTCACTCTGCTTCTGCACTCGCTGCAGATGAGTCACTGCAAGTATGACTTACATTTACATCGAATTTCATATGCCAATTATATCAGTGTTGCCTGATCATATTTTAGGCAAAATTGTTTCTAAATCGATCAAGAATATAAGCAATGATTAAATAGGCCCACCAGGACGTCCTGTTGGAGTTGTCAATGTCCTCGAGAACTGAAAAGTAGCCAGTTTAAACCGATTGGAAGTTGTAAATAACGAACCTGGGTCGTACTACAAAGTGCAGTCGACATCGGAGGAAGGGCCTTTGATCTGAGGCTACAGTTATCAGAATCGGAATAAAATTTCTGCAAGGATAAAAACCGCGGAATACTTGATCAAGTTGCAATAGGTGGGGGCGTTCCGTCAGTTTCCACCTATGCGTACCACCATGTCTCTCACCTGGTTGAGCTTCCATCGTGTTTCCGCTTCTTTCCGCGTTCTGCCAGCGAATTTCTGACGTTCCTCCTTTGCTTTCTCATTTTTATGCAATTGCAAAACTCACTTCGTCTCAGTGAGGAGCTCAAGTGCCTTATCGATGTTCATCTGAGTTGTACTGTATAGTTCTGAAATATTCCACTCTGGGCAAAAAAAGATGGCATTCGAAGGCGCCACATTACTACAGAATATAATCAACTGATGGAGAACAGATAAAATAACAGCAGACCTGACTTCCTGAAAGAGCAGCTATCACCAGTCTCATTCGTTTGTGTGGAGATCGTGCGTAATTTGGGCTCATCTGTTTGGGTTTGAGCAGCTGCCAAGACGATAGAGTTTTAATCAATACAATAAATATAATGTCTTACCGGTCATAATGGGTGCAGGAGGCATCGGAGGAGATTTCATGTCCATCGGAGTATGGGGAGAGTGGATTGGGTATACAGGAACGGCGAACATGGGAGGTGGCGCGCAGGTGATTCCCTGCGAGGATACTCTTTGCACTACGAAGAAATTACGATTCGAGAGGGGAAACTTGTCCTCAATGAGCGAAACAACAATGATATGACTTACGAATCGACTGCAGTTCATGTGCACTTCCTCAGTAGCAAAAGTGTCGTCAATCATATTGATAGCTTGCCGCAAGTTGCGCTCTGTTGGGTCGAGCAACTTGTTCTTGATGAGTCGCAACTTTCTCTTGAGATCGGACACCTCCTGGAGCGGATCCACCGCCGCCATTAACAGCCTAGGATATATTATTTATACAAAGCAATGCACTGAAAAGAAACAAAAGGCAAAACTCAGACAAAAAAAACAAAAAAATACATTGAAAGTGAAATATGAAAACTGTCGATATTTCCTGATGTTTGTCTCACACGGAATATTCTGTCATCCAAATTTCGAAATTATTCAATCAAAACAACTTGTCGTTCCTTGTTTTTATCGATTATTATTGTCGCTCATCCTCGTTTCATGTGTATACGCGTTATTTGCTATCATATCCACGATTCTGAACTGGAATATCATTGTAAAATTCAAGTTGGGTATCGTACATTGTTAAAAACGATGTCGCTGTAAGTCGCTCCGTTTCAGATGATCTTATGCTATCTTCTTCTCTTTCTACCGCAGTTGCTGCAAGGCACTGAACCTATCAAATACTTCCCAGAAGTAAGGATATGGCACTTTTTTGCAATTCACAAACAAATTCAGTTATTGGGAACCAGTGACTTCGCCCTATTCACTCAGCAGAACTGTGCTCGCTTCATCGAAGTCGGTGCAGGAAAGGATGGAAAATGCCCGAGTGGACTCAGCTGGGGCGACAAGTATGCCATCTCAATATTCTCGTCATCTTTTATTGGCTGTTCAATGGAAATATTATCTTTCAGTATGGACGCCTATGATCAACAATGTGACAAAGTGCTGCCCGAAACAGTGAGACCGCATCTGATTAGAGACGTCAATGGAAAGAATAAGCCTCGCATTCTTTTCGTCTATGTCAACCGCAGTAATAAAGGGGAACAGGTATCTACTGGGAGTTCACCTCTACCTTTTATGTTGATTGTGACCTTACCATGTTTCAAATCGCAATTCTTCAATAAAAAAAACCAGCTTCAGGCTTTAGTGACCCTTTTCTCTCATAATTAAGTCCTGTATCAATGGCGTATTGTAGATCAGCTACGGTGTTGACGATGTGTCTCTGGTGGATAATAACAGCAAGTGGGATGTCCCATCTGCACTTAAAATTAACCACAACTCAGGAATTGTCATGATTGAGGCTGGAGAAGCATTGGTTAGTCAACACTTTAAATGAACACATTGTTATTATTGTGGCGAATAACGGAAATAATGCGGTGGTAATAAGGATACCGTTAAGGAAGATTCCATCTTCGACTCCGTATCGAACCTCCTCTATCTCATTATCAAGTCAACCAAGCAGCCGTGAGTCTTCAATGAAAATTCTTTAATTCTTTCATGGAGTATTTGATCGATTTGAGTTACACATCTTATAAATGTAACAGGGGCATACAAGAACAATGGAGTTACGAAATATCGAAATATCAGTATGTTCAGGTCTCGTAGATTGGTCATTTTCTACGTCACGAACATCTTCCAAGGGCTTCCAAAAATGTTTGAGGTTGAAAGAAAGTGAGGATTCACTTTAAATGCACTAGATACATGTCATGACTTTCTTTGTTTCATTTTCACTTAATGGCAGTTGATCAAAAAACGAATATATTCTTCCAGATCTTTCAGATTCCAAATACACGCGAATAATCAAAAGAGATCAAATTGGGTCGAGAATCCCTACGAGCATTCGGTATTGTTACTGTTTCACTTTATTATTGCCATTAATTATTATTTCTCATTTTGTTTCAGTGACTTTAAATGAATTACTGTGAAACCGTGAATGTTTAGGTGTACTACATGAGTAGGAACTCTTCCCATGCTACCATCCGTAAATTGAGAATGGCTGAGTTGCTACCGAGTCTTCTCGATGGATTGGAAGGTAAACATAGAACTGTTATGGATGCGGGTATTGAATCTGTTGTCGCGTACTTGATTTAATTATTTTTTTCTGCAGTAATGATATTTTGGTTTCTGTACAATAGAATATTAAGAATAGTAGCTGTTTAAGGCGAGTTTGTACACGAAACGACTGTGCTCGATCGCACTCTCATCTGGGCACACAAGGGATCAATGATCACTTTGGGAAGGTGAGATTTGTGATTCATCCCGGATAATTATTCACGTTGCCCAAATCAGAACTAACGATGACACATCCATGAAAGATGAGTACTTCTTTCGAAATATCACTGAGAAGGTGAGGCTTTTATTGAATCTATGATTTTAATACTGACAGTTTCGTTGATTTTGAATGCTACTTTCAGTATCTCAAATATCTAACATTGTCGTTATTCAGAATGGAAATAAAAAAATGTGCGTGATCGATGAATTCGATGCATCGCACAGAAAGACGAGAAGACTCATTCCTCTATTCGACTGGGATTACTGTGTGCTCGCGTACGGTAAGTGATCTATCGATATACAGTAGTATCTGTCGATTGAAGGTGGCGACGGTACGAAGGGTGCGGATGGACACGCCTGTCCTATCTACTTTGATCGCGTTGGGGTGAGTTCCTCGCCCCCTACTCGTTCTTTGATCATTAACTAACTTGCTCCTTCTTAGGAATCAGGATCAAGCAACACTATCTGGATAGTGGTAACCACGCTGTTTGGCACGGTCAGTTTTCTCGTCTGAATGGTGTGCGGTAATCAATCGATAATCGCAGGTCATTGTCGTCTTGATCGTGTACAGTTGCTGGCTCAGATCAACTCTGGTCAGATTTTCCTATCATTGAGACTGTAGAGATACAATCCGTACCTGTGAAGGGAACGTCCTCATTTTTTTCATTCGCTCATGATGGTTCTCTATTCCAGGAGGATTTGAATTCACGCGAGGAACGCAAACCAGTCCCCTATTATCCCGCTGGCCAACCTCTCGACTCAACCTTCGATATGTCCGTCGATCGATGGGATCAGTACTGAGACTACCGTATTCCTTCCCTTCCCTGATCGGGATACTGTAAGTCACCCCGACTGTTCGTTATCTGAGTGATTTGGCGATGATCACCTGAATTGGTACTCGTTATCAATTCTCTCGATCATTGACTATCCACGTTGTTGTTGTATCCCATTCAATGTCCTCGTTACTGTGTTCCCTTCCCCTCCCCTTCTTAATTGCAGTTGATTATCATTCTGTCTCCGATTCGATAATAGATCCATGCTGTTTTTAGATACCCATCCACTTGATAACTTCCCTTCTTCCCTTTCCTGTAACAATGCTTCAGTAGCTAATGTTTGAGTGAGAGAGTAGAGTAGAATAGCCCTTCCCTTCCCTTCCTTGAGTTCGTTGTTGTTAATGGAAGTGCACCACCACCCTCACCATCACCTTCCCCGCTTCACCCTTCCTACTCGTTAGGAGGGGCGAGAAAAGTAATCGGAAGAGGGGAGAGAGAGAAGAGTCGCGCGACACGGTCGACACCACCCAATCAGTCGACCATTGTCACACGCACTAGACAGGGAGGAGAGGGATGGTAGTGATCGATGATCCCCTCCCTAGATACGGTATCACTACTGTAGTGGGGACCCTCAGCAGCATCCGGTAGACCAGATGGTTATCTGGGGGTCGTCCATCAGAGAGACAGTTGGTTCCATTGTGAGTTGACTCTCGAGTCTCCTCTCAATCGTCCCTCTCCATACCTGTTTCGTGTGTTGCTCTTCCTCCTCCTCTTCCTCTCTCTTCTCGCCAATCTCTCCTCCGACTACTTTTCTTCTTCTTCTCCTTCTCCGCCTTCATTTCACTCAATGCAATTCGTTATTCTTTACCTAACTTTCTCCGCCTTTCGCTCTTCCGCCCGCTCAACGTTCACTTGTGTGTCCATTCTGAGCTGTCGATTGGTTTGATGCGCAGGCTTCGTCCGAGGGATAGATCAATGAGTGTAAGATGGGTGGGGTGGCGAGAGAGTGATTTCATAGGAGATTCCATCTTACTGTCTCGTTTTCCGTCATTCCTATCACATAGACAAGTTGTTATTGGAATTGACACGCGCGGAAAGGCAATAGACATTTCGAATCTTTCTCTTCTGCCCATTATGGATCATTGTCGCACAATGAATCCAGCGGATCCACCCTATCCATCGCACAAATCGACCCAATGATCGCGGATTTGACGGCCCTTCTGGCAGATTATGCCGTTGTTATGAATGTCCCCCGCGCAAGTTTTACGGCCCGTCCTCATTATATCCTTGTTTTCCAAAGGGACGAAACTCCGCCCTCTTTTTCACATCTGAATCTGGGTAGAGCGGGAATTCATAAGTACTGAAGGAGGTAGAAGGTGGTGGTGCATCTTCCTTGTCTCTTCCTCTGCCCAATCCATCCCATCCAAAGTGAGTTCTCCTTTCCATCCGCTTTATCTCTTCCTCTTTTTCTTTTCGTTGATTCGAGTTCATAAAGCCTTCCTTTCACTTCTCCTCCCGACAGTTCATTTCATGTGCTAAATTCCTCCCACTGTTTTGTCGTTTCGTTATTGTCCTAGAAATCGTCCCGTTCCTCACACGTAACTTTCGTTGCTCGTTCCTTTTGTTCGTTTCTACATGATAAACGTAGTTTGGCTAGATCCTATCGAGAACTTACCTAGAGATCTAGAGATCTAGAGATCTTTTGGGTTTACTATACCCTTCGAGATACTTTAATTACTTCTCGAGTGTGTGCTTTGTTGATAGGATAGATACGGTAGGAATGCATTGATGAGTAGGGTCAAGATAGAGGGATGAGGGAAGGGATGGTTAGCGTGTAAAGGGGTCAGATGCAATGATGGGGGGAGGGGATATCTCTTCTTTCCTCGCAATCTCTCCCCGGTTGGACACGGTTTCGCTTGATTGCATTGCTCTCACTATAAATCGCGCGACGGATTTCGCCTCTTTTTTGTATTGCATCGTGCACAAAATAGGATAATCCATATGCCAGAGGGAGTACTGTAGGAAAGGGTAGATCGAGAAGTGATGCGATATCCCATTAGAACGAGAGAGAGCGGTCACCATTAAGTTGCCGCTTCTTCTCTAAGCCCATTCTAAGATCCTCCTTTCCCTTCTCTAATCCCGTTCTGATTGGGAAAGAAAGTGTGCTTGCACTGTGTTCATCCGTGTCTTCTCAAGCTCTGCCACTCATGGGTAGATCAATGAGAGAGTACGGTAGCCACAATTGGACGATGAGTCAATTTGCCCCCAGGGCATCACCCGGAAATTAAATGAATGACTAAGGATAGGGTGGTGATTGTAGATTTTAGGGTGAGCCAACAAGGGTGAATTCGGGTACAAGGCTATCAACTTATGGCATCGAATAGTTTGTGGTTCACTCGATCTCTGAGCAGAGGGCAACTCACAATCAGTCCGATGTTGACCGTTCGATGCGCCCCCTTTGATCTCTTTTCTTAACCACAATACTCGAAAGGAGAAGTTATAAGTGATGCATGACTTTCACTACTTCTTCCTTTTCTTCTCTCTTGATCTAACCAAGTACTCGATGTAGGATGATCGCCTTAAAGGAACCACCGCCTCCTCCCTCCCTCCTCCCCCTTGGTAGGTAATAGTCCTTCCTCACTCACGATAAGCATGGGCTTACCGTCATCAGCTGCCCTTCTCTCTGCATTGTATGCTACCGAGTTGCAACCGAAAGGGCAACTCTGCCCCTCAGGGTGCCTCTTCCCTTCCTTCCTCCCGACAGAGAGAAGAGAGAGAGAGACAAGACCAGGTCTGGCCAGAGCCACCGTCCCTCTTCTCTACACTAGAGCCGGTTGGGATGTGATTCACTCGATCTATCCCTCTGTCCCTTTCCCTCCTTCCTCCTCCGGGCCTGTATATCTATTCACCTACCTTCGATCCATACTCCCCATCGATCTCATTCCTGAATCCTCCCTTCGTCGTTCCACCCTCTGATCTCCTTCTCCTCCTCTTCAGTTGTTGTCGATCATCGTCTCTCCGTCCCTTTTTGCACATCTCTCTGGAACGCGATGCGTGAATGTACTGGTAGTGAGGCTGCTTCTTTTGATGTGATGATGCCTCCCCTTCTCTTTCTCTCCTTGATGAATGGGAGGGTTATGTATAGCACCTATTGATTCTGGTAGCACAGGAGGGAGGGGAGAGGGAGATCGGGTACGGTTGAACGCGTGCCCTCATGGGTCATTGCTCTTCTGTGGGAGGGAAGGAGGGGGAAGTTGAATAGAGGACTTAGGATGAGAAGCGAGAAGTACTTTGAAGAGAGGGAGGAGGAAGGATCGATTGGTGAAGAACGTTCTGGAATGAGGACCAGTTCTACGGTTCTCAGAACGAAGAGAGAGAGGGGAGGGAGGAGGGCAGTGGTAGATCAAACCATTACTGACCATCGAACAAGAGTAGGCAGGGAGTGGGCAGAAGAGGGGGAGACATTAGTTTCACGGTCAGCCGAATAGGCTTTCTAGATTGGGTAAGAGTGTGATTCATGCGATGGGTACGACATGAACCCTCCTTGTTCGAATGTATGGTGATGATTGAATGAACGATGGTTAGCCGAACTCGTAGGTCACTCAATAGAGAGCAAAGTACAGTAATAGGCTGATCGCTGAACGGCTAAACGTCGTCTTCAGTGATGTTTGCGTACCAATTTCGTGCCCACTATTCTCGAGTATTGTCCGGAGAGAGAGAGGCTTGACTAGGTTCGGCCAGGGGGACATTGTCCTTTTCCAGCACTGTTTGCTCGCTGTTTTGTTGTGTCCTTTCAGTCGACTATCAATCGAATGTTTTCTCTCTCACTCTTGATGCAGCATCATGCGGAAAGGTTGGCTATTGAGACACGGACTATAATCCCAGGGATGATCAGTATGGTGAGATAGGACAAAGAATGAAGAAGGGGGAGCTACTCTTTAGGGGATTGATCAATCTTCTCGATATAATCTGCAGTAGCTTCATCTCCCTCACTTTCACTCGTAGCTAGAGGATGAGAGGAGGGAAGAGAAGTCGACCTAGAGAATGACTTTCCCTTTCTCTTTATTGCGCGCCCTCTTCTTCCCTCAAGCACTGCGGGATTTGTGACAAGAAGTGATAAGCTATGAGATACGAGAGGAGAGGCAAGTTATCAGTTAGGGGGGGGGGTCACTACAGATCAGGCACCCAATACCCCCGTTTAACTCCCCTTGTGGTATCTCTTTTCTTATTTCACCTGTCGAATCACCCGTTCTCTTCTCAGTTATCGAAAGTAATTGAATTTTCGCCCGTTGTTACATATTGGACGCAAGTTCATCTCTGATGCGCATGTTTTCAGTGGGAAATCAATGATGAATTGTCCCATGATTCGTCCTCTTTGTGTTGAAACTGCAGCCACTTTGGACGTTTCAAGTTGAGCTCAAGAAGCTCGCAAACTCGCAATTTCCGTCTCTCGACTGGTCTCTTTCTGCACCGTAGAATGAGTTGTGTCTCCCTCTTCTCCCTCATCTTCCTCCTTACTCTTCTTCAAGGGAATCAATCTACAGAGAGAGAGATAGTGAAAGTTAGGCAGTTCCAATTACAAAATAGAATAGATGTACTAGAATAGAGTAGGAAGTGACAAATATGATCATGTGGAGGGGGAGGGAATTGGTAATAGGACAATAAACGAAATGGGAACAGCAGCAGAGGAGAGAAGGAAAGCGGACGCAGATCAAAAGGGAAAGAGTCGGTTTTCGAGTTTTCGAGTGACTTCTTCTCCTTTTCTTTTCTCTTTCCTCTTCTCATTCGCGCACGTTTTCGTAACGAGAGATCACAGGATTTTGAGAGGAGGAATCAATCGGTGCAAAATGGGTGAAAATGGCGCAGTCGTTTGACGAATAGCTCACTCTTCTCTCCCAAATCGATCAGTGGTTTCCCCCTTGAGAAGTCACTCTTATCACAAGTTCGGCACTGTCTAACACACAATCTTCGATTTCCTTTCATTTCTCAATTCGATGTTTTCAAGCTGTGTCATCTCCCTCATTCTCCTAATCAGTTCTCCCA
Source organism: Pristionchus japonicus (assembly GCA_900490845.1). Classification (NCBI taxonomy): domain Eukaryota; kingdom Metazoa; phylum Nematoda; class Chromadorea; order Rhabditida; family Neodiplogasteridae; genus Pristionchus; species Pristionchus japonicus. The sequence continues at coordinate 1,800,537 of LS520778.1, read as the reverse complement.
TCTGTGGTCGATACAACCTCGATCGTGTAACAAATACTGTTCCACTCACTGTCGCGAATCAAGGATGTGAGGGTGTTCCTGAATATGAGAGAGGGTATTTTCTAGTTGCAAGTATTGTTCATCCCTGCTCTCCCTCTACTAATCGACTCAATTGTATTCGAGAGCATAATCTTATTTACTCCCTTGTTGCAACCGTAGGCATGAATACTAGTGGCTGCTATTATCAAAGAGATCCTTCTAACTGATTGGGTAGCTCGATATCTCACTCCTCCTCTTCATATCACAACGTGGCCCCTCCCCCGAACATAACTTGGTATTATTCACATCTTCTTCCGTCGAAATTGTTTGCCTCTCACTCGAATGTTTCCGACTGTGATTTCTGATTGGAGATCGATTTTCGTGTTGAAAGTTCTCGAATCTTATCAGTTGTCGCGTTCTGGGTTACTGTATTCGATCAATATCTCTCGCGATTACAGTATGCGCGTGCACTCGGAGGAGGAGCCGCCACCCTCGAGGAGCAAAGATGCGAAGAGCGGAGATAGCAGATTGAGAAAAGTTAGTTCGTGATGGGTACTGTATGCTGTATATGAAGCTGGAAAATTTGTGGAAGAATAGATGGAGGAACGAAGGTGGATGCAGTAGCATCGGTGGTTCACGTGGATATCAATTAGACCTTGAACCTGATGCTACTGCTCATATCTCAATGATCCGCTCCAAAACAAATTGTTCTAATCATGGTAGCGACGTAATTGTGATTAGATCGGCCTATCCCCTGAATGGATCTCTAGTATGTGATTGTGTCTCAGTGGTCGCGTCCCTCCATCAGTCTCCATTCTTTCTCCCTTCTCATTGTGTGACTGACTGTGTCAGTTTGGATGCACCAAAACGAGTTCTAATCTCTCTCATTTCCCATTCTCTCCCTTGTCTCCATCTCGACACTTGACTCCCTCACACTCCTTCTTCTCCTTCTTCTCCTACTGAGAAATGATAACGTCATCGAAACGAAAGTCGATGAAAACATATTAGTTTCATCGAAAAGCTGACTAAAATGCGTGCGATTTGTAGTCGGAGGAATAGACGATTCAATCGGGGACGAATGCCAATTATAGACAGGTATGAATGGGGACGAGACAGGATGGTGTATAGTAATAAGCTGGTCCGCCATGCCGACTTGTGCCGGTTACCGGAACAGCGGGCAATTTGAATGTAGGGTTAAGTAGTTTCAGTTTGCGATAGCGATCGCGATCACCGTGGTCTCTTTACTTCCCTCTTATTTTTGTGGTTTATGTCATTTGTTCATTCCAATAGCTTCAGATGCGCGGGTTGAGTCTTTCATGACCTGAGTTAGGCCTGAATTGTCGCCGGGATGAGGAGTGTGGCTCCCAATGACCGGGAAAGAACCCGACTCTGGGTGGAAAACGAGGAACATAAAGATGCCAGGCCATGCAATCCCATAATAAAGGTAGTTTATGCTAATCCATCCTTCGTGCCATGTGATCGAACCTCGAAAACAGTGGATTAGTGCATGGGGCAAACATTGGTGCTGAAAGGTTCAGTCAGAAAGGATTTCAATGAAAAGTCATTTAGCGATACGCTTTATCGATAATGAGTACCGTCCTTGCAGTGGGTTGAATCGTGGGTGGTGGGTCGATCGGACTCTGGCGACTACTCTCAAGCCTGGAAGGAGAAGTTCAGCCATGCTCCCACCTGGAGTGACGCCGATATGGCACTGCAGCAGATCAATAGGGTGAGTGGTACGGTAGCAATCGATGTGACGGTACGATGATGATGATGATGATGATGTCAGGGTCTGGCCTCCGGCAACCGAGTGGCCCTCTACGCGCGCTCCTTCTTCCAGCACTGCCTCTACTGGACCGGATGTCTCGTACAGAAGGTGAGGAGTGATTAGAGGAGACAGACGCTGAATGCATTGACGGAATAGAGAAAGTTCTCGTGAAGGGGTAGGCCTGAAACTGGGAACTGGCTAGGTGGATTTCAATTGGGATACCTGATGATACTCTTCGAATGAATGCTGGTCGGTTGAAGAGTTCTGCCTGTAACAGCAATGAACTGATTAAGGAATAACGATTTACAGTGGGCCTGGACGACGATCATCCTCGGCATCATCGTGTATACTCTCTGTCTCGTCGGACTACCGTACGTTCAGATCGAGACGGATATCGTCAAGTTGTGGGTTCCCCGTGAGTTTCCCTCTTCTTATGGTCTCCTCTGCAAGGGAAGAACGGGAAAACTGAATTGGCTGTTTATTGGGTGCACACAAGTTATGAAAACGATCTCCCATTTCCGCTATCTTGATCGTCTACCATTGAGTGCTCAGCGAACATTGCCGACCGTTGTTCAGATAGAGGTTGTCTGGTCGCAATTTCTACAGAAACAGATATCGATGCAAAAACTGTGTGAATTTCATGTGAAATCTAGACACTCGTTCTCTGTTTTCGCATATTGTTACGGATGGGATTTGTGAATGTTTTGAAACATGACTCTGATCCGGGGATGGATTGTTTTGAGTGCTGTGGGATTACATGGGAGGATTTGGCAAAACAACGGAAAGGGATCGAAATGTTCACGGAAGTGGACGAGGATTACGATACAAAGGATTCCGTAACTGGGAGTACGGTATTTGAAGGAATGAATCAATCGATAATTGATTGCAGAGGGTGGTCGACTGCAAACGGAGATGGACTACGTACACGAGGCACAGGCAATGGCCAGACAGAGATCGGAGGAGAGGAGGAAGAGACACAAGAGGGAACCACTGCCTGCGGTGAGGATGGAGGGGTAGAGGAGTAGATGGAGTGAGATTGTTGAAAAAAACTGTAGATCTAGGTGTAAGGACCGTGTAACATGGTCTAGCAACAACAAAAAACTATACGGTTGTTTGACATTTCCAATGGCGAAGCGTGGTGCTGATTGTGAGGTTGCGAAACATGAGATTGAATGGAAGAATCCCGGAAATTGAAAAAGAACACTCGTATTTGCAGCCGATACAGGCATTACTGAAGAACGGGACGAAACCGATGATATCAACAGGAGCCGCGCCACCCGAATTGCCCAATCTGAGTGATGGACTCGGAGGAGGATTCCAGGTGAGAGATAAGGGAATGAATGAACGAGAAACATGTAGAATGAAATGTGAACTAGTATGAAATGAGTTTCGAGGGTGGTAGACCAGAAAGATCGTATGATGGTTGTAGTTTCTTTGTCGATTCGTTTGAGGATAATAACAAATTTTGCCAGGGGATACTGTGTTGTGTGGGTTGTACACAAGTCACGTTGCAATCTGCGAATCAATTGAATTGAGACAGCACACCAATTCTCTCTTCTTCTTCAGGTGGTGATCCAGACGCCGTCGTACGAGGGAGAGAATGCACTGACGAAGGAAGGACTGCTCAGACACGTCAATCTTATGAGGGAGATCTCCCAGTACAAAGTCGAGATGTTTGGAGAGTAAGTGGGGGATACAGTAGATGAATGGTACGGTAGGTGAGGATCTATTGACTGACGACGATCGTTGCAGGAGCTGGACCCTTGCTGACATCTGCTTCAAGCCGCCCGGACCCAAGGGTGAGTCAATTTGGCCTGATCGGTGGTGTTTCACGGATACCATTTACTCTTGGCATAAAGATGATTTCCAATTCTGCTAGCTGAGTCAACATAGAAATATTGTGAATTGAGGAGGCAACGGTCCTCTGGCGAAAGTGATGAACACGATGCTGGACAAGATCATCCCTTGCATCTGGATCACTCCCATCGATTGCTTCTGGGAGGGATCCAAACCACTCGGACCCGATCCCCCTCTCTATATGGGGTATGTGGGAGAATAAATGAGTGGTGGTTGATTGAGGTGTTAGGATGCTGTCAAGTGTTTGGAGCTGACAAGTTTTGGAGCTTGTGAGGTCATGCGATGATGATGAGAGTCTTTGAAGGGGAAATAATCATCTAATCTCAATAATTGCAGTGAGGAGATCACAGCCTTCGTCAACTCTCTGCCCAAGGGAAACGTCTCGTGGAAGAATCTCAATCCGACTGCCGTAGTCAAGGAGGTAAGCAGGATGCATCGTGTTTCACCCTCATCACATCTTCCATCCGCAGGTCTCTCAACTCTTCGACATGGGACCGATCAGTAACTTCTTCGAACGAGTAAGTGGAGAGTCGAGTGATGGGATGAGAGGAGATGAGAGATTGATCACGATTGACACGAGATTGGCCACCATTTGAGTGCATGAGGATGGGTTTGAGTCGAAGTAGAACCATGTGACATACGTGATTTCGAGTAGCGAGGGATCTCTAAATTGTCACGTAATCATAACCTCATCAGGCGGGAATCGACGCAGCATACTTGGAACGTCCGTGCATCGATCCTCTCGATCCCGAGTGCCCTGCCCTCTCGCCCAACTACTTCAATCGATGCGAGGTACGGTAGATAGGGTTATGGTAATTTGATGGCTATCGATTGCAGGCCCTGGCTGCCTTTAACAAGTGGAACAAAGCACTGCCTGCCAACGAGCGAGTCAATCTGACACGTGTTCCGTAAGTAGAGAGATTATCGTTTCAATGGGCAGATTATGATGTATAGAGAAATATCAGGATGGAGTGGGTTGCTTTATGTCTGATGAAATGGACAATTTGCAGGTACGTGAAGGAAGAGTCGAAGGATATCGCCGATTCGCTGCTCCAGGATCTATTCGGTGAGGATTGAACGGAAGTTGGAGCTTTTCATGAATGAGTGGCTCAGCTAGAAGTCTAGGCAGAACGAGTTCTTGCTCATTGATAGAAGAAGAAGAGAAAGAGGAGAAGCACTCAAAGTGCACTTGGATACTTTCTCTTCCGGCTGCTCAATAGTTCATGGTTGTTCTATTGTGGTCAAGGAGATGCAAAAAGACTCATTGTCTTCTTGATAAAGCAAAACAACCTTGAATCAGCAGGCAAGAAACGACGAAAGCGAGCGACTTCCAGTGATGATTACTACGATTATGAGAAGGATGATGAGTACGATACCACCAATGGAACAGGTGAGTCGATGAGATATGGATTGATGTAGATATCGAAGGCGTCATTGCATTGCTTTCTCCTAAAATGCAGCGCACTTGTAAGAATAGTGAAATATAAAGGTTTCAGTGAAAATAATGGTGCAATTGCAGACAAGAAGCCGTCGAAGGAGGAGATTGAGTGTCTCGAGTACGGAGTGGGTCTGCTCGAGTGGATGACCAAGAATGAGGTGAGGGATCGATAATCGAGGACTACGGTAGTTATTGATCGATTGCAGGACAAGTGGGGAATGTTCCTGACTGACAAGCAGAAGCCGAAGACGCCAAATTTTGGACAGGTAGAGTTCTTATTGCACAGAAAGAGGAGTCTCGATCATATCTTGCTCGTCGAATGGAAGGTGTAATGATAGTGAAACGGAGATGAAATAGGATAGATTGAATTTTGGTGTGATCTAATGATCCTCTACTTCAGTTGATGACTGGTGGCTGCAAGGGATTCTCGAAGAAGATCATGGACTGGCCAGAGGATCTTATCGTCGGAGGTGAGATTTCTTTGAGCATATGAGAAGCGAAATGCCGCTTGTGCAAATATCTGACATAATCGTTCTTCTCTGCAGGTATCCACCGTGGCGGCCACAACATCGACTCGGCCGAGGCACTGCAGAGTGTTTTCCTCGTCGCTTCTCCTGGTTAGTGATTTTGTTTGTTTTCATAAAGATCACAGAGATTAATCGAAAAATCCCCAGACGGGTAAAATATGTGAATTGCCAGAAACAGTAATATTGTTGGCGGTTTTGTATTAAAAAAATTTGCAGGTGATGTCTACCATCGCTTCAAAAACCCCAAGGATATCAAGCCGAATCTGGATACGAAGAGGTGAGTTTTGTTTGAATTGTGGTGTTAGGTTTCATGAGTAGTTAATGTTCTCTACGGGGGACTTGCCTATGGTTTTTCCGCATTCTTGATTAGAATAACAATAATCGTCCTTCGCATTCTCAGATGGACCCGCTGGCATGCATCAAACATCATCGCCACGTGGCAGCGAAACTTCACGAAGAACCTCTATCATCACAAGGCGAACACCCAGGTTAGTGGGTTTGGAAAAGGAGCCATTCTATGTCTAGGGATCTTCTCTTTATTTTTGAATCGTGATTTTCCTCATAGTGATTGCCTTATTATGTTAGCTGGGATGTAATGGATGCAGTGAAACCAGGAGTTTGCCAGTGAGGCAGACATTTTTTGCATTTATTCTTCGGTTAAAACAATATTGTTTCTTCAGTTGGAAGGAGTGCGTCAGTTCCATCCTCTCGCCTCCACTTCCATCGCTGATATGCTCGAGGAATTCTCCCAGTTTAATTATGGTGAGGATTGAGTTGCCAATAGCATACATGTTTCAGTGTCTGTACAATATCACGATTGTGCTTTACTTTTGATTATCTTCTGGTGGCAAGCGGCATAAAAAATCATTTATGAATATCCCTTTCTCAGGTATCATCATCATGGGCTACATTCTCATGTTGTTCTACGCGTGCTTCACCCAGGCCAGAATCGATGGAAGATGGCTAGCTATTCAGGTACTGCTAGATTGGCATGTGGATTCGTTGCATTCGAGTGTCTGTGACAGTAGATGACTCTGTGCAAGTTCGATAACAATACCATGATGGGTTCGAACATTCATAGAAAACTAATCGTTCCCATTCCAGTCGAACGTGTATCTCGCCATCTGGGGTGTAGTCTGGGTAACGTTCTCTTCCATTTGCGGACTCGGATTCGCCACCCTCCTCGGCATCAACTTCAACGCTGCGACCACCCAGGTACGGTAGACTTGAGAGAATATCGAAGAGTGTCATACATTCGAAGGTGGGAGATTAACTAAATAGTACGATCTCAGGTGGTCCCGTTCCTCTCGCTCGGACTCGGAATCGACGATATGTTCCTCCTGCTGCACAACTATGATGAGATCGCCAATATTGTACGTTTTATTTTTTTCGAAATGATTATAATTCTAGTTATACCATCGTCTATCGAATCGCCTGCATACAATAGTTGACGTATTTCGTAGCTCATTGAAGCACCGATCAATCATGAGAAATTGGTATTTGTCAGGTTCGGAAGAACGAGATGGGCTGTCTTCTGAAGGAGACGGGAATGTCCGTCCTCGTCACTTCCACCAACAACATTCTCGCTTTCCTCGCTGGAATGGTCCTTCCCATCCCCGCACTCAAGAGTTTCTGCTCACAGGTAAGGAGAGGCGGAGATTTGGGCTGTACTCGGTCTTCGTATCTGTATTATTCCAGTCGCAAGTGTTCCTTTTCCAGACTGCCATTCTTCTCGCCTTCAATCTCGTCTTCCTCATGCTTATCTTCCCCGCCTTCATTGCTATCGATCTGAAGAGAAGAAGAAGGGGAACCAGGTGAATATTCAGCCTTCTTCATCTATGTTTCATCGACTCGGTATCTTGCAGAGACCTTGGCTGGTGTCTTCCGAACGAGAAGGTTGATAAGGAGGACAAGAATGGAATGCCCCACACTCAGAGTAATGTTAGCGAGGTGAGGAGAGGATTGGTTACTGTTTGTGTGCCATCTCAGCCACAGTCAGTCGTCGATACCGAAAAGGCCGGTATCGAAGCTTAATCTTCTTACAGTACCCCGTCTCATCACAGACTCAACTGACGACACTGAACAACCCGACTGGGGATATTGAGCACTTCGAGAGAGACGATCCATGGTATACGGTAAGTGGAGAGAGAATCGATTGATTGGAAGAAATCATGGTGGTTAATTGCAGGTCGGAGGCTTCCTCAAGAACCACTACATTCCCGCACTCAAGAGAAGAGACGTCAGAGTAAGTTTTTGATTTTTATTAGAGATGAATAACCTCGGAGTATCAGTTACCCGTGAGATCGTTGTGATTTAATGGTAGTTGTGAAACACAAAGCTGACCAATGTGGCAGACTGCCGATTAATGCATCCACCTCACCTTTGCCGTTACAGTACTTCGTGCTCGGATTGACGATCGCCGGCTGTGCCTTCGGACTCATCGGGATGTACAGGTACGGTAGAATCGATCCTGATCGAGGACTGACCGTATTCTATATGTCGATTGTCTCCCTTGCAGGAACACGCTTGGACTGGAGCTGTCGGATGTGCTCCCTGCCAACTCCGCCCCCGCTGCATTCATGGCTGTGAGTGAGGGAGAGGGGAAATATAGATACTGCCTTACTGCTTGTCTTCAAGAGAATCTGTTCGAATTTATGATGAATGCGGAGGAAGATGGGCTGCTTGTAACTGAGTAATCGGTTACAGGCTCGTGAGAAGTACTTCTCCTTCTACCCGATGTTCTCCGTCATCCGAGGAGTCAATGTGGACATACCGAAGCAGCAGCAGCAGATTGAGGCGTATAGACAGGAAATGGGTGAGCTAGCACGAATATTGGGTTTGAATTTCATCAATAGTTGATTTGGTCGATGTGCTCTCAAAGTTGAATATACTTGCATGTATTTTATGAATAAATAAATTTATTTCAGCTGAATCTCGATTCGTGATCAAGGGTGAGGATGGCCAACCACAGGAATACTGGTTGAGTCTGATAAGAACCTGGTTGATATCACTCGATAAAGTGGCAGAGAAGGCTATCAAGGATGGAGATCTCGAGGTACGCTTAATTTTTGTATGATCCGTTTTCGATCCATATCAACTTGAAATTTGTGTGCGTACTATGTTGTAAAGCGGCGACGTGAAAGTGCTTTGCGTAACCAAGTATTCTTCTACAGGTCGGCGGTAAGATTCCGGATGGAAAGAAGCCCGAGCCGGAAGTGTACATTGCAAGAGCCATGCTGTGCTCAGTTGGCGATTCGTGGAATTGCACTGACAGGGTACGGTACATTATCGATTACTGCGTGGCAGTCGTTCAGAGATGAGCCCCGTTGCTTGTAGGTGGGCAAGATCAAGATGGTGAATGAGGACGGGGTGATCAGAGAGGATGCATTCTACAACTACATGACTGGATGGTACAATGTCGACAATATGATGTACTACGTGTCACAGGTGAGGAACAGAGGGATGAAAAATTGTATTGACTCTCGACGGCGCATGTGCTATTGAGATCGAAGGGTTGAACTAAATGTGAGTGCATGGTGAAACATGTAACAAATTGTCAAATTTCTAATTGTCAGATGTGTCTCCTTGCAGGCGTCGTTCATTCCCCTTCCTCCCCACTGGGAATACACGAAGGACGACGTTCTCGTCCCTGCTGCCGAACCTCTTCTCTATTCACAGATTCCATTCTACACTACTGGATTGACCACCACCCCCACCATCGTCGAGAGTATCAAGGTAAGGTTGAAAGGGAATCAGTATCGGAGTGAGGGATGAGAGATCGATAGTATACGGTATTGCGTGCAGGAGCTGCGTGCGGTGTGCGATAAGTACACGGAGGCAGGACTGGACAACTACCCGGCTGGACTGGCCTACACCTTCTGGGAGCAGTATCTCACACTCAGGTTCGTGGTATCGAGAGTGAATCACTGATTCGACCACTTGAGAGTTATGTTTCATCAAATTTTGAACGTACGGATGTAGTTGATTGATTTCTTGGCTGTACTCGAAATATTACTAAATCTCATTCTATCCATAATCATGAATTCCCATTCTCCAGATGGAATCTCTTCCTTGCCATTCTCATCATCGCAGCCGCTGTTTTCACTGTTATCGCCTCACTCATCTTCAACCCCTATGCTGCATTCCTGGTGAGGAGAAGGGGAGGAGAGAGTCTCAAGAATTGTGGTATAGGAATGTGGTGTTGAAACCATTAGAACTGAATGCACAACCTCTACTTGACTGGGAACCGAAACCAGAGTGCAGTGGGGTAAAAGAAGATTGGAATTTGCTATTTTTCACCAATAATTTCCTGATTTCAGGTAATGATCATAGTCGTCGTCACTACCATCGAGCTGGGAGGATTCATGGGACTGTTCGGAGTTAAGGTGAGCGATCAGATATGGCATTATTGAATGCACCTGTCTGAAGCCTTTTATCCGGGATTGCTGAAACGCAAACGAACGTGGTTCTCAAATATCCTTCAATCCTTGAATGACCACCTTCTCTCTGCAGATGAACCCTATCTCTGCCGTCACTCTGATCTGCGCCGTTGGAATCGGAGTCGAGTTCACTGCTCACGTCGTCCTCGCCTTCCTCACCTCACTCGGATCTGTCGATGATAGACTGCAGGTAGAGGGAGGGGATGGGAGCGTTAGGGCATGGTTAGATGCGGTGGTGAAGCAGTAGTCACTTTTTCGGCATGGGGTATTTGCTTTTCAAGAGTATCGTATAATGACAATGTTAGTGAACGAATTGATTCTGCACCAGCTTCATTCACAACAACAAAGTACTTGGTCATTAATGCTTCAAGGCTATCGTAAACTTGATTATTGTTTCTTTGCTCGATATCATCTTCTTTCGTAACATAACTCTAGATCGATAATCTTATCCGTTGCAGTCGTGTCTGATGCACATGTTCGTGCCAGTCTTCCACGGTGCCATCTCCACCCTCCTCGGAATAGTCATGCTCGTATTCACGGAGGTACGGTATTCATTATCGATTGAGAAGGGTACGGTATCAATCAATAATCACCCTTCTCCTTTTCCAGTTCGACTTCGTGTTCAAGTACTTCTTCGTCGTAATGTCCGTCCTCGTCATCCTGGGTATCATCAACGGTCTCTGCCTCCTCCCCGTCATTCTCACTTTCATCGGACCCAAGTGCGAGGTATGGTAACAGTGTACAGGGATGATAACTTTAATATCGATAGTTTAGGTTCAACTGTTGTAGTTAGAAAAGGCAACCATCAACACATTATAGTTCGTATAAAAACCTAAATATGTATCGTGGGTGAAACTCAAAGTAGTGGGTGGTAAATGCTGCTCGTTTCACCACAGTAGCTCTTTTAAACAATGCAAAAAATTAACGTTACAAGGATCTAGTTTTATCCCATTACAGTTGACGCCCCGTGACGATCCTAACAGTCTACCCCCTCCTCCTCCCATCAAGAAGAAGAATCGATTGGATGCACTCGAGCAGGGCAGTCTCAGGAGACGGAAAGGTACGGTAGATACCTATCGAGAACTGGGTCACAGTATCCTTTACAGGCAACGAGGACGTGGAGATGACGTCATCTCCGTCCTCTTCGATGTCTTCGTCTGACTCGGCCCCTCACGTGCCAACTCCATTGAAGGCGGACGATAAGAACCACGCCTATCACGATTCCCTCTCCACTATTGCTGAAGAACCGACCGTCAAGAGGATGTAGACACTCATCTACTCTTGATTATCGATTGATCCCATTACCGTACCTCCACTCGCCATTAGTAATAGCTCCCATAGATCTGTTTGAGATGTATCAAATCTTCCAAATTCATCAGATTCCTGTGATATGCGGTAGTTTATATGAGGCCGTTCGCGTAAGGTTCAACAAGGTTCGACTGGGTTCTGGAACAAAGAAAAAAGCTGAAATGTCTATAAAGTTGGCTCAAGGGGTTATTTTCGACCCTCTACGCGATGAGCAACTTGATTTCATCATATGTCCCCATTTCGCTCCGGGGGCTCACCCCCTCATTTTTGCCTTCAACTTGTTTTTGGCTGATTTTTTTGCCAAAATGCGGTCAAAATGGCCTGAAATCTGACTCCCCCGACCAGAATCTCAAGCTCTATCGAATGGAACTACTCAAATTTTTTTTGCCATTTTTCGTTCACGTGTTACAGCGAAACCTTGAGCCCACCAAATGAGCCGGAAATCCTTTTGCACGGAGAAAGAGGTCTCTCCCCTGAACATTTTAAGCCCTTGGGCGCCTAATTTCGACCTGGTCTAAGTAGTTTTTCATCGATTTTAGTGAAAACGTGAAAAATAAAAGTGCATGTATGCCATCATTATGGTGCTCATTTTGTAGAGTCGAAGTAGCTGATCATTTTTTGTGAACACACTTTGGCCTTAAAACTTCTTAGTAAGAAGTTACAGGTACTGAAAAAGTCATTAAAGTGAGTAGCGTTAAAATGGCAAGTTTGCCCGCTTGTAACTTCTTACTAAGAAGTTTTAAGGCCATAGTGTGTTCACAAAAAATGATCAACTACTTCGGCTCTACAAAATAAGCACCATAATGATGGCATACATGCACTTTTATTTTTCACGTTTTCACTAAAATCGATGAAAAACTACTTAGACCAGGTCGAAATTTGGCGCCCAAGGGCTTAAAATGTTCAGGGGAGTGACCTCTTTCTCCGTGCAAAAGGATTTCCGGCTCATTTGATGGGCTCAAGGTTTCGCTGTAACACGTGAACGAAAAATGGCAAAAAAATTTGAGTAGTTCCATTCGATAGAGCTTGAGATTCTGGTCGGGGGAGTCAGATTTCAGGCCATTTTGACCGCTTTTTGGCAAAAAATCAGCCAAAAACAAGTTGAAGGCAAAAATGAGGGGGTGAGCCCCCGGAGCGAAATGGGGACATATGATGAAATCAAGTTGCTCATCGCGTAGAGGGTCGAAAATAACCCCTTGAGCCAACTTTTGGGACCTCTCAACTTTTTGCCTGTTCCATCAACTTGTTGAACCTTACGCAAACGGCCTCATATACTGACTTTCAAATTATTATCTACTCACATTCAGCCTAGACTCGTACTCGAACTCATGTTGGATAGCCAGAATCATTGATTGATTGTTGAATTTATCATAGTTGCTACAGTACCCCCTACAGTATCCCTCTAGCTATCGCCGGGCCAGTTCTCTCTCCCGTTGTGCGTCTAGTCCCCTTGAAATACTCACCCAGTTATTGATTGCATCACTCTGCCCCTTTACAGTACCTTTATAGCATCTTGCCGAGACCCGAGTCTAGTTTGCCACTCCATGTTTAAACGTTCCACAAGTTTGACTAACTTTGCAAACTCACATCTTTTCTTTTTCAATTTACGGGCTGATTCTGCATATTTTCATATCTTGCGCTAAATTTGTGAATTTTGAATTTGAGCTCTTGTGATATTTATTTGTAAATCATAAATTTCCACAATTGAATGTTGCTCAAAATGAATAAAACATGAATTCTGTGAGCAATGTCTTGCTACTCACAAAATAGAAGCAATTCAAAACAAGTTCATTGCAATGTACTAAATTATCCAACATAGTGGGGCTATCTCGATCATTTCATTGTACTTTCAATGTACAGATATGTGTGACAGATACAGATGCTTCGCGCTATGGCATTCCGACTCGTTCAGATCTTCAACCCGATATTCGCAGTACATGGATGAAAGACATGGGGTCAATCCAGATGGAGTCTACTCAGTGGATAATGCATTGATGTACTTGGACAACTTGTTCTGAAGATCGGGAAAGGGAGAGAAGGGATCTTCGCGTTTGAAGTGAGCTGCTATCTGAAGGAAGTTGATGAGAAAAATGAAAGGAGGAGTCAATGGTACCGAGATAGCATCCTCGATGGTGGGATAGAATTGATTATCAGAGAGAACATTGTAGAGACCACTGGCGGCGTATTGCACTCGAACCGAACCTGCATCAAAATTGATAGCTATTTTTCGAAATCGTATACTGACTTCGAAGATTGGCGAAAAGCAGCAGAATCTTCATAGTGCACATTTCGATGTGTAGCTGAAAAGTTTTCACTTTAGTTTTCGCAACTTTCAAATAGACATACCTCTCTCACCACCTCCACTCCCATACTGTCAGTGTACGTCCAAGTGCTGCAATCGAGGATCAGAGGCTTCCATGAATCGCCCCTCTCGAGGTCGGAGATGGAATCTGAAAGAGATGTTTCGAAATGAAGAAAGAAGGATAGACTTACCTTCCCCACTCATCTCAATCGCTGCTTCCTTCACTGAATGCCTCAATAACTCGCAGTTAGTGAAGATGGGAGGAGCGTCAAAACGAATGATGGGAACTTCAGGGGTCTGAGATAGAGAGGACATTCGAAAGTGTCTAGATGAGAAATCAGATACCTTCGCATTAGGGAAGTGTCTCTTATCTCTGTAGTCATTGGGCGCGATCTCAACCAGAGTTCGAGTGCGAGCGAATTGAGTGCGAAGAATTACGGAGAAGAGAGCGAAGAGGATCCCTGAAGATACGAATAAGAACCGATCTCATGAAGATTCGTACCAACTGCGAGTCCCTCGATGATGTCATAGCAGATTACGGATAGTGCAGTGATCACCCAGACTGCCTGAGAATGGTTGAACTGTAAAGTTGGAATTCCATGTAAGAGCTCACGAAGTCAGTCTTGGAGAAACGCCAGAGGTAAGGCAGCTCGGAGACCTGTAGATGAGTTTCACAATGAGTACATCAACATGCAAATCGATTAAAGACATTGAACGGTAGGCAATGAAGTGACAACAAACTAACTTTCATAAACAGCGATCTCAATGCAACAACAACGATGGAAGAGAGGACGCAAAGGGGAAGAGAAGAGAGGAGAGGACCAATCCAGAGGATGACGAGAAGAACGATGAAGGAGGAGAAGAGACCCGACATCTGAAATTTGATTTTAGATTTTTATTACCACTTCAGGACAACATGATACTTACTTGTGTCATAGCTCCAGCTGCTTCATTCACGAGTGATCTCGATAGGGAAGTCGAACAGGGGAAGACTGAGAAGAAGGAAGAGATGAAACCTCCCAAACCGAGTGCTAGCAGTTCCTGCAAGGAGTTGATGATGGGATAAATTCCAAGTGGCTGTTGATTCAACTCACTTGATTCGTATCAATGGAGTACTTGTGCTTCTTGCCGAACAGTTTGCCCATCGAGACCTGCATTATTCGAGGTTTTTCGGAAGATGGTAAGGTGCCCTACCGTAACAGCGAAGGCAACAATCGATATGGAGACAGCCTCTTGAATGACGTAGGGAACAAGACGGAAATCGGGAAGGGATGGAAGAGGCATACTGAAGATAAAGTTTGGAGGTATCAGGGAGAGGGGGGATCTCTTACCCAGTCTCGACATGCTCGATAATGCGAACGTTGTGAAAAGATTTGAGATTGAGAAGAAGTGAGATCAATGTTACGACGATCATCTGAAATTAGCTTATTTGGCTGTAGTTGAGTTTTTTTTTGGAACGCTCTAAAACACATTTGTTTTCGAAAGATTGTATGTATGAAATTCTTACGAGCAGGAGTTCATTGGGGAACAGCTTGAGTACTCGGAATCGACCACAGATCGTCTTCGATCCAACGAGGAAGAGAATGCAGAGAATGGAAACGATGACTGTGGGAAGATTGGAGTGGGGAAGAGAGGAGAGAATGTCTCCGATATTCTGAGATTGACGCTGTTGCTATCCATCGAAGAAAATTGAGCACCTTGAAGAGCACGAAAAATTGGCTGGGTCTCTTCGGTATTTTGACTCCGAGAAGGGAAGGAATTTGAGCGACGAATGCATGACACGCTGCGCCCAGATTGAACCCTGGAATCGATTGATGATTGTGGGGTGATCATAAATGAAATTAACCTGATACCACTGGATCCGAGAGGTAAGCGGTGAGGAAATCGAGCCGAAAAGCTGCCATGAGAAGCTGGATGATTACATTCGTTATTATTGAATGCGGTATGATTCATACCTGGATGATTCCGACTGTAACAGTGAGCGTCGAAATAACATCAATCGGCTCGAATGGCCCCATTCCATTGATGAATCTGCAATAGGGCGAATAAATTTCGAATCAAATGTACTGGGTGTGCCAATCTCGCACCCACTTTTCGACGTGATGAATGGATTGTACTGTAATCAGGAAGTGATCGAATAGTGATCGACTAAGAGAATGATCGAGACAATCGAACTCGGATCAAAGATCTTCCCCTCGGTGAATAGACAGATGATAAGATATTGATAAATAACACTTGACTATCTCTCTATTCTTACACTACCCTACGACAACTTTGAGACGAGAATAAACGATTGTGACGCGATAATCTCGTACTTTTCAGTGTGATTGTGGTGGTCTGGCAGCAATTGGAGACGAGTCTGGCCAGCGAGGAGAGAAGTGATTGAGAAGACTCCTGATGGAGGAGAGGAATGGAGGAGAGAGAGGAGGGGATGGCTAACCGAAGGATGAATGGAAGGAAGTTCCGAAGATGAAGTAGAGTAGAGGAGGGAAGAAAGAAGCATAGAGACCGTAGACTGGAGGGAGAGAAGCGAGGACTGAATAGGCCATTCCTGAAGGGAGATATGAATCATGCTGAGACCTTGACTGAAATGCTTCCTCAAATAACAAGCTTTGTAATAGAATAATCATCTACAGTGATTCATGCAAGTTTAATCTTTCATCGGTCGATCACTTTCTTATCATTTCTTCATTTTGTTCGTTCGTCTATTCGACGAGGAAACATTTTTCTCTCTCGGTTCCACATGGAGGAGATCCATTTCCTGTTATAGTTAGATCAATAAGTATTTGAATGCAAGCAAGCGATTATTTCAAGCGTTGTAATCCCCTTGTTTTGTGCATTGAATTGATGCAAGCAATGTTCAGTGTCATTCTCGTGCAATTCTCATGACAATGAAAGATCAGAACGACCTCTGCTCATGAGAAGGAAAGCATTGATGTTTGGTGATAAACTGATGGAATGGCACGGCATTTGTCGCCTTGTGTGAACTCACATGTTCTACGTGATCGGATGATCAAATGGATTTCTCCCACCCCGCTATGGTATTACCCCTACTCGATCTCCTTTTAATCTCTCACGCAACTCGATGGAACTGGCTGTTCGATGCAGTGATAAAGCCTGGTTACGAGCAATTGCAAGAGAGAATCACGAGGTTGAGAGAGAGGGAAGGAACAGTTAGGGATACCCCAGTGTGAAGGATAGATCAGCATGAATGAATCTGCTTCAGCTCGTAAGAACAAGCGCGTTCGGCGAAATGATCATTGAAAGTGTCACCATCAAAGAACGCTATTGCTCAAACGAATGCAATGAAGAGATGCAGATCAGTATCTGTTTCGATGATTAGAGTGATCACCTTGAGGGATGTTGTAAATACCAAGAGTCGCTCCAGCTATCGCATCTCTCGGTAGCCATTCCTTCCATTGATAACGAGACAACCATTTGGTGCATGGAATACGTCGATGAATCAGACGACGAAGACCTGGAAGTTCAAAGATCCAGATTGGGAGAGATCAAAGATCAGGAACCTCGTCGATCGAAGGATGGGAGATGACTGCTCAATCTCCTCTTCAGTGTGGCGACTTCTGAGGAAGTGAAACCAAACTGCTTATCGTATTCTAACTGAAATTGAGGAGGAAATGATTGAAGCAGAGGAATTCTTACCATGTGGTAGATCAAAGAAGAGGAAAATATTAGTGGAACTTACTTGATTCATGGTTATTATCGCTGTAAGTGGGAGTGTCAACAGTAATCGCCCGAATCGAGAGTGTTATGGAAGCAGAAGAGAGGGTGAGTTGACACAGTGGTCAGGAGTAGAGAAGGACACCCGCTTACTGTCTAATGGTTTTTTATTGTATCTCCTCCCTCTCCGTTCCTCCGTCTCCTCCATCTCTTCTCTCTCCCTCTACTCTCTTTCTCTCTTCTCTCATCCAATCGGATGATGTCTCACTCTTCCACTGTTTTCTTCCTCTACCTATCTCGTAGAGATTATGATGATCTTTATCTGATAAGATCGAACTTGACTAATGAGGATATTTCATTGAAAGATGACATGATAAATGAAGATGACAAAGTATCTAGTATGCACTCGGTTCTTGATGATATATCTTGATGTACTAAGAAATGTGTGGGAGGGGAAATCTGAATGATTTATGAATGAATAAATTGATTACAGACTGAAATATGCTAAAATTCATCCGGTTACTGAGTTGTTCCAAGAGATTTCCTGCAGAGTATAGAGAAGTCAGCAAACTTCGCTAACCTCTTGGATAAATACATCATGGGATCCTTTACTGTTATTATTTACCACAATATCAAATACACAGAGAAATACGCAGTCCATCAAAACATCTTGAGATCAAAATCTATCTCAAAGCCAGATCTCTTTTATCAATTGGCTGTTGAATGAAATACGCTCGCACATTTGGATGTTGATATGTATTATTAAAATTTATCTTTATTGATACCTGTAAGCGTAGTCGGGTATTAGTTTAGGGACCGCAGTGACACATTGCGAACGCCGTCGTAAAATTATCAATTCTAACGTAACCTACCCAATTAAGTGTGCTGATTCTAGTAGAAAATGAAATTAAGCTAAAAAAATAAAAATGAAACAATTACATAATTGAGGTTTTCACAGTGAAATGCAGTAGTCTTTTGTGGAGTTAGAGCGTCTGTTAGGACATAACTTTCGCATTTTTGTAAAAAAATACTTTAAATTGATTTGTTTTAATGATTTTTATCATTCCAGTGTTCAAATTAATAATATGAGATATGCTGATTCGTTTCAGTAGGATAAATCATTAGCAAAACGTGAAAAGGGACATACGAAAAACAAACAGTGTTCAACTTTGGCTTGGAATTTTTCATATTCCGGGGCAACCCGACCCTGTAAGTTTATAACTATAATGCGCGGGTTAGGGAGAGGAACGTTTTAGAATAGGTGCGAGCCGTGTGCACGGCTGTGCACGGACAGCATACGCCAAAAAAATTGCAGTTTCGGGAAAAGTAAGAAGGGGATTTCACGGTTAGTATCTGAGTAATATGGCCACAAACGGCAATTTGCAGTACTAAGGTAAATGGTCGACCCATTGCCGTCAAAAGAAATATAAATTTCACTCAGGAAATGTATCAAAAATAGATTCAAAAAATTGTAAAAGTTCGTTGTGTGCTGGTGCGACTTTTCTAAATGTCGGCGAAATTACGATAAATCTGCCCGCACTCTGACGGGCCGCTGCGGTCCCTATATTAGTTAGTGATTTATATCAATCAAAATCAATATTAAATTTTAATTGAGTACGGGGGTGGGCATAAAATTCCTCTAATTTTCTCGTTATTTAACTCAAAACCGTCTCCACAACGTTACTGGCGGAACAGAGTAATAAGTTAAATTGCGATTCAAAAAAATCCGCGAAATATTATCGATTTTTCGCCCTTTCCTAATGGATTTCATCGATTCCATACACGCCAACCATTGCAGCTCATCAGCAGCTCAATAGATGATGAAGGAAGGGGGAGTTTCTCATCCGGGCAACGAGTACCATCCTTACGCGAACGGCAACATGCAACACATGTACAAGTGAGTGAGAGTGGCGAGGGAGAGGGAGATTGATAGTGCTGACCTCTGCTTGATCTACCTTCCCTTCTCTTTAGCACCAGCCGCCAAACACCCGATTCCGGGCTGGGCAACGAGGAGCTGCGTAATAGCATGAACAACGCAGGCGGTGGCGGTGATAACAGTGGACCCGCGCCTGGCGGAGGAGCCCCACCCGGATTTGTGAGTACCTGTTACCTCGAAATAGTCGAAAATATCCTATTCCAGCAGCCGAACTCGGTGCCAAATCCCTACTTCGTGGGAAATGTGCAGCAGTCGCAGTACAACGGTTAGTTTCTTTTCGCTTTCGTCCTAATTTCTTTTTTTCATTGTCTGCATTATTGTTTGATTCTAATTGACTCGATTGCAGATCAACAGCAGCAACAACAGTACCGCCCTAAGCCGTACGGTGGCGGTCCCCCGCAGGATGGTGGCCGTTTCGAGCGGGTTTGTGTTTATTTTATCCATTCTTCACGCTCTTTGTCTAGTCAAGTTCGCTTATCACTCTCGTCCAAGCTCTTGCTCGCCTTACTTCTATCGTTCCTGATTATAACTAATCGATATCGTTCTCAGTCGAGTGGTCCTCCATCGATCGTGACGATGCACACTTCGCCTCCTAACATGGATCAGGATGGACCTCCCTCGTACAATCCCAACTACGGGAGCTACGGTAACCCGCAGTACGGTAATCAGGGAGGAGGACCGCCGTATGGAGGAGGAATGGATCGGAACTTCAGTGAGTTGTTGTTGTTACCGATTGAATGATTCACCATGGCTTACTAGTAGTGTGAGTCAGAAGTAAGCTGTGAATCAATTGGAAACTTCGAAATTGTTTTAAAACTTTTCAAAATCATGTTTTACGCATTATATCAAGAGGCGCTTTCACATTTATATGAAGCCTAATTGGATAAGGTTGAACAAGCTTGGTATTACGAAATCGCTCCTCGACATTGTTGACATTGCAGATGCGCCTCATCCTATGGCTGCTCGTTCCCACTCCAATTACTCTGAGAGTTCCTCCTCCACTCTCAATATAGCCGTGAGTTGACTATGAGATTAGTTTGAGTGTATTGTGAGACAGAGATGGGTAATTCATCAGTCAGGGGGCGGCCTCTGCCCAATCCAATCTCTATGCTAACTAGATTCCTCTTGCTCAGCTTCGAGCCTTCCATCTCTAGCTTATCGATTACCTTCTCCATTCATTCCAGTCGGGAGGCCCTCCGGATGCATCGTCTCTCTCTGGTCAACCTCTGATGGCAGGTGGTCCTCACGGAGGAATGATGTATCCTCCGGGAGGCGGGCCGATGGGCCCTCCCTACGGCCACCCACAGATGCCGCCGCAGCACATGCAGCAGGGAGGAGGGCCGCCCTACATGTACAATCCAGCTGCCCATGCTGCAGCCATGCAACAGCAGCAGCACGCTCAGGTATTGCTCTTTCTCTCCTTTCCACTTGTTTGAGGAAGGAAGGAACTCGTAACTTATGCAAAAGTGTCTCCTTACTTTCTCACGAATTGTGAATGGGGAATGTGATGGCAATGGAGCTCCCTTCAGATGATGCAGGGCGGTCAGATGGGCCAACAGCAAGGAGGACAGCACCCACAGGGAATCGTAAGTGGTTATTATTTATTTGAAACCTGAATTAATCTGGCGTTTACAACGGTCATTCATAATCCCCCTATCCCACATCTATTTCTTCCAATCTGTACACGATCTAGTCTAGGTTCGATACGCCCTTCACTGGGTGACGCCTGACTCGTTGCAGCCTCCTCCTTCCTCTGGAGGTCCGCCCTCTGCTGCATCTGCCGGCCCCTCCCAGTCTGGTTCGCCGCCCACTCACCATCCCGGAATGATGATGATGCAGATGGGAGGGATGCCTCCCATGGGACAGCACGGAGCACCCATGCATCCCAGCCAGACTGTCTACTACCAGCATCCCGCTATGTGAGTGATGTTGAGGAATGCCTGAAGTACTGAATCACCGGATGGTATTCCTCATTTCTAATAGAACTCTGTGGGGAAGTCGATGGTGATATTGAGTAGATGAGGCTCTCATTCACCGCATATCAATCAATAATTGGTTCAGGATGGGTCAACGCCCTCCGATGGTTGGTCAGGACCCGAATGGCTTCGTCCAGTTCACCTACCCGACTCCTCCTCATCCTGCAGCTGCAGCCCATCAGCAGCAGGGAGGATTCCCGCCCATGCGACAGCCCATGATGCAGCACCAGCGATCGCGTACTCATTTTATTATTTTGTTGTTGTTTTCTTATTTTGCTATTGCTTCAAAGATCTAACCTCACTTCAGTTTCAGTGAACTCGCCGGCTCCCTCTGACAACACGGACGGCCAGTCAGTGCACGGTAAGTGGAGAGCGATATTGATCTTTGATCTTTCCGGATTAATCAATGACCATACCCTCTCTACAGGCGGCACATCATCGATCGGAGTGTGGCACAATCCGACGGAGCAGCAGTCGCAGCAGGGAACGCCTCCCATGCAGCAGATGCAGCCACAGCCAGGACAGATGCAGCAGGGAATGATGATGATGCAACCTCATGTTAGTCGCGTTTAGATGTTTGTGTGAAGAACTGGAGAGGTCACTCTTGTCGTCTCTTGTGATTATCTCTAGAGAGTATGAAACACAACGTCACCTCACATCAACTGTTTAGCCGATGATGACAGCTTCCTACCCTGGCGCGGGCGGCGTTCCTCCCTTCGGAGGTCCCGGTGTGCCTCCCGCTGGAGGACCACCCAGGATGATGCCGGGTGGTGGTATGATGTCCACTCCCTACACCCCGCAACAGGTCAGCGAGGTAATGAGTGAATGGTGTGACACTGTAGTGATTGTGTGATAGTGACGTGATGATGGAGATGGAAGTGGAGCTGAGACTGATACTGAGTGGTTGCAGATGCAGCAGATGGCCCTGCAGCATGCGATGATACAGCAGCAGCAAGGCATGCCCCATCCTGGCATGCAGCAGATGCAGCATCCACAGGTGAGGAGAGGCATCTACGGACCTCATTCTGCATTGGATTTCTCGACTGTTTTAGTTACGAAACCATACGAAATGGTCTTGATTTGATCTGTAGTTGGAAGTGTTGTTAATGAGTTTGAAACAATCGATAATCTGTTTGTTTTACAGTACCCAATGCAGATGCAGCAGTACAACGCGGGCGGATTCCCTCCCCCACAGCAGCAGAACTCGGGATACTGGCCAGGACCATCCCAGGGTGGAAGAGGAGGTGAGAGGAGAGGAGGTATGATAGGGGATAGGAATAGGAGTAGGAGGAATAGCGTAATCTTGTGCAGAGGAGACGTGTAATAATTGGGGAGTTAGCGGTGAAGGAGATATTTGTGTTCTCTGTTCCTATATGATATGTTTGTAAAGTTCATTTATTTTTATTTTTTTGAGAGCATCGATCAACTTCTAGTCTACTGCTCATTGTCAATCACTTGTATTACTCTCTCACTGCAGGTTTCCGTGGTGGTCGTGGAGGTCGAGGTGGCGGAGGATACGGAGGAGGAGCAAGACCGGGTAGTAGACAGAACACCTACGGATCAAGGAACAATTCGATCACTAGTGGAGGAGGAAGAAGTTATGAGAGAAGAGAGACGGAGGAGGGATCCATCAATCTCAGCAAGTGCACCACTCCCACTGAGGATGATATCATCATGTGAGTGAGAGAAGATGGATATCGATTGATTGACTGATCTTGCAGGGACATGTCTAACCAGATGGATGCCTCTCTGAGACTGGGTGATCCGTCGATGCAATCGATGGAGGGACAGGGAGGTCATCCATCCAATATTCCTCACAAGCAACTGCTCGAATTGGCTGGTGAGTACTGTAGGAGACTGTTCCATTTCCTTTTTAAACACCTAGCTAGAATAGCACTGACGTGCTGGGGCTATGTGATAGTAGAGTGGAATATCCAACCACCAACACATTTTATCTTCGTTGTAGACCCGAAGTCGATTTCTCCTCCAGCTGAGCCCCATCCATCGGAGGAAGAGAACGTCGTCGAGATTCCTCAAGAGAATCAAGAAGCAGGAGGAGGAGGAGGAGGAGGAGGAATCTCCGCCCCTTCCACTCCGAGGGCTGAACCAAGGAAGGAACTGCTGGAGATGAAGAAGACTCCCAAACATCAGGTCAGAGGGATTGCATTATTTGGTCCAGGTTCATCTTGGATTCACCATTCTGTAATAAACTGCTTTGAGAAATGTAGATCAATGAACCTTGGGAGTAGAGGTGAAAACATATTCGAAATTACCTAGTGATGATTTAAATTTCTTGTAGGCGGACAAATCGGGTTCCATCCCCGTCGATCCGGTCCCTCATGGAGCATCCTCTCCTGCTGGAATGAAGTGGAGTGAGGTCAGGAAATTTGAAAGTTGTTGGCCGATTGGTTTGTGTTTCACGATCGATTTGTAACCGAATTCGCTGAAATGAATCGTTTTCCCTCAGTCGTTTTCCCGTTTTCCCCCCTGCTTCTCTTACAAAATACAATCAGGTGGCGGCCAAGATGAGCTGCACGTACTGCAGAGGAAAGCAGCTGCCCGTCGAGGAGTATACCAGCCATACGTGAGTGAGAGGAGAGAGGAGGAGGATAAGGGAGATGACTAGTCTACTGTGGAGGAATACTGTAGTAGTATAATATTGAGTAGGAATTTCAATGAGTATAAATTGTCTCAATTCCAGTCTCCTCGACCCCACTCGTCCTATTTCTGGTCCCGAGAGAAGAGTGACGTGCCCTCGACTGCGCGAGATCGGCTGTGAGTACTGTGGACAGAAGGGAGATCTCGCTCACGACAAGTTCTTCTGTGGCAAGAGAATCTCGGATCAGCAGGGTAAGTACAATTTATTTTTCTAAAGTTAGTTCAAGTAGAGATGAATTTCCACGAGCGACTTGCTTGTTTTTTTCCTAAATGATTAAATTCTGGTATGCAATCCTTTCTTCATTCCAGCTGAGCATCAGCACCACGAGCAGCACCATCCTTCAGAGGCATCGATGGGCCATGGAGAGGGAGGATTCAGAGGACAGAAGAGAGGAGGAGGAGGAGGAGGAGGAGGGCATTACAATAGAGGAGGAGGAA
Organism: Pristionchus japonicus; assembly: GCA_900490845.1. Classification (NCBI taxonomy): domain Eukaryota; kingdom Metazoa; phylum Nematoda; class Chromadorea; order Rhabditida; family Neodiplogasteridae; genus Pristionchus; species Pristionchus japonicus. The sequence continues at coordinate 1,776,194 of LS520778.1, read as the reverse complement.
GAGGAGGAAGTGGTGGTGGTGGACATGGAGGAGAAAGGAAATACGATGTGAGTACACGTTTCATCTTTGTTTCATAGTCAGTAAAGTTCTATGACATTGATAAAGTTCACCAATCAATGTGATACAATAAATATTCCCATTGCAGAACCGTCGTGTGCAGTAATGGATGGATCTCGCCGTCTCCATCAATCGATTGGACTACCGTCTCCTTCCCTCCCTCCTACAGTATCCCATCCGTCTAGATGACATCTCATGCTCGCTGATCAACTCTCTCCCTGTCCGTCCATTGTCTCGTTCGTGCCTCCCCTTCCTTCTCTCCCTCCTCTCGATTCTCCATTGATCTCTCCCCTCTTCGACCCTCTGATCCCTCTCTTCATCCTCATGAGTTTATTCGCTTCCTCCCATTCGGGTATAGCTACCATCTCCCCTCTCTTTTGTGTATGTTGTCCCTTAATTTATTCTAAGTAACTCTCTCCCCAAATTCTTGTATATCCTCGTTGCCTTTCCATCCACACTTTCCATCTTTCCCTTTCCACACAGTCACACGAAATATCGATTGATCCGCTCCATCTAGCTTCTTCTTTCGTTTCGTTTGTCTCTCTCTACCTTACTACTGGTGGTTGCTCGTTGCTCTTGTTTTCTGCTTTCAGTAACATCCCGCTTTCTATTCCGTGTCTCTCTAATCGGTTGCTGCCTTTCCGCATTACGGTATCTAGTGCTGATTACTGTAGTGTTGTGAGTGCCTCTTCCGATCGGGAACCACGCCGGATACGGTACTTTCGTCCTTTCCCCCTTCCCTTCCTTGTGATCTACCCTCCCCTCCCATCAACCGTTGTCTCACACAGAAACACGCACTCTTCAGTGCATGCTCACCCCTTTTTGCTAATATAATTTTAATTATATTTAAATAAGCATAATTAAGTGTCCGCTTCTCGGCTTATTTCACCCTGTGCTCCCTCTGCATGTTGTCCATTTTTATCGGTTCCCCTCTTCCGTAACCCAATGATTGTCAACCATGAGCTCACCCCTTCCCCTTCTCGCTTATCCCATTGACCTACCCATTTGTGTCTCCCCTAGTCGGGATCTTCTCCCCATCTCCGGTTTTCGATGTACTCCATCCCTGTTTCCCTCCCCCTCTCCCGATCTAAGCCCCTTCTTCTTGTCAGTGTAACTCGCCGTTCCTTCTCTGTCATTGCTGTGGTCGAGAGACCTCCGGTATTGCATGCTGCGAACTACTTTCGTGAGACCCCCCCCCCCCCCATCTCCCGTGGTTTTGACCTACCAAACTCCCCTTCCCCCATCTAATCCATCGCTTACCACTAAGATTGCCTTGCTTTCAGTGTATGATGATAGGTTTGATCACACGTTTTTATTATAAATCTCACCCCTCTTTATTTCATAATTTATGCAAAATAATTATGCCGTGTCGAATGATTCCTTTTCTGGTCTCAGGCGAGCTCTGGTTGTAACGTTGTAGCATAAAATCTGTAAGTTCGAAGAGTTTTATGTATGACACACAACACATGAGCTACAACAATTAGCGATCTTAAATGCACAGTCTACGTTGGGAATTCTCCAGTAAAAGATGATGATCTCAATTGAATTGAGATCTTGCGTTGTCGCATGGAAGAATGCATTTCGAGTTATCGGTTATACTGGTAATCCTCCCAGTCTATGGTGCTGATTACCGATGTTCTTCAGCTGAATTGGAGAATAGAATCAACTGGGTGAGATAACTGAAACCTGGTTGAGATAAGCTTCTCTCTGATCTTCATTCGATGCTTCCTCTGATGAATCAGCAGTCCATTCATCATTTGCATTCAATCGAAGAGTCGATGGACCATGTTTGAGAGATGCGAGTTGATCTCTCAATGAAGATGCATGGGCTGAAGTTGCATAGGGTTCACGATGATAGAACGAGAAGTGATGACATCATCAAATGGGATTACCGATAAGGGAAGTGATAGCGAGGAGTAGATAGAGGGAGAGAAGAGATCGAGTGAACATCGATGTGAATGGGAGAGGAAAGAGATCAAGTAATGGATTGACTTGTCTCTCTGATCATTGTTCTCTTTCTCTCTAGTCACATGCTAAGCTGTTTCGCGAGTGAGCGCGTAATCGACCTCAACCTGTCATAAGAGCGAGTTCATAGAGTTGAATCTTTAACGGTTAACATCTTGGCCTCCGAATGAAGGGGCGTGAGAATGAGGACTGACGGGAACCGGCGGACAGACGGGCGGATGTGAGAGCGTATCAATGAAGCCTAAGCCTACATACGTGATTTCTTGAGAAGTGAGAGGAACGGAAGGGGGTTGATATACCCGTGATCTTCAAAATTCAAACGTACCGAACTTATACGTTTCAGACTTCACATAAATCCGAGCGAACTTCAATCTTTCGATGTCAACACATGATTTACTGGGTAAAAAGTTTATCGATACAAGAAAAAAAAGAAATTGAGATCGTCACGGGAGACACGTACAATTTATTGGACTTTCGATCAAAAGCACAGTTGAGAAGGGAAGAATCGAGAGGTTGTCGCCATTTACAGATTCTGCGACACGGGAATTCCGTTATCATCGAGGAACATATGGGGGCCGTCCTGACGAGAGATGATCATACGACTTCCGATGGTTCCGATCTCATCGACGTTGCCTCCTCCCTGAAGATGTGATCTTTGATCTGTGGAAGGGAAAGCCGAACTCTATGTGGTTCTACTGCATCAAAACTATAGGTAAAAATCTGAAAAGGGAGTTTTGAGTGCGGAAGACCCACATAGAATCCGGATTCTTTCTGGACCAGATGATGGCCGTCTGGATGCTCGGCTTCTTCGATTCGACTGTAGAGATCACGAAGAGAGAACGAGAAACCTGGAGATCAAAGATCATCGAGATGACAAGTCATAACGAAGCACGATTCTATCCGAATGTATAATTTTTATTGAAATAAAAAGTTTTTAAAACTCACCAACGGCGAAAAGACAAGCGAAGAGTACGAGTGCGAATGCGACCTTCATTGTAAACTGGCGAATGGAGAGATTGAGATTGGGGAGGAAGAACCGAATAGAGGGAAGAGAAGGAGGAGGAGAAAGGAGTGTTGAACGAGAAACGTAGAGCGATCAGGGAACCAATGAGGAAACGAGTGAACACTACTCTATTTATGGACGTGTTGACGAAGAGTTTGTGCTCGAGGAAGAAGGATTTGCATAGAATCTTCGCTCAACAATACTCTTTATCCGGAACAGTATTGTGTACTGTCGTTGTTCGTCATGCGAGATGGCGTTGAATCAACAATGAACGTCATACAGGAACAGTTCCCTCTCTCAGGCTATCAGCCAGTTCAAGAGCATGCAACACCTGAACCTCAGATTCGAAAGAATTGGAAATATGTTTATCTGAACAAGGCAGTGATATCACACTTGAGAAATGGAAGACTGTGTACATACATTGACAAATACGAATAGGAGTGAATGGAATACTTCTGACTGCATCCATCTCTCCTTCGCCTAGTTAGATAGGGCCTAGTCTACCTACTAGAGGATTATTACTCAATACAAATTGAAATTACATAGTAATATTTATTATCTGGCTACACGATGTGTTCGCCGTTTGGAAGAACGATTTGGACGCGATTCTCAGTTGTCGGATCGGAACTGGAAAAGGTAAAGGTAAGAAAACTCCTTGATTCGAACAAGTTTAGACAGTCTTTCAATGATAATGAATAATAACAGATTATGGTAATTTCTTACCGTGTCCGTCCCCTCAATCTTGCCATCTCATCGTAATCCATGATTCCGTGTTGTTCCATCACATGCTTCACGTTGATCACATAAGGAGTATTCGAGTCGCTGGAAGAGGAGGGCTGGCTAGAAGGGAGAGTGGATGGAAGGTGGAGTGTGAGATTTCACCCGACCATTCTCAAGAAGATAGTAAGATATTATAAACGTACGCGACAGTGTTGCTTCTACTCCTCGTGTGTTCGATGAGAGCATTGACGAACACTTGGTTCTTAGAGAAGTCGCCCGTACCCTGAAGGGAATGCATTCAGATAAGTTTCATTCGTTGATCATATTGTGCCTGTGTCTAACTTTTTACTAACGCGAAGCCAATCCCCATACAATAAACATGAAATGAATCTTCTAAGTTCATTTTTAGATTACTCTCGCCATACGGAAATAAGTTAATTAATTAATTCAGTAAGTGTCGACCTTGTTTCATTTCCCCCACTTCCCTCACCTTGACCAGATCCTGTGCATCCTGCAGTTGCAGTCTCCTGTACATTCTGACGATCTTCGTGTTATCCATATTACGAAGAGCTTCCTTGTTGATGAGAAGACGCTTGATGTAGTTGTTGTTGAAGGATTGGAAGCTGAAATGGACGATCTGGTTATGATGATAAGACGATATGCTATCGATCTAAGAAAGCTTGAATTGAACAATAATGGCAAACTAACGATTCTCTGATCCAGTTGTGTCCCTTCTGACCCGCAATATCTTCCATTCCAGCCATAGTCGTGTCGATTAGTTCCTGGAATTAATTGGATGAATACGAATCTAAGAACCACGTATAATCAAGGCCTATTATTGTTTCGAAAACTTGAAAAAGTTCATACCTGATAGATGTACTCAGTCATATTCTTCTCGTGTTCGCTCTTCTTCTCCACTTGAAGGAACTGAGCGATCGGCTTGAGGGTCATTCCCTGCAATCTCCAACTTGACTTCAATTCATCAATTCGATTGTGTTTCATTCTTTGAACAAAGTGATCCTTTCTTTCTCATTATAATTCTGCCTTCATCACCTGTAAAAGAAATAAATAAAATCCTACCTGGAGGAAGACAGTGAAGTAGATGATGATGATGGTGCAAGTGACGAACATCGGTTTGGCTGGAATCGAGGGAAGAGCCACTGCCAGACCGTAGGCGATGGCTCCACGAAGACCACCATAGGCCATGATGAATTGATCGACCTGAAGAGGGGTGAAGGAGGTGATGAAAACGAACGGGGAATCTCACCTTGGTGTACTTCTTGAGACGGAACTTGTTGAGGAAGTGACAGAGAACCACCACTCCGAGGGTTCCTACAAAACCATTTGTTACAGCTCAGAAATCAGATTAGTCAGTGTTGAAACGTACGATAGATGAAGCAGAATACGACAGTGAGAACGATGAAGGAAGTGTCCCAATGGTGATCAGATGAGACTGTTGAGAGACCGAGGAACACGAAGATGACTGTCTCGGAGGAGAGGGATAGCACCTGAAAAGTGAGCATTCAAAGCCGTTTTGTTCATTTCAACTCATGTTCAGAGAAACAGAGCGTATTTTCTCAAACACACAATAATTTCAAAGATTATCCGCCGTTTAATGGCTCATGATGATCTGCAGAACAGGGGTGAACTGTTCAATAGAAACTGACCTTGATGAAATAGGCGATGGCGGATGCTGACTTCTCAGGCATATTCTCCTTCACATACATCTTCATCGCTGCACCACAGAACACAATTCTGGAAGAGAATGATAGTGCTGCTTTATTTCTCAAGCCACTGAATGGAAGACTATCTACTAGAAGAGAGCAACGTACGCCATAATGGAAGAGAGTGATAGCATCTCTCCGACGAGATACGCCATGTAGGGAATGACGAGGACGAAGACCGGATTGAGAATGTCCACGTGTTGAGTGTATCTGGAGAAAAATTTAATCACTCATTCTCTTTCTATTTGCTCCTTGTTCTTTTTCATTCATAAGTTTCACAAGAGGTTTCACGATAGAATAAAAAGGTTGGTGTGAGCTATACATTCGATTTGTCGAGGAGTTAGGATGGAAAAGTATTAGATATTTCTTTCTCCTCACTTGGTGATGAATGAAGAGATGGCGGCAAATATGAGACCGACGGCGACTCCTCCGAAGCAGACGATGAAGTAGGAGAAGAAACCTGCAGAGAGGAGAAGTGGTGGATAGGACGAAGAATGCAACCTTTACTGTTTCTTACATATTTTTCAATGGAACTATATAAAATGTAAAAGAAATAGAATCGGTGAGGTGCTCACCATTGACGATATCAGTGGCGATGATATTCTCAGGCCCAATCTCGACGAAAGCTTTGAAGATGTTGTAGAACACCTGAGAAGAGCTTTGTCTTTCCTCAATTTTCTAGATGCGCATTTTCAAATCTGATGAAGTGAAAGAGGCCAACTCACGACAGAAACTCCATCGTTGAGAAGGGACTCTCCGAAGACTGAGATGAAGAGGACGTCATTCACCTGGAATCACAACCATTTTCATCAAACTGCGATCACTTTTATTATCTGCAATAATCGATGCCCTATTTGTTCTCCACTTCTGGTCTCGATCTTCGAAGCTTCTTTCTCCCTTCTTCCCTCTCTCTTTCTAATTGTCGACTGAGGGGATTAGGAGCACTGATTGGAGTGATAAGGAGAAGGAATGATGAAGAAGGAGAGAAGAAGTGAGGAAGAAGTGAGGGATGAGAGGGTGTCGTAAACCGTCCATTAGTCGGCCCTTATCACGTTATCGATGACTCTGCAACCGGAGCAGCGTCATCTAGTGAGAGAGAAGGCGAAATCGAGAGAGAGAAGAGAAAGAGAGACGAGAGAGTACGTGAAATGATGAGAGACTAAGGACTATTTCAATCACGAGACTGTGGTGACAAGCATTGGTTACTGGAGAATAGTGGAGTGGAGAGATCGGAAGAAAATTTACGATCTACAAGAAATGAGACAGATATATGATCGGAGTTGTGCAGAATAAGGAAAAGATCAGGACGATCGCAACCTAGTGTGAGATTCACTGTAAGGCGTCAACTAAATATCAGCGGTCTTGAAAGGATGAATAAGCTCTTGAAAAATAACTCAGAGCAACCCCATCAATATGCGGAATCTCCCACATTGAACGAAAGGAAACGAAAAGAATAAACGTACTCCCAACTCCTCGAAGATGACGATGACCGCTACTGGATCGACATCGGCTGCGACGGATCCGAAGAGAAGAAGCTGGAATGGATTAGCTGATTCTGATGACTATGTACTAATGAATATTGCCGATATTTCTACGGAAAAGAGAAATGCAAGTATGAAATATATTTGCAAATGCTCACTTGAACAACATCCAGCTCCACAGAGAAGAGACCAGTGAGGGAGACGGCCCAGAGGGACATCGCTGCAATTCGAATGATTTTTTTATTGCTCGATCCGTAATTCTGGAGGATAGCTGTATACCAAATGTGAACAAAAGAATGAAGTTACCGATAGCAACAATGTTGAAGGTGGTCCCGACCATTGCGAAGGTTAGAATCGAACCTGAAAGTGAAATTGGCAAAATTAATTTGAGGAAAATGAAACTAACCGAGATTGTCGAAGAATTGCCTAGCAGGCATGAAATATCCAGCGTCGAAGACAAGAGGAGGCAGGAGATACATCATGAATACCTTCAAATATAAGCTCCTAGTTTCTTCAGAAGGTTCTCATTACAAATTTATTACCGATCTACGTTCTCAATCTAATTAATATGGCAAACTATGAGTGCAAAAGATGAAAAGTATGCAGAGAAATCAACTGGAGATAAGCTCAAACCTCATTGTCGAGATAGAATTCGTTCTTGTCGACGTTGAGGAGATTCAGAATAATTCCGACGATGAGACCAAACATAATGAGAAGAGAAGAGTCAGGGAACATTTCGGCAAGATGAGGAACATGGTGAAAGACTGAAAAGCGATGAATGAACCGTGGGCAAATCCACATCCAAGAATATTATTTTCAGAAAACATTTTTCATTTGAATTGTTTTAGATAGGAACTCACTAAGTTTAGCAATAGCAGCAGTAACAAGCCAAGTCGCAATGATGAGAGGCACTTTAACGCCCTCGAAATCTATTCGAACAAGGGGATATCGTTCCAATTTTTCAGTTTCTTCGTCCTGAATATGTGGGTTATCATTTTCGCACAGAATAAAGTGATTTACATCATAGTCCTCCATATCTGCAGCAGTTGCAACTGCAATGAGTGCACTCCCCAGGAGGGCCACGCATATCAGCCCTCGCCAGCCCATTTTTACCCTGCAACGAAGAGTATCAGTGAATGAAGGAACAGTTCACGATCTTTGCTCGTGGGAAGACTAAGAACCGTGCGATAAGCGATCGCGCGAGCGTGCAAACATGTAAAGAAGAAGTTCCCGCTGCATTCTGATAGACTGTGGCAGTAGCCACAAGCAACACGTGTCAGCCAATTTGCAAAGAGCAAATAATGGGAGTGATAGGGAGGAAGGAATGACTGCCTAATAGAGAAGCGAATCGATTGCCTTGACTATCTGTGATGAGTGGAGCCTCTCTTCTCTTCTTCCTATCTCTCTCTCTCTTCGAGGGGGTCGTAAATTGCGTCGACGTACCAAGAAGAGTCCAAATATCGAAAATTGACGGGAGCCTCAAATTGGTGACGTCACAAAAAGTTATTGTTATCGCATGGGAGAATGGTGGAACGCAGGTGTAGACTGTTCCAGGATAAACAGAAATGATCTGGTCAATGGATGGAATATTTATACCTCAAGATGTCGATCTTCGATGAGAATCTCTTGCAGCCACTCTCCAACTCAGCTTCATCTCAATCTACAATTCAATCTGTCTCTCCTCACTAATTCCATCTAAGCCGATTCACTCATATCATTCAGACCAGAAAACAAGGTGAGGCTGGAATTAGAGAGAACGGTTCTTGTAACTACGTAGACAGGTGTGGAATAACAAAATGCATTGGATTCCGTAGGTATAGAAAGCAGAAAAACTACACTGATACTACTGCTTCAATATGCGGATTCTTGATTAACTCTGAAAGTGCATTGCCCCTTTCTTAACTTATTTCCCTCCTTCTAACTCCTTGTTGACTACTGCAGTCACGACGCCATTCTATCCCTTTCTCCCATTATTCCTTCTGCATTCATCTGTTCTTGAAATCATTTGGAACTATCCTACACTTGGGTATGGTCTTCTACGATCCATTTCGGTGAGAAAAAAACTATGTACGACTTTCTAGCACATCTTCAGATGGTCTTTATGGATAGTCGAAATTATCGCTTTAATTTTGGCTCTTTACTATACATTTTTTGCTATTTCGCTGCTGTCCAAAGACAGCGTTCTTCATTATAACTTCCGGTAGGCTATTTTTAATTTACGATTTTTCACAATATGGAAACAATTTCGTTCTTTCGAACTCTCGTGAGGTTTTCATCAGAATCATTCCGGGAATGTCTCTGACTATAAGAGTCGTCGTTATCATTCGAGTAACGCGTAGTCTGAATAGGAAAGAGTCATCTCTGGTGGTGAGAAAATGACCAATAAAGTTGTGATTTCTTCTGATAAGAAGGTGAATGATTCGATGAAGAATGAGAGGTGTCAAGGCAGAGAAAAATCTCTAGCATTGTCTCAACGTTCTTGCTATAACTTTATTTTCATTGTATTTAATTTTTCCAGTGTTCTATTGATATTCCTCACCCTCCGATGTCCCTTTCAACTTCTGAATCGATCAGTTGTCATCATCTCGCGTGTTTTCTTCTATGGCGATGCTGAACTATCGAGTGCTGTCAGTGATTTACGATTTTACATACGAAAGCAAATTTATCTCCGTGCAAAGAATAAAAACGTCGATGTTTGATTTCTTCTCACGTAGACTGATTGTTGTCTGCTTGAGTAACTGAGAACATAATAGAAGTAATTAACATTGCAGGATTGGATCAACTACATCAAATTGTTCCAAATTGCTCAGATCGGATTTACCCTCACATTTCTCTCTTTTGAGAGAATTTGTGCAGTTGTCGATCCTAAACACGAACAGAGATCTCAAACGAGAAAGATCAAAATATTATTTCCAATCGCTGTTGTGAGTTTCTATTCTATATGAACTGCTACTGCACGTTCGAGAATCAATCATTAGATACCCATGTCGGTTGTTGATTTCGCATCTCACTGAATTCTGTTGTCTTATGCAATGATCTTCTCAGGTAGCACCGGGATTAATATCTGTATTCATTCACGCTCTTCGGAAATGTGAGCGAATTTTCATCCCTAAAAACAGTTATTATTGTAGAAACTTGTGAAATGTCAAGTTCAATTTGGGTTGAATCAATAACATAATTTGTGTACCTTCAGCTCCTCTCGGCAATGGAGCAGAGACGATCTTTGCAGTCGTAGCTTATATCGTTTCTGGAATAGTAAGTCATTCTTTCGGCTTTCATCCTACTTGTACCAGCTCTCACGTGCTACAGGTGAGGCTACACAAAATGCACGTCGAATATTGCATTTGAAAAGTGCTGGTCAATATACAAAGCAGCAATTGTCAGTAGGCTACGCTCTGCTCACAATCAATTTGTGGAATAATGAAACGTGATCTGAGTGTCTAATTAGATTTCGAGATTTTAAAATGCCTTCGAGTATATAATCTCATTTCAGACAGCTCAGGTCGTTCTCTCGACAAGTCAGGCAAAGTTGAGGAATAGACACGTGCTCAGACTGAGATTGGAAGAGAAATTCGCATCCGTCGAGAATGTTAGAGTAAGATTTTGTTCTTTTCTTAGCAGAAGGAGCCATACCTCTCTTTCTTAAGGCAATGACGCTGTTTCTCCCATGTATTCGGAACGAACTCGTCTGCTTTGGAGGGATTGTAAGCATTTTCAATATTGCACCTTACTATTTTTGAAGAAAAGTCATAATTGCAGTCGCTACTCGCTCTTTATTCGATGATCTACACTGATTATCCGGTGGGACAGGACCCGACTTCGATAAGCCATGCCTATGATTTGGTATCACGCTGTAGACCAAGGAACATACTTCTATAAAGTTGTATGATTTTTTTTTCAGTTAGGAGCTTACGAGTGTCTATTCATTTCAATCTTTCTCTACTACAAATGCTATCATCTTCGATATAATCAATACACTCCAGTCGAATTGAGATTCTCGAGAGATGAGGAATCAGATCATTATTTTAATGAATTGAGAACGAGTTGGGCTTGAGAACTTCTGAACAAGCCCTTCGTCCACTGGAGATTAGAATGTCTTTGCAGTTATGTTCAAATGGTGGTAGCAATTCTGTGAAAATGAATGTATGTTGTTGTTATGTTGTAGAATAAACTATTCTTGTTTATGACAACTTTATCAGAACGCATGTAAGTATGTACAAAATGAGGAGATCAATTGCATTACACGTAGCATAAATTGTGATTGTCTGTCGAATTGCCTAGATAAGTGAGGAAATGGGACAGTTGATAGATGTCGGAATCAGTACTTTTCCGGATTTTCCTTTGATTGTTCGATGGAATTGCCGGTGCTTTCGAGGTCCTTCGAGGCCTGAGAAGAACGAAATTCAATATCATCTGCTGCTAATGTTCAAAGACGGAAACTCACGGTTGCACTCGGAGAGACACCAGCAGTTTCAGTCCATTTGCACGGTTCGGCTCGCACAAAGATGCAGAAGATTGCATTGTTGATCCACTGAAATTCTCACGATACACCAATGTTGTCCCTCGAAGAGCGATGTCATTCTCTCAATTCAACCCACCATGAGCGCAGCCGTTCCGAGGAAGACTCTCTGCCATCTCTCGATGCCCATTTCTCCATCCAGAACAGCATTGACGATGATGGGAATGAGGAGCATCATGAGAGTGAGCATTAGAGAGAAGGCTCCCGTTACCACGTGACTGAAACGTAGCCATTCAGCTCTCAATAGATACTAGAAGTAACACTTCAGAAGCTTCTCTAGCGAGAATGGTAGGTGAGGCTTCTGACTGAACGAACCTGTACTGCTTGGAGATCATGGGCCCGGCCTTGAAGAATCCTCCCGTCGCAGCTCCCAGGAATCCCGCAGCTGCGCCCATCGCAAGCATGTTCAGTTTCTGAGAGGAGAGATGATCTTTGATCTCTCGAACAGTATACTCACTGGATTCTCAGTGCCGAGGAATCCAAGGACGACGAAGAATCCACCACAGGGAATCATCGCTATCGAGTTGAAGAGACGCAGTTTGTTCGTCTCCGAACAGAATTTGACTCGATCCGAGATCCATCCTAGAAAGGGGAATGGGATGGTTGAGAGAAGTGGAGGAGGGGACAAACCAGCGACGACTTTGACGACGAATTGAGAGAGAGGAGGAAGAGCGGCTGAGAATCCAGTGGAGGTGATCGAGATTCCGAGGACTGAAGGAGGTTAATGGAGTGCTGATCAATGCATTCGGAGAGATGTGATCTACCTCGTGAGAAGTAGATGGGAGTGAATGCGAGCATGAGATTGACTGCTCCGAAGTTAGCGATCGAAGCAATCCAGACTGCATAGACAGCAGGAGTTCGAAGGATAGCCAGATAGGGGACTGGCACGCGAGATTTCTTACTGAAAGAAAACTGTTCGATTAAAAAATTGTTTAAGTTCCAGCAGATCTGTGTCTTTCTGCACGTTTTCGAACTTTGCACTGACACATGACATGGACACGGAAAATAACGAATGAATTCGGCTGATGTGTAGTATGATTCTTCTCCCTTCTCTCTCTATACAGATGAGTCAGATATTTCCGTATCAAAATGAAATAAATCGACTTACTCTGCGACAGTCGCCTTTCCAATAGCGATTTTCGCTTTTTCGACCGATCCGACGAAAGGATGCTTCTGAAAACATGTTGAATTGTTTGAGAACACACAACTTCTGCTGCTGATTATCAATTTTTCGAACCTGGGGCGAGTTTCTGTAGAAGATAGCGTAGAATACGAAGAGGAGGAAGGTGGCAACTGCGTGAGCGTAGAAAACAGATCTAAAAATAACCTACTGATTATTCGTTGTAAGGAATCATGAAGCGCAAATGAACGTACGGCCATCCGAATGAAGACTGGCAGAGAGGGCCAGAGACGGACATTGTGATGGTGGGAGAGAGTTGGACGTACGCTACGAGGACTGAGACGAGCAGTCCGACCTGGAAGGAACTCATTCTGGCATCTACAACTGAGTGATTGAGGATAAAGAGATCTTACCTGCTTGAAGTAGGCCCACTTGGCACAGAATGCCCCAATCACGGGGAAATTGGCAGCAAAGGAGACTCCCTGGAGGAATCGAGCGAAGAGGAGGAAGTAGTATCCTTGCTGAAATGATCGAATGATATTTTGTCATCCAGAATTTTCTATCAGAAGTTGCTTACCCTAATCGCCATAGGAATGCACATGGTGACGATGGCTGAGAGGAAGCCGAGTCCAGTGAAAACTGTTCTGGAAGAGATCGAAGATTAGATTACAAGCCAGTGTTTCAATCAATCAAATATCAATCTTGCCTGATGCCGATCTTATCAATGAGATAGACAACAGCTCCATTGGTGGCGAGAGCAGCAATGGCCACCACGGAGATGAGCCATTGGAATTCAGCTGGAATCAAAGGTTTGTTAGTGATGCTTCTAGTTCGTTGATCTCATTCAGGTTTGCTGCATCAACACCGCTTTCATTCACATTCTAAGATAACCGATTGCTCATTCGTTCTCGTTTGTGATCATCCCTTTATTGACTTCATCGTAGCTTTTCTTTCCCACGTGAAACTCATCTGGTCACTCTGTGACCTTCGCCCTCTCTCTCTCTCTCTCTCTCTGAACTGGTATGATTCGAAATGCGCGAGAAAGTAAGTGGCTATTCGATCACTTCGATCATGATTCGGCAACAATTTGTTGCTCTATCGAACAGTGTAATGGGAAGAAGAGAGGGACAAGGCAAAAAGAGGAGAAGAGAGAGATGACCGGGAGGTTAGTAGAGACAGAAATAGAAACACTTCGCGATTACTAATCAGTTACGGTAACTGACAGTTACTGTAGCTGTATCGATCTGCGTTCTGCTCGATTGTTCCATTCTCAATAGGAGCCATGCAGATTACAACGAAGTTGAGGGTGAGAATGTTCGACCTACAATCGTAATGTCTGAAGTGTTATCACGTGCAGTCAAAAATATTTCAATACTCAGAAATAAAGGTCAAAGATCATACCAGATAGCCGTGAGACAGAATAGGACGACCAGCATAACGAAGAATCGAACTCTCGATCCAAAGAGAGCATTGTATCTCTTCTCCTCGTCTCGTTGAGTTCCCATACTGAAGAGAGTTATTGAATGATTGATGAAGGATAAAGAGTGAAGGATGATTGAGAAAGTGAGAAGAGCATGTGAAATGAATACGCGTAGGTCGACAGTTCGCGATAGTCGCATCATAATCAATTGGTCACTCAGAGAAAGTGTTCGCCCAAATGAGCTAACAATGAGACAATGAGATGACAGGGAGAGTTAGTGAAAGAGAAGAGTGATCTACCTAGAGGAAGAGTACGGTATGGGTACTGTAGAGTACTGTAAGATCGATGCTTGAGTATGTTCCAGCTATCGCTTGGCAAGTTCCGATTCAGTACGGAAGTGTCAGAAGATATGGAAATGAGGTGAGAAACCGTCAATCGAGAAGGAAAAGAGAGCGGATAATGACAGTCCGACTTCGTTTATATTCTATTCCCTCTGTCTCGTCGCCTTCCCTCTCTCGTCTTCCCACACTCTCTCGATCCTCTCGACTATTTCGGGTGGTTGATCGTTGAGAGTTCACGTATCGTTCTCTTCTCTCTCTCCTCAATGCACATGATCTATCAGCGAATTTCCGGTGAGAAATAGGGGAGAGAAACGAGGTGGTGCTGAAAAGGGGAACGAGAGAGGAGAGGAGGGAGGGGAGGGGATGACCGATGGTAGATCAGAGACAAACTTCGCCAAAACAGCAAAAGCATAGTAAAGGCTGCCATGAATATTCACTGCACAATGGAAGTTGTTTAGAGTATCTGGAAATAGACTTGTAGAATATAAGGCGATGAATTGGAGCATTTCAGGAACGTCAATGTTTTCTCCTTACTTGGACATTCAACATTCTTCCACTTTCCGCACTGTAAATATGAGCAAGGACAACAAAGATGGAGTGGAAATAACTGGACTAGAGGGGGATGGCGAGTAACGGATTCAGAAAACATCTAGATATGTAGATCACGTCATTATTCCAAGTATCTCATATTAGAAATTATGGGAACTGCAAACAAATTCGACTTTTGGAGCAGCGATCTCGAATCGGTGTGAAGAGACAGGGGAAAGGGGAGCGATGTCGCTTTCACTCAGCACTTTTATCTGCTTATTCCTCTCTTTTCTCGATCTGTCGATGAGAGTTCGATTACGTTGTGAAAATCGAAGTAAATCGGTTTCTTCGCTCAGAAATCAAGGTGAATGCAGCCAAAATATTGCAACGAGATCTCTACAGCATCCCGTCAGATTGTTGTACGTCCCCTGAAATTGTGAAATTGGGTGCTTCCTTTTTGGGATGCTGGAAAGGATCGCGTGAGATCCTCTTGAGACATGGTGCCTTCCTCCTCCCTTCTTCCCCTAGGCAACGATACCTTAGAAGGGAGAGAGGGGAAGGAGCGGAAGAGACCATCTCGTGATGATCAAATATTCATTAGAACGATGCCTCCTTCATTCCATTTCTCCCCCACTTTCCATCTTCAGAGTAACTACCTGCTGACAGCCAAATGGTGAGAAACTCCTAATTTCGTGCAATTTATCGATTTTCCAGTTCGGTTTCATTCACGAGTCCGTTCGACAGTTGATGATAAGAAAGTATGGAGAGGAATTCTGGCAGAAAGTATTGTAAGTTTGTTTCTCTTATTCAATTCCCTTGAAATTTGGAAGTTACTCGCTTATTGCAATAATGAAGCTTATCCGACTTGGAACATTAAATTTGGAAGAAACACGGCGATAAATTGTAGACTTCGTGCTGGATTCGAGGCAGGAAAGGAGAACATCGTCAATCACTATTATGCTGACTCGGACACTTATCTCCTAGTCGATGCAGTCAGTGTCATTTCCAGTGAGTTCGCGTCAGAGTGTCACTGGGTTATTTTCATTTGGGATGTACTTTATCTATGGGTAGGGGCCGCAACGTAGATTCAATCTTTCTCACTATGATGTCAAATGTGGGCTCATTCTGTCCCTCGAGATCCCAGTAACATCATACTTTTTACCGAAAGTGAATATCTTGTTTCTGAGGCGCGCTAGAGCCCAAGACGTGCGCGCGCAAAGGAGGGGAGGAGAGGAGGGAGAGGCGAGAGGAAAGAGAAAGGGGCGGAGCCTCTCTCGCGTGTGTCTCTCTCCCTCCCCCCGCCCTCTCGCTCCCCTCTCCCGCCCTAAAAACACAGCTCGGGGGTCATCGCTAAAATTCCAAAAAAAATTCTAAAATTCATGAAAAAATCTAATTAGTCAGAAAATCGCTATTCAAAAACAGTGGGTTTTCTCGAAATACTAAAACAGGCCCCATCGAGACCTTCAACTCGAATTACGATCATCAAGATGAAATTTTTTTGACTTTGAATAGCACTCAATCGATAAGAGGTGGGAATAGCTACTCAAAACGCTTTAGAGCTAAGGATTTGGTTTAGAACGAGCTTTGTGTTTTCTCTTTCTCGAAATTGCGCGAAACCATGTCCACAGAAAAGGGGCGGAGCTTGCGGACCCTATCTATGGGCACCCAATGTGTGCCCAACAAGGGCGAATATTATGGACTTACGGAAAGCCAACAAGAAAACACTAAAAATAACTGAGATCAAGGAATGATGACGAATTATGTTTCTGATGAGTAACTCTCTCAGAGATGCCTCGAGAACAAGTGTGGGAGATGTATGGATCGTTCCTGATCGAATACACTATGGAGATTGGATGGGATGATCTCATCAGGAGTATGAGTCCCGATCTGAAGGTGGAGGTTTTTGTTTTTATTAGGTTGGTCCATAAGTTTTGCACGATTTTGATTGTGATATAATTCTCTATCCTCAAATCTCCGTGACTTGTCCGTAACGCACCGTATAGTAGTAGACGTAAGCTCAATCCAGGCATCTTTGAATCAATTTTCGCTTTGGCAGAATTCGTGAAAATAATTTAAAATTAGAAAACGAAAAAAATGCGCAAAACTAAGTACTTTTTCAAGCTGTGTGTTATGATCAAGCCAGTGGTACCGGTAATCTCCTAAATTTTTCAGGTATAGCGAAAGGGTCAGTGTATCAGAAGAACACAATAGTTTGTCCATTGCAGTTCTGTAAGAAAATTTATAGCCCAAAAAGTATGCATTTTGATGATAGGTTCGAGATACCTGAATTTAAAATTCTGAAGTACAGAAAGATTAGAGCCGTATCCTCATACAATTTTTATGTTAGCATTGTTGGGGCAGCA
>LS520778.1:1718242-1752667 GCA_900490845.1 Pristionchus japonicus | reverse complement strand
CTCAAGTTACATGATCATTGCAAGACAGCAAAGGTTATGGCACGGACCGGGGATCGAACCCGGGGCTTCCGCTTACCGGGCAGGTGTTCTACCACTGAACTACCCGTACCACCGATGCGCTTGCTCGCTGAGTGAATGATACCCTCAATTGGAGTCATACTGATCCTTCGCTACGCGGATACAACGTATCACTGCGCACAGAACACCTGCCCGGTAAGCGGAAGCCCCGGGTTCGATCCCCGGTCCGTGCCATAACCTTTGCTGTCTTGCAATGATCAACAAATTTAGAAATGCCACTAGGTGAAAGAACAAGAGTGTTTGAAAGGGACGACATCAATAGGAAAGCTGTGGCAGTTATTCTTTCAATGGTCAGTTCGTTTTTGCCCCTTCGGGCTTGCAAAAATTGCATACGGCACCCGTATTTCAGGGGCCGTAGCGGGCAATTGGGAAAAGTTTTCAACCAGCAATAAACGCACCTCGGCTAAGCCTCATTGGTCACGTTATCGCCTCTGCGCAAAGCTGACGAGAGTTCGGAAAGCAAAGACCTTGGTGAGAAGGTGCGTGCTAGACGCGCCGAGTAGTAGATCGGCGGGGGAGAGGAGAGGAGAGGAGGGAGAGAGGAAGAGGGGGAGGGAGAGGGAGAGCCGCGTCACCATTCAACCCCCTGGGCTCTGTCCCTTTGCGATAGCGGTGATAAGACAGTTCGATAAAAAAATTTGAGAAAATACATTTTCGGAAAAGGACATTTCGACAAAATCGTTTGTGAAAATCAATCTGAGAAAAGCATTTTCGAAAAAGGACATTTCGACAAAACTCTTGAGAAAATCAAATTGGAAAAGGACATTTCGACAAAAATATTGAAGTATTTACGCTGGAACCAACGGAAAACACTGTTTCCAACGTTTGTACCAAAAGTATTTGTCGAAATGTCCCTTTCTGAAAATGATTTTCTCCACTTGTATTTTCCCATTTGTTTTTGTCGAAATGTCCTTTTCCGAAAATGCTTCTCCCAACCGGGATTTTCTCATTTCAATTTGTCGAAATGTCTTATCACCGCGATAGCGATCTGGATTGGAGTAACTAAAACCGACTTGAGCTACCAACAAAGATCAACTATCAAATTACAAGGTCAACTCGCTTGGAATCGATGACAAAAAGTAGTTGCAAATAGCGGTTTTTTCTAGAGTTGAGCTCGTTGCCGAAATGTCTTTGCTGAGCTGTCACGCCCCCGAGATTTCCCTCCCTACAGTGATGACGTGCCCTCACCATACTTCCATTCAACTCACCAGGAAAACAATTGAGGGTGGAGAGAGGACGAAAGAGCTGCGCCCATCAGACGAGGACTTCTAGTCGAGAAGGGAATGAGGACTGCCACCTGACATTGCATTCATAATCAAAGAATGATTCTTCTCTAACTCCAGGAGTCTGGGGTGTAGCTGTACGTAGGCATGTTGTGTCATCAACACTCCATCCTTGATTTTATCCCCATTGCCTCACCTTTCATTGCTCCTTGAATCTCCAATCACAAATGAATCGGGTAGAATCCTGAGAGCGGGCACTCCCTTGCGGTCACATTGCATCCGGTGAGACGCACCTTCAGTGTAAAACTTATTATAGCAGCAATCCTCGGAACTGCTCATTTCAACCCTACCTAATCTATATCCTCGTCCTCCGGTCGATAGAGTGCAGCGAGAGGAGTCCACTTCTCTCGTCGAGAGAGCATCGGAGTCAACTGCCAACACAATACTCAGTTTGCAATCAATAAATCGATAAAGTACCTTGCTCGCGTACCGTATCCTCAATGTCAGTCGATTGAATGGAGGTGTGCGGCATTCGAGAGGATGAGCGACTTTCCTGCAATCAATCAATCGATATTTTGTTTTACTTAGCTATAAAACAACAAACCTCACGCCGACACTGGGCTGCCTCCCGTTCGAGTCGAAGGAGACGTTGCTCCGACCCGTGCAGCAGGCACAGCTAGCACGCCGTAGATGCTGACGAGACAACCTGTAATAACGGGGTGAAATAAGGTTGTCGATGATGGATCGATACCTCGCCTCACTACCGTAGTCAGCTTACGATCGATCGATAAGACACAACAGGCGTGTGGAAGGAGCAAACGAGCCAAACTGCAACCGAAGGAGTATTTTATAATCAATCAAGCCGTGTGGTACCTTGGCATTCTACCGTATCCTTCCTACGATCGATCGGACGAGTGATTCACAGAGGGGAGAGCAGCGAGTCTCGACTGGCAAACTGGAATCAATCGATAAGTGTCATCATCATCACGTGTCTTCCTCGCACTCAACCGACCTCTCCCTCTTCCACCAGCTTGACGTCCCTCTTGTGGTTGGAGTGAGTGGTTGAGATTTTCACCTGAAACTAATCCAATGATGACGTAATCCTGGTTGGGAATGCGACCAATCCGACCTTCTTCTACTCACTCCGCCTCCTCTTCCTCGATCGATCCTCGTCCTCTCATCTACTTGTCTCCTTTACGCGACTGTTCCGCTGCAACAGAACAAGAATAAATATATCGATCTATTTGAAACTCATTTTCACCAGGTACGGGTGTTGTGACTCTCACATCTCTCAGTCTTTTTTCAATTCCTCTCCCGGTAAGTGGGCCTAACCGGCACCGCATATCACCCTCTATCTGCTATTCCCTCTACTCACAGATGGAAAGGGTGAGTGGATTTATAATTTGGGAGTACGTGCTACCCTTTCCATCTGTGCCCCCGCACTCTCTTCTGGGTAGTCTTCCTCCATCGGCTACCCTTCGCCTGACCCGTGTGGGTCATGCATTGTCCACTGCCACAGGGATGGTCTCTATCAGCGTTACAAAAGGCTCACTGCGTGGTTTCGACACACCAGCCAGCTTGTGCACGCACGACTGCCGAGCGTAATTCGCCGCCGAGATCCCGCTTTCAAGAGACTATCAACGGGCAGTGGACTGTGTGGACCGGGGTCACAGCCAACAGAGGAATCTACGTGCACTCTCGCCTACTCTGAGGGGAACCAGAGATGGATGCAACCGACTGTAACTCGCATACGCAAGCTGGGTGAGGCGCAACCCACTTCACACAATCTTTAGGTCGCAATGTCTATTACCCAGCAACTCGACCACAGTCGAGTCCCAGGCACTAGAGGTCGAACCGTTCACGGTAACCGGTTCTTTGCAAAGCGGACAAGCGGATTTTGTCCGAATGCTCATCTGGTTCCCCATTTACCCGAAAGGAGGGACAAATCTCGTCGCGGAGCAAGTCAACGACAAAAACGAGATCCCAGAGGATTGATCTCTGGTTTGAACGCGCCTCCCATCCAATCGGGGGCGTTTCGGGCTATACGCCATACCTAAGAGGCACGAAACCTCTCTAACCCCGACCTCACTTACGACTTAGTTGCTTTCTCTCACGCAAAACAGGGGGTTTGGGTATAAAACTTATCTTTAATGGACGATGACGCATCGGAAGCAGCGTCGCGGTCGGCGATGCTGCAGCTTGCAGGGTAGGAGCCAGTCGAGGAGGGAGATAGTTCTGTCGTTGTCGTCGGCTGAAATGGAAACATGAGTACACCACTTGAAAAACGCAAGCAAAAAAGCGAATAAATTGTTAGAAATCCTCAATAGTGCGCACCAAACAGCATAAGAAAGAAATAAGATAGGAAAGATAAAGACAATAAAGAAAGAAGCATGAACTAACAATAACCCAAGGATAGTCATCGACACGCGCATGAAGGTTCCCCATCATAAAAAAAAAAACTAAGACAATGGACACCTATCGTCGTTCTACTACTCACACAAGTCATCAGCAACGCGTTGCGCATTCAGAAAGCCTTACTAGATGTCTAAAGACACAACACAACAAGCAAACCCTCTTCGAGAAGCTACGATTTGGCGGGAAACTAGCAAGCGCGAACGAGCCACACGATGCGACGAGCAAACGCGAGAGCAGGAAGCAAGAATGGCGCGCGCGAGACATGGGAAGAGCCCTCCTCCTCTCCCTCCTGGAGCGGGAGAGGGTAGATCAAAAGCGGGGGAAGAGGGGAGGGGTGGCAGAAAGAGGGAGAGGTGATCGATACTGAGATCATGCGAGCGAGTTGATCTCTTGAACGCTGATCATTTGGTCAGCGCTGACCAAAAATAAAAGCGGCAAAAAGTCACTTCTCGATAAGTCTACCGCATCATGGCGAATATTCCAAATTCTGCGACCTTCTGGGCACACTCTCGTGGTGTTGTTTTTTCTTCAAAATTCGTTGTGTTCGCGCATTCGCATGTTTCTTCCATTGTTTTGATGTTATCAGTTGATAAAAATGGTGCTCATCTCTAGGTAATAAGCATGCTCGTCACTTGGACGAGCAGTGAGAGATTGAGGCTACTCAAACTACAAAAAGAAGGAGCAAAATGGTGAGCGAAGCTTTTGATAATCACTTGAATTATTTTATGCATTGTGTTTGTCCTCTGTTTAATTGCTATACATTTAGGCCAGCAATAGCAGAGAAGTTGAACGAAGAATACCGTGAGCGCCCAAAGAATTTCTTCAATGAAAAGGTAACTACACCGAAGATATTACCGTTTCTTTCCACAGTAATTTTTCCTTGACTCGCCTATTCTCACATTTTGCAGAACTGTAAAGCAGAGTTCGATCGAATCCTCAACGAACCATGCCCGAAATCGATAGCTCCCGATGAACCTTCACAGTCTTTCAAGAGAGCTGATGTTATTGATGCATGGATCACTGATCTGCGGATCAAGGTTTGCGCAATGCTCTAATTTATTTATTTACACATTATTTATATTTATTTCGAATACATCGTTTTTAATGATGCCTATTACCAGGTTAGACTGGATGCTGACAAGCGAGTGGAAACTGAACTCGTTGAACTAAGAAAGATGACTCAATTGATTGAGAACATCATGAGCAAGGTTCGTTATTCCTTCTACCCATACGTTACCTATACTCGTTATTCCTCCTTCCTATATACATTGTGTTGTTTTAGAATAACTGTCCAAGTCCTCATGAGATGGCCGCGATGACTGCTCAAATCAAGGAAGATTCCAAGAAGAAAAATGTGAGATATCAAGACGACGACGTCTTGCAGTGCATAGTTTGATCGTTTCCTTTCAGAGAGACTCGGCTGCACTCGAAAATATCGAAAGAGTTGAATCGGCGGTTCGGAAGAGGTTCGACCAGATTTTCAAAGAACAAAGAGAATCGAATAGCGATGCTGATGTGAGTTCATCATTTTGAGCCACTTCCCTTCTAGGTAGTCCCTGGAAACATGTTAATGACATGATTGCAGACAACAATTCTTCCTGGTTCCCTCTCCATCTCTCCCACGAAGGCATCCAGTGTCGCTCTGCAGAATGCATTCAGGTGATTGAATACTGAAAGATCAAAGATTAACTCACTGTCACTGCAGATCTCCCTCGCCCATCAAGTCGCCCATCACTTCTCCCATCAGACCATTGGCTGAGGTGAGCTATTTTTTCTTTGATGCATCTTTCATAATAGGTTTTGAGGTATTCTCTAGGATGATGCGGAAGCTTTATAATCGGTGTTTGGTTCAGGCAATAGAGGAGGCGGATGCAGAAATGGGCGAGTTGTTCGAGAATATGGAAGAACCTGCTGAAGAAGTCAATGAGGAAGTCAGCAATGAATTGCCCGAGACAGTGGAGGATCCCAAGATGGAAGTGGTCAGTCGCTTGATTCATGACTTTTGTAATCGGAATTTTTGATGATTCATGTCTTTCCGAAACGAGAATGTTTCAGGAATCTCCGGTGGCCTCTCCCAAGTCGATGGAAAAGGTCGCTTCCCCCGTTGCATCACCTCAATCTGCGGGAAGACTCGTCTCGCCTGTCGCTTCACCTCAGTCCGCAGGAAAAATCGTTTCTCCGATCGCCTCTCCTCAATCTATGGGAAGATTGGCCTCTCCGATTGCTTCGCCCCCATCCATTGGAAAGAGAGACAATAAGGCAAGGAAGGCTTTTGCAGAGGTGTAATACGATAGTAGGATTCTCGATGTTCACAAATGATCCAATCATGCCATTCGTTATTCAGGAGAAGTCGGTATCTCCTCGCACGGCGGTGGATATGGCGATAGGAGAGGGAGGATTGGAGGAGGAGATGGAAGAGGAAGACGATGAGGTAATGATAGATAGTGATTTTATCCTTGAATGAGAATAGGATTTCAAAACGACTTTCACTGTCATGGGATACTGAGATAAGTAGAGTGGACAGCCATTTACTGATTCACTCCACTTTCAGGAAGAACCCGCGAAGGAAGAGAAAATGGAGGTGGATGAGAAAGTGGAAGAGGCTGTTGAGGAGAAGAAGGAGGAAGAGAAGGTATATGAATATATTTGCGTTGAGGATGGAGCTATTCGAGAAAACATGATTGCCTTTACAATTAGACGAAACAAATAGATCTCAATTCAGCCGATGGTGACTCGGAAGAGCACTCGCGTGAGCTCGATGAGTGTGGATTCGACCCCATCGACGCCAGTGACCAGTGGGAAAGAGAAGAAGAAAAAGGTACGGTTGAGAAAGGATAGTACTCTGAGCAATTGGTGAGAGCAATGCAGATAGGAGCAAATTATTAGTTTCAAACATTGATAAAGTAGTGTTTAGGATCCGAGTCCTCCCGAGTCGAGTACTTCGAAGAAGGAAGAGAAGGAGAAAGAAGACGCGAAAGAGGATGAGGGAAGGTGAGCGAATTCGTTTCCTCAATCAATACTCTTTGCAATATCTTTGTTCTCATTGTCGAAATGATTCAGAGGCCGTCGCACTTCAATGCGCGGTCGTCCTCCCTCCACTCCCGTCGTCCATTCTGCTCCCTCGATGGAGGAAGAGGAGAAGGAGGAAGGAACCAAGACGAGGAGAAGCAGCAGAGTAAGGGGAACGAGTGAAGCATCATAGGGACGGGTTGGAGGAGTTCAATTCGAAGAATCGAAGGAACTCTTGATCTGATCGAAGCTCAATGCATTACAGGTTGAGAAGATAGAGGAGAAGAAAGAAGATAAGAGAGAAAAGAAGAAGGAAGAAGAGAAGAAGGAGGAGAAAGAAGAAGAGAAGGAAGATACGAAGAGAAGAACCAGAAAGTCAATGATGGAGAAAGAGGTGAGATAAATCATACGTGGGCAGGAGTTGCTGTCAGCATTTAGAATCGGGTGGGTATCAGATGGGATTGAGCAAAAACGGGTGGGTTACTACACGTTTCAAGGTAAAATTCAGCAAAATCGGGTGGTGTTTGGAGTCAAAATCGGGTGGGTATTGCTTCAAGTAACAATGATGCCCACGTATGAGATAAATACAAGGAATCAGTAGAGAGAAAAATATTTTATTGATGCATTACTTTCACTTTATTTTTATTTATACTGCTGGCATTGCAGGAGAAGGAGAAGGAGAAGGAAGAGGTGACGTTCGTTGCTCCATCTGTCTCATGCAGGACACGACAACACAGAGTGAGTCGAGGTCGCACGAGAAGGTCAAATGCTCGTTGTTTGATGAATAGCATTATGGTTGCTTCCAAAAGATCAAATTCGGGGTGAGCGAGTGCGTTTTGATGAAGTGACCAATTGTAGGGATCAGAACAGACGGAAGAGAAGGAGAAAGACAAGAGTGAAGAACCGACTCTGCCCAAGACGAGATCGAGGTGAGAAATGAGGGAGAGAGAGATATGGATGAGAGATGCCAATAGCAGGGGGTTTGAAGTCACAATCTCTGGATTGGATTGTAATGGGTGTTGCAGTGGCCGACCGAGTACAACCGGGAAGTCGACTCCCGAGTCGAAGGAGTCTCCGGCTCCTCCCGATAGGAGGAAGAGAGGAGAGAGAGGAGAGAAGAAGGAAGAAAGCGAGGAGAAGGAGATCAGAAGTTAGTATACTGCATATGCGTTTTGACTTTTTCTTCCTTTAACCCGAGTTCGTTGTTCAACTATAAGTCCTGTGTTGTTCAGCAAAGAAGGAAACGTCAGTGGCCAATTCGGAGAAGAGTGCTGCAGGAGTGGGAGGAAAGAGGGATATCGAGGTAGGGAGAGAGTTGATTAGTTGAGATAGTTGATTAGTTGAATTCGATGAATGAGTAACTTTGGATCCGCCAACCAATGAATCAATCATGCAAAATGAATTCTCCAGGTGCTAACGGAGATCTCAATCCGTCATCCGATCGCCCCTCCTCCTCCCGCTTCTCCATCCAAGACGAGGAGAGGAACCGAAAGAGAGGTGCGCTTCCTTTTCTTCTCAATGAAATCAATGTTCGAACTCTCGTTTGTATTGCTAGTGTTCTCATGATGGCTTTGTTAGTGTGTCTCATTCAAATTGTAATTCCAGTCTCCCATTGCGAGGAAGGCGTCCAGAACGTCCGTCTGCTCTTCCAATAACGGTTCGTTTTTATTGCATTTGAATAGCGATGGTAGCCTCATAATTCAGGGAAGCCATCGATGGCGAGTGTGGAAGTGCAGACTGAGAAGGTGGAGATGAGGCATGAAGATGAGGTGAGAGAAAGTAGGGAGAAGGAGGGTTGATTGGCTGCTTCATCTACTCTATAGGAACAGAATACGTACAGCATACGATATGAACGATTGAATACTCAGGTGTGGCTGTCGTTCAACTCGAACGAGCGATACTTCACTCCGGTGCACGAAATTGAGAGAGGGAGAGGAAGACCGAGGAAGGAGAAGGAGAAGGAGATTAAGATGGAGACGGACGAGGAGAAGGTATGGGGGGGGAGAGAGAGAGAGGGAGAGAGAGATAGGAGGGGTGGTTTGGGTGTCTTATCAGTGGACAGATGAGGAACTTGCATTGATAATAAACAATTTCCAGCCGAATCGTCGTACTCGTGGAGGGGAGATGTCCGACGATGAGGGAGGTCAGACTTATTTTCGAAATTTCACTATATGGTGTTGTCTCTCGTAGCCATTTGAATGTAGCTAATCTCCAATGAAATTTGATAGTGTATGTTTCCGTTTGATGAACTATTATGTGGCAGGAAGTCGATCGGGTTCATTCTCTCAATCGGATAAGGGCCTTCCGTCGAGAAGGAAGGAGAGCAAGAGAGATCTGCTCACGATCAGATTGGACGTCGACGATGACACTGGCAGATGTGAGTTGCGAGTGCAAGGTGTTATGAATGTACCGTGTATTCTGTCAATGAGCACCAAACTCCTCTAACTCTAATCAATCGTATTCAGATTGGCTACAGCACAACGACGCTGTCCACGTGGAGCCTGTCGAAGGTACTACTTTCTTCTTTTTGTGAGCTTGATACTTGCCGTCCATCTTCCCTATTCGTCCAAACGAATAAGTTGCTATTACACTTCTACTAACTCGATCCTTCAGGTCCATCATCGGCGAAAAAGCGATCACTTGTATCGGAGATCTCGCACAGACGATCCATGGCTCAGATGGAACCAATGAAGGTACGGTAGAGGAGGGAGGAGATACGGTAGGATCAATCGATTCCATTACAGCAGGCCCTCAACAAGGCGTGCAAGGACATGGAACTCCATCGACACTCGAGTGTCTTCAAGACGAATGTGAGCATAAAAGAAGGGCAATGAAACTGGAACGAACGTATTTCAGGTACCTCTTAAAGATGCGCCGGATTACTACGATTGCGTGAAGCAGTGAGTTGATTAATAATACTAATAATAATAATAACATTTTATTCCGTATGATTGTTTGTGTTGCAGAGCTGTGTGCATAACCTCACTGAAGGCTGATGTTCAAAAGGGGCTAATCAAGGATCCCGTCTCACTCCAGAGGCGATTCACCATTATGTTCATGAATGGAGTAAGAATCGTTTCTCGTTAATAACAAAGAAGGAATCTCTGATTCTGCAGGCGATGTACAACTCGACGGCGCACGACTACTGGACTTACGCTGTTGAGATGAACAAGGAGACGTATCGGCCTGTTAGAGATTTTATTGTGAGTGGGAAACGGGTGGCATCATGGCCAGGAACACAAACTAGAAGGGATACTGAAAGATAGGTATACGATTGTCAGACTGAAACTCGTTGGTTGCAGCCCGAATTGATGGTGCAAGAGGCAGAGGATTTGCCTAAGCAGACGAGAGGAAGGAGGAACAACGAACCCGCCTTCGCAAAAGATGCCGTCAGTTATTCCGCATATTCTATTTGAACTTCCTCATAAATTCACTCCCGAGAGTAATGAGTTTCTCACTCGACACAATGCAGGTGCTAACTCCTCGTGATCGATCCGTAACCCACGATCGATCGTTCAAGTGCGAATCTGTGGATACGGAAGCGGACGAGTTGGGAGGAATGGATTTCTCTTCCGATGATCACAGGTTATTCCCTTGTTATAGTAATTGGAGCTGATTGAGGGAATTGCAGAGTCCTCTACACACGCAGTAAAGTGGACACTACGAGGAAGAGGAAGATCTGAGCATCTATTCATTTTGACATCTTTTATTGATCTCCCGTCTCTAGTAATCGTAATTTTTGTGTGTTTTCGAATGT
This sequence comes from Pristionchus japonicus, assembly GCA_900490845.1. NCBI lineage: Eukaryota > Metazoa > Nematoda > Chromadorea > Rhabditida > Neodiplogasteridae > Pristionchus > Pristionchus japonicus. Next base: position 1,742,185 of record LS520778.1, on the reverse strand, counting down.
TTAAACGTTGTAAATGTTGAGAAGTTGAATTAATCATTGCTCATGTTGATTGCATATTTGTAAATTTAAACCCTTTTTAATCGCGATAAATGGTAACGTTTTTATAATTCCGTTCACGTGGATATAATGTGTTGAATTGGTTCACAATTTTATCGGTACGTTTCTGTCTTTCCCCTCACAAGTACTCAATGGATGCCAAAAAGAGAAAAACCCAAGCGCTTTATTATTTTCCAAACGTTTGAATGGTCCACTCTCCAGTATTTCCCCGCTCTATCGCCCATTCCACAAGTAAGGCGCTTGGCGTCCTGATGGGAAGCCCTTGCTCTCATTCCAAGGACCGCTTGATATTTAAACTTTGATTCGGCTTACCTAGTGCTATCCATTTCTCCATTAGTAAATATCTTGCTGAATCGGATGGTTCGATATTGCCTCTTCTACTTGCATTATAAGTAATCAAAATCGATTAAGAGTTATGTTGCGGCAGGACTCTGATAGACGATCGATGGCTCGGAACGAACCTATGAGGGTTCGTAAAAACATGAAGAATTGCTTCTCATGATTCCATTACAGCAAGCTCTTTACATGGCGTGCAAAGAATTGGAGCTGCACCGGCATAGTAGTTTGTTCAAGACAAATGTAAGCATCTAATGGTTCTGTAAGCTGTAACAATCGTGTTTCAGATGCCTTCCATCAATGATCCGTACTACTACGATTGTGTGCGGCAGTGAGCTATTTCTTCGTTTAAATTTAGTCTAAATATATTTGCAGGCCCTTGTGTATTACTCAACTGAAGAGTGAAGTGGTCTCTGGAAGGATCGACGATCCCGTAACTCTCAAGAAGAAAATCGCCATTATGTTCATGAACGAGGTACGAATTTTTCATTCGATTAGTGGATTCCATTTGATCAGTGTCTCCTTGTTCATCGTTTCTACTTGTTCATCCACGTTTCTATTTGTAGACGATGTACAACTCGACAGCTCACGAAAAGTGGGCGTGTGCAATGGAGATGAACAAGGAAACATTCAAGACAGTCGGGGAGATTATGGTGAGTGGGTGTGGTCAGATGAGACTGCAGATTGGTGTTTCAGCCCGAGAATAACGATAAGAGGAGGAGGGTTCTCGAACCTGAACCTGCTGTTGCCGAGAATGCGGTTAGTTTGATTTCTTTCAATTTGTCGCTAGTGTTGATTGGGTGGATTAGTATTTCACCTCGATTAGAGATGTTTCAAAATGTTGACATTGAGGTGGGAATATGATATTGCAGGTTTCGGTGTCTATGGATGGAGATGGGAAGGAATCTTTCTCGGTTACTAACAGGTGTCGTTTTCACATTATTGGTGTATCGTATGCTGAACTCATTGCAGAGTTCACTCGCAGCAAAGCGATGCAAGTGAATAAGAATGTCCGAGGAGTTAGTAATCCATTCATCACGTTATATCGATCTCTCTCATATCGATTGTTTCTCTTTCATCAACGTGCATTTCAAATGCAGATTCATTACATTGTACATGTTGCATGCTTAGATATTGCATCAAAGATTGCTCACTTTTTACTCTTGCATGTTTGTAAAAAATACTAATTGTTCCCCGATAAATAATAATTGATTACAAGAATTTTACGAATAGAATTGGGTTGAGATACCCACAACGTTATCGTTTGTTCGACCCACTGAACCCGTGGCGCTCCATGGAACCGGACCGTTGCGTGTGGGGCGTGGCGGATGGGTCATTCGAAGGGAAAGAAGTGGTTGTTCGTCCACGTAGGTGTATCTTCACTGTTTAGATGGAGTATCTTCCCTAATCTTTATTATCGTATCACTACTTTGATATAACCAGAAAATAATCGTTAGTCCTCCTAGGGGTTCATGGGCGAATTCTGATCCTTTTCGTGTTGTCCTACTTTCCATCTGTCACATGTGATCGACTCATGACGAACTTCTCACGAATTCTGATTATATCGTCGATTTCGTGAAAGATAACCAATCAATAATCATATTTCAGGTAGATCAACCTCCGCTCTTCTCATAGATGGGAGGAGTAATTAGTCAAGAGACTTCTCTGGCTGAGAATGCAATTCTCAAGAGACTAGCCGGTGAGAGCGAATATTTGATTTGAGGAGTTATCATGTGTTATATTGAATGCAAATATTGATGTGGAATGTTATCGGATTGCGAAACTTGAAATCATCAATACACGAGTTGAATTACAGGGAAAGAGTCGATCGTCGATAACGATCCCTTCTGGAATCAACTCTTCTCCTTCAATCTAAAGATCGATGATAATGATAGGTAATTATTATCCTTTGTAGCCACTTTTCCCAATGGCAGTGTTCACATTCCGATGCTTAGGCATCTCTGGGTGGGTAGATTTGATTGAATCTGTGTTGGTTATATCAGAAATGTCTTCAATTCCAGTCGTCTGGCAGCTCACATCGAATCGTCAGTGGGAGATCTCCTCCAATCACTCATGCACAACACGGCAACCACGGGAAATGTCGCCAGTCTCATAAGGTACTTCTTTCTGAACTAGAATGTGTCTATATCAGATTTCCACCGTCAATGGAACTACTAATAGGAGGGTGTTCGTGAAACTGAGATTTTGAAAGATTCGCTTTTGCAGGGTGTTCCTCCGTCGAGCAGAGCAGCTACGTGAGAGCGAGCAGTATGAGAAGTGAGTGAAAAAATCAATTATCGATCTACTGTAAGGCAATTCGGCTACTCGCTGGTGTATCTTTTCTTTACTGGGAACTGTACGATCAATCGATGTCGGAATTCCGGAAACATTTTATGAGTATGTAGTGCAACGACGATTCTACCGGTTGTCGAAGCATCAGAGTGTGCAAGCCGAATCTCCTCTCAATTGCAGCAAGATCTTCCTCTGGCAGTGTGCCAACTCTCTCATCGTCCTTCGATACGTGTGCGCCTTCCTCACTCAGAGAATGAGTGAGGCTGAGTTCCTCAAGACATTCGACAAGGGAGAAGAGAAGAAGGGTGAGTAAATAGTTTAGACGAGAAGAGAAAGGGGTTTGAGAAGCACACGTGAGCACTTTCGTGAGGAAAATATGAATCTTTTTGCGGGAACCAAACTAGAACTAATAGAACTAGAAATGGAGGGAGAAAGTATGAGTTTCCATTCCAGCCGATTCTGATTCCGACAGTGACGATGAGAAGGAGGAAGAAGAGGTCGTCTACGAGAGTACTGCAGAACAATTCCTCCATTCACTCATCGAGATCATCGTCGAATTGCCCGTTACGTCAGTTTTTCACCGTAAAACTATTTATCAATGCAAGAGATACCAAAGTGAAAACTCTATGGTGTGCGAACAAATTTGAATCAAGCAGACTACTCAAGGTACGGTTACCCTCTAACAATGCGTGGCAAAACCACTGGCGCACGTCAGATGTTCCATATTCCTCTCTTCGTTTTCCTCCATATTCCTCTCTTCGTTTCGTCTGATTCGTCGTGGCCTCTCGGTGCATCGACGGAGATGAAAAGAAGAGTGTAGTTGACTGATCTTTGATCTCACAATCTTCCTATCCACTGCCTTGTCCCTAGTCCGTTATGCCACCAGGCGACTAGGCCCTTAATGTTAGTTCAGGGGGTCCGTAATCTACGACAAGGTCAGCGGCGCTCTAGAGCCCATAAAAGAGCCCAATCCTAGGTGCCTTAGTTCAGGCGGCCGTAACCTGCGCTGCGCAAAATGCCCGAAGGCGATATACGGTATCTACCGTAACCGAACAAACGTACCTTCACTGCACTCCTTATTCGTCGAGCAGTCGAATCCTCTGCGCTCACAGTCCGTATCACCGGTCGTCGCTCTTCCATGTCGTTCGAGTCATTGTTGGACGAGATGAAAAGAAGAGTGTAGTTGACTGATCTTTGATCTCTTTTCCATTCTATTCACTACCGTGTCCCTAGTCCGTTATGCCATTCAGGCGACTAGGCCCTTAGTTCAGGGGGTCCGTAATCTACGACAAGGTCAGCGGCGCTCTAGAGCCCATAAAAGAGCCCAACCCTAGGTGCCTTAGTTCAGGCGGCCGTAACCTGCGCTGCGCAAAGGTGCCCGAAGGCGATATACGGTATCTACCGTAACCGAACAAACGTACCTTCACTTCACTCCTTATTCGTCGAGCAGTCGAATCCTCTGCGCTCACAGTCCGTATCACCGGTCGTCGCTCTTCCATGTCGTTCGAGTCATTGTTGGACAAGATGAAAAGAAGAGTGTAGTTGACTGATCTTTGATCTTTTTCCATTCTATTCTCTACCGTGTCCCTAGTCCGTTATGCCATTCAGGCGACTAGGCCCTTAGTTCAGGGGGTCCGTAATCTACGACAAGGTCAGCGGCGCTCTAGAGCCCATAAAAGAGCCCAACCCTAGGTGCCTTAGTTCAGGCGGCCGTAACCTGCGCTGCGCAAAGGTGCCCGAAGGCGATATACGGTGTCTACCGTAACCGAACAAACGTACCTTCACTTCACTCCTTATTCGTCGAGCAGTCGAATCCTCTGGCTCACATTCCGTATCACCGGTCGCCGCTCTTCCATGTAGTTCGAGTCGTTGTTGGACGAGATGAAAGGAAGAGTGTAGTTGACTGATTTTTGATCTCACAATCTGTCCATTCACTACCGTAGTCCCTGGTGTCCTGTACAAGGCCACATCCTATGCCCTTAGTTCAGGGCGGTAACCTAACACAGTCAGCGGCGCCCTAGAGCTCTTGCACAAAGAGCCCATCCTATGTGCCTTAGTTCAGGCACGGTAACTACGCTGCGGCAGTGCCCGATGGCGACGGTATCTATACCGTACCCCCAACGTACCTCCTCTATTCGTGGTCCTCTTTCCATCCCTCGGAGCTCTGGAGGAGTGGACCGTCCAGAGAGAAGTCGAATGTACCGAATGAGTGGTGGAGGAGGGAGGGGAGAAGGAGAGGGGATTGATTGAGGAGTCTGCAACCTTGCAGGAACTAATCAAAATGACAATGGGAGAAGGGAAGAGTTGTTCTCCAAATTGTCATTTATGTAAATTAGTAAGTATTTTCGAAAATGAAAAAAAGGAATGATTGCAGTGACTACACGATGGACGTGCAGATGGAGGCAGTCCGATGCATCATCACCCTCCTCTCCACCCAATTGTATAGAGAGGGCATTCAGACGGAAGCCGTCGTGTTCGGATATCTACTCAAGGGAGTATGGTGAGCATCGATTCATTAGTATTGATCGCGTAGAACGGAAAATAGTTGGAAATGGTCTAATGATGATGCACTGTGGAATAATATTCTATAATAAATAATACCTATAAGTAAACAGTTCCTCCATTTCAGTTCGACCCGTTGCATGGATCTCTCTCGTTCTCTCCTCCACAATTACCTCCATCACAACACGGAATATCGAAGGGGAACGACGGGACAGAAACAGGCCGAGAGCATCGTTTTCGGATTGGCTGGTGAGTCTATGGAAGGATTACAGTCTGGGGACTGACGCGAGACGAATCTGTACTGGAGAGACTGGTGGAGTACTGTAGTAAACGGTAATCGATTGCAGCGTCGGTGTGGTCGGTGATGCAATTCGTGACAGGAGGAGAAGAGACGGAGGAAGAAACGGAGAAGAGACCACCCGCCAGTCTGGGTGAGGAGGATACTGATTTTTTACCATTATCATGCTGAAAGAAATTAGCAAATGCGGCAGGCTAGAAGGATGTAGTAACAGTGGAACATGGTTCGTGCAAGTCGAATTCTGAAATCACCCAGGTTCCCTCTCCGCCCTTCTCCTGCTCACTCTCGCTTGTCATCCTCTCCCAGAAGGAAGATTGAATCCAGTCAAAGACGCCCTCCAACACTTCCTCAATGCACAAGGTGAGAGGGTGTTACGAAGAATGTATTTGACCATCTGGTTACTGCTTCGAATGATGATGAGGATGTATCCAATTTGAATATAAACAATAGTTGCAATCGCAGAAGTCTCCTCTCTCAACGTGCAGATTCGGACGTTCAAGATGGATTACTCGGTGTTGTATGAGAGGTGAGTGATATATTTATTCATTCATAGATCTTTGCAGCGTATACATTCCACTCAATTGGGTTTCAATTAGCGTGGTATGGTGTTGAAATTGTGATCAATGACAATCATAGCAACAATTCTCCTTGCAGATTATGCGCGACAGTCCGTCAAGAGCCGCCGATGCTCCTTCTCTATCTTCTCCTCCACAGGAATTCCGGATTCAGAAACTACGTTCTGTCGAGGATCAATCTCGAGAATTTGGTTAGTTATTCTTGTTCAATTTTGAAGTTTTGATGTATTGGTAATCTGATCATTTTCCAGGTGATCCCAGTGGTTCGTTGTCTCTTTGACTCAACGAAGGGAATGGTTCCCTCCTCCTCTCATTCCTCTCCTCCTCCATCCTCCCTTCCCTCTCAACATCACACTTATCTCTCACTCATCGTCATTCTCATCCTATCAGAAGATGACTTCTTCTGCAAGCTCATCCATGAAACGGTCAGCAATTATTTCCTTCAGAAGCGTGTTTGCATTGAATAATCACGTTTTCGCAGTAGATACTGGATTTATGAAGCAGTGATAGTTTAGCTTTTTTTTCTCAAAATGTATTCACAATTTCAGAAAAAATTTCACAATTTGTTTTGACTATCATAAGGACTTGAAACAAAAATTCATAAGGTTGCATAAATCCGTCTTTCCAGATGGTGACGGGCGTTGAATGGGCGGAGCCGGATCGGCCGTTGGGAGAGATCTCCCTCGGAGGATTGATTGCACTCGTATTCATCAGAGCAATCCACAGGAATACACTCAAGACAAGGGTGAGGGAACGTGTAGGCATAGTGAATCTCTAATCATGCCTGTAAAGTTCGCGGTGACATTGAAAAAAGACACTAATTGCAGGACCGATACCTGCACACGAACTGTCTGGCTGCACTGGCTAACATGTCGTCGTGCTTCAAGAATCTCGCGCCCATCGTGTGCCAGAAATTGATTGGATTACTCGAGGTACGTACTAGTTCTCTAACTTTGGTTACACTAAAAATTACAAGTTTCGAGAAAGTTGGATTGTTTGAGTTTCACTCGTAGGTCATTGTTGGAAACTTTTGATGTGTTTGATCTTGGGAGAATCTTTCTTCTCATACACAAATTGAAGAAAAAGGTGTTATAGGCGATGACGAAGCGTCATCAGAAGCTCGTGGAGCATCTTCGAAGTGCGGCCGAAGAGACGACGAAGAAGGACGAGGAAGTCGTCAATTATGTGAGTACGGTATCGATTGATGAGTACGGTAGATCGGGTATCTAGTGAATTATCGATCTTCTCCCTTTCTAGCACGAGGAGATTACGGTACTGGAGGAGGGCATTCGGACGGCGCTCGAGATTGTGAACGCCGCCCTGGCTGGAGGATGCCTACGGTATGTGATGGTAGATTGAGAATACGGTAGCTGATGGACTATTGATTGATTGCAGACACAATCCGAATCTGATCTACACTCTTCTCTATCATCGATCGCTCTTCGACTCATTCAGCCACCATCCAATGTTCCAGGTGAGTTCATTCTGCTCAGTTCCGTCTTGTTCAGTAGCTCGGTTTTGTGGCTAGTAATTTCCTCTTTTTCTCCCACAATGAACAATACGATTAATAATCTTTATGCAGGATCTAATGGTGAATATCGGTCTGGTGATCTCTCATTTCTCATCGAAGATTCTGGATGAGAAGAGTGGAGATGGATCGGCAGTTCTGGCTAGAATCGAGAAGGAAGCCATCATCTGGCCGACTGATAGACTCAAGAAGTTCCCCGAACTCAAGTTCAGGTACGATAGTCTACTGTACAAGACTGTTATTCAATATCGATTTTCAGGTACGTGGAAGACGATAATACGGTAGATTTCTTCGTACCGTACATCTGGAGATTGATAGTGGAGCAGTCTACAGTACACTTTGATCCGGCTAGAATCAAGTTGTATCAGGCGGCGCGCTCTTCTTAGAAGGAGTGTGGTTGACAGGTTTATCGATTGATTTGAACGAGTCGTGATGTGTGATGTATTAGCGTGTGGTCCAAACCACATGTAACTTTGCTCAAACTTATTTCCTTTGCTTTCTCCCCTTTCATCATCAGAGCTACCGTAATCCAAAGGCATAATCGATTGATTGTATTAACAGAGGATTCGCCTTTCATTGTAATCCCTTCGTATCTGTGATTTACTCCATGCTGCTAAGTCAATTCATTAACATATTCGAGATTCTGATGTTAGCAAATACCCTCTGATCTACCTGATTATAATCGGGATGCCTTCTATATACTAAAGTCGATGTTGTAACAGGTGTCACGATTCACATTACTGATGTACATATAATAAAGATGTTAATCGAGTATTTTACGTGCTTGGTACTTCTCGAGTGAGATACGTTTGAAAGCGTTTCGCCTATACTTTATCGTTCTTGAATGTGATGATGGGATTGAATTGATAAGGGAAAGTAGTGACTAAAGGGTAATAAGCCAAGCAGATTATGAACTGGTTTGGTAGCGTCTGGGTAAACTCTCTCTAGTCTGCATGCTTTCTCTTATCATAGAAACGAGAGTAGTACGGGTACTTCTTCTTTCCTTTCCTGGAAGTTCTTCTCCATAGTCATCGAATGAGTAGCAGTGAAGAGTAGTCGATGGTTGTCACTATTATCTTCCTTATTGCCTGGGAAGGAATAAAGTTATACTGGTGGATAGTTGCTTGGATATTGAGAGCATGGGTGATTGTAGCATGGAAATTGCACTGTTGGTATGTAAAGGTGAGCTATTGATAAAGATGATTTTGGAAATCGTAATTCTTAATCATTTCTCCTGCAGGGTATGGCCTATGTGCTCGACTCGAGCCCTCGATCACCGCAGATTAGATCGCCTAATGGAAACAAGAGAAGAGCCATAGAGATGGAGGAACAATCACGTGAGATTATTGATTGAAATGATCTTAGGAATATCGATTTTCTCTGCAGCAGAATCATCAAGTCGGGAGCAGCCTGCAGCCACTACGGTAGCGCTGTGCGGCAGACCAGGCGAGGCTACGGTGCCAGAGGGATACGGTCAGTGAAATTGATTGATTTTTCTCTTATTATGGTTATCACAATCATAGTGGTCCTCATTGGTTTCAACCTGCGTTTAGTAACAGTTAGATCACAAATATAATTGGAGCTTTTCAGTGGCAGCCTCCTTCAAACTGGCCGCATTCTCTGCCTGCTTCGAAGCTGTGGAGAACCTGCGGTACGCGGGTTTCATTGTTCGCTTGAGTTGCGAGAAGATTCTCATGAATGACTTTCGCTTGATATACCGTATATCATACACACCACGAAAACAATCAATGAATTATTTTGATTCAGTCGTCGCGATGCACTATTCGGCGTCCACGACGAAGAACTGATCCAGATGCTCGTGAGATTACGGTAATCGGAGACTATCGATTGATGCATTCCTTCAGACAGCGATAATCCGAGGCGGCCGCGATCTGTACTCAGTACGCATTCCATGGCCAGTGTTGGAGGGAGGAGAGGGAGGAGGAAGGATCAATGGAGTGAGTGGAGTTAATGGGTAAGAGAATTGATGTCTGACAAGACTGAAACGAAAGGTTCTTTCAGCTCCCACAGACCAGTGACTCCTCTAGAGACAACTGATTGGGAGTCAATCTACAATAAATACAAGCAGAAGTCAGCTGGAGAAGGAGGAGAAGGAGCGGGAACAAGTGGTGAGTTGGCGCTTTATTCGAACGATATAGGCAATCAAAGTAACGTGGGAAAATCGGTGTCATGGTCACGATTCGTGACTCACGAAATGGATGATGGATTCCTGTATTCAATTATTTGAGTGCGAAAATATTATGATGAGCAAGTAGATGACCTCGTTACTGAGTAGGTGTGGCTTCCTTGCGGAGCGTCCACGTGTTCTTGCGACGACCTGAAATATCGATCGATGTCACGAATGGAGGAGAGTGAATAACTAACGATCTGAATAGCACATAGCAACGACTTTCCATCCATTCTCTTCGAGAATGTTGAGGACTTCTTGCGGGCAGTAGTCAGAGTACCATCTCTTGATCAGAGGGACCTTCCATGCCTGGAAAAAGAAGTGGCAGAGGATTTATAGGATTTGAGAGGATTTGAACTCACTGAGAGAGCAGCCATGAGATAGAGATCCGCGTTCTTTCCTCCCACAAGAGTATTGGTGTTGAGACCGCCAGAGATAATCATGTACGGCATATCGAAAGAGATATAGACGGAGCTCACTATGCGAAATGAACGACAGTATGAGCTGTGAAATGGCGAAAGATTCAGGGAGATCTTTATCGTTCTGATATAGTCCATGTTACAACGCGGATGAAGCGAGGATCAGTAAGCTAGGATAGATGATTCTCGCAATTTTATAGGGAAGAATTGCTCTTGTGCGCTCAACAGACATCAGTGTTCAAATAGTATGTCAAAATCGACATGACAAAATCATCGAAAAAAGTATTGTTGATAGTGTCGACTTATAGAACTGGATGTGCTCTTCTCAATGGTGTATATCATTTATTCCTAGGAGGTGTCGAAGGTTGTCAAAATATAGAAAAACGCCATTTACGTTGAAGTGTCAGGTAGGCATATCTCGAAAAATACAACTTTTCAGAATAAATGAAATACACCATTGAAAAGAGCACACCTAGTTCTACAAAGCGACACTATTATCAGGCACCGTTTGTGGAAGAACATTTTCCATTGACATGACTATTTGAACACTGGAGGGAATAATAGAAGAAAAAAAGCACATTTTTAATGGTATTCTTTATCTGTGAAAGTAGAGAACAACATTTTGAACAATTTACACGTGTTTAATTGCACAGTGAATGAGGGTTATCCGAATTTCTGACCGTATGTTGACGGTACGCCCATCACGTCCTTGTGTAGGGTCCAGGCTATTTCACCCGCTGGAAGAATAATGAGTGAGATTATTCTGTGAATCCATTTCGAAGATTACAAGGAAACGTACTGGGAAGAGCGCATGAAGATATGACCCTCCATCCTTTTGCCTCCAGTCGATTTAGAGCTTCTTGGCAAGTCCAAGGCGTCGAGTACATTTGTGTTATGTTTCCCTTCTTTGCCTTAAGAATAAATTGTAGATTGAGCTCAAGTGGCCGTATTAAACTGACTCCAAGCTCAGCCATAAGTTGGGGATCCGCATGCTTTCCTCCTACTTTCGTTTCACAGTTGAATCCTCCAGAAATGAGCATATACGGCATCTTATATTTACGGGGAGAGTGAGGGAGTGAGAAATAGAATTGGAGTAGAAAGTTGCAGTAGAGTGTCTGATTACAATTGTGTGGTCGGTGAAAATACACGTTGTTTGGTGATAAGAAACGAGTTTTCGACGACGGGAGGAGATTAGAGGGGACGTGCAGAGACGTTTCTGCTGAATTAAGTGGATCAGACTATTGAAGTAGAATGGAAGGGATCAAAGACACACTAGCGTTGAAGTTCGAATAATAAAGTGATATCATTTATTAATTATTTAACGAAAACATTAATATTTACAATGTTGAATTCATTCATGTTCATGCTCTGGCGTACTCACAACGGCACAACATTTATGGTTGACCGAACTTCTCAACATAAGAGGGCGGTGCAGCAGAAGGAGCATTAGGGACAGGGGCGGCTACTGTAGGGAGAGGAACAAGAACCGCCTCTTTGTACAATGTCCATGCGAGTTCACCATCTGAGAGAAGCTATGCATCACTCCGGAAGAGAGGGAAGGAACATACTGGGATAAGCAGCCATGGCAATCACTTTCCATCCTCGGATCTCCAGTCGATTCAGTGCTTCCTGTGCTGTCCATGGGGTGGTGTAGATTTGAGATAGAGAGCCCTTCTTGCCCTGAAGCAGGGATATTCAATAACGAGAAGGAAAAGTGGGGGGGGGGGGTCAGTTGAACTCACTCCTAGCTCAGCCATCAACTGAGGATCCGCATGCTTTCCTCCTATTTTAGTCTCGATATTGAAACCTCCAGCAATAATCATGTACGGCATCTGAATTGAAACAGCTATGGACAGAGAAATAGCTCTGGTTTCTCGTGACCAGTAGGTGGGCTACTCCCCACCTACTGGTCAGGGTACTGGTTGCCTACTGGTTGAGATACTGGTTGCCTACTGGTTGAGCGTTGACCAGTAGGCAACCAGTACCCTGACCAGTAGGTGCCTACTGGTTGCCTACTGGTCAACGCTCAACCAGTAGGTAACCAGTACCTCAACCAGTAGGCAACCAGTAGATCTGACCAGTAGGTGGCCAGTTGCCCACCTACTGGTCACGAGAAACCAGAGAGAGAATGGAGTGTTTGTTTGGGTGTGAATAAGAGACCGGAGTATCAAAGAGCCTGATAAAGCCTTTATACTCTGCTTAGAAACATTCGAGTGTGATGATAAGGAAACGTTTCACAATCGGAAGTTAGTCAACGAGTTCGTACGTGCAAAGGGGCCATGGAGAGTGAATCAGAGCTGTTGAAATGGGCTGTTCAATTTAGAAAGTAAAGTTTACATTACAGACGCATCAAAGCCTCGTGCGAAATCGCCAGAATATGTGGATAATCTGAACAAGGTTGATTCGTCTGATCTTTGATCTCTGTCAAGATGAATAGTTGCAGATACACAACTCACTTGCGTCCCTCCATGCGATAGTAGAGAAGACGAATGCGGAGAAAGAAGAGTTGAAGAAGGTACGAATTCTCTATCTTCGGAATTCTGGTGTTACCCTCTTGGCGCATTGCTGCTTCACATTTCACTTCATCGCATAACAATAAGTTCCAGATCCAGAGCTCAGCGTCGGCCTCTTCGTCTTCAGTTGTTTCACCGCGAGAAGAGAAAGAGGGAAGGAAGGAAGAAGAGAGATCTCCCAAGGAGAAGAATTATGAAAAAGAGAAGATTGAGAAGAAAAAAGAGGATAAGGTATGGAAGAAGTCGTTCATGTTGGATGTGAAGATTGTTCCAGGAGAAAAAGGAAGACAGCAAGAAGACGGATTTATTTGATGATCTCTTCGATGATAGTGAGGATGATGATGGGAGAGGTACGGGAATTGAGTGAGTTTATGAATTAACGAAAATGTTCAGTACCGCCCGCAGCAAAGAGACGAAAGGAAGAAACGAGAGATGAAAAGAAGAAGAGGAAGGAGGAGGAAAGGAAGAAGAAGAGGGTGAGAGGAATATAATCTAAATCTGTGGGCTTCTGGGTTTCACTCTGTACTCATTGTGTTCGTTCTGTCTTCAATCGCAATGTAAGCAATGTGTTCACTACGTAAGCGTATCTCTGAAAGTGGGATGATCTCCTTCAGGGAGGCGAAGATGAACACGAGAGTGATGGAGATGATGAGGAGAAGAAAGAGAGGGAGAAGGAGAAGAGGAGAGAGGAGAGGGAACGAGAGAAGAGACAGGGTATGCTCTGCTATTTTCAGAATTTTTTAGTTGCATTTATTTTTTGAAGTTCACAAACTGAGATGTGATGTTTTTTAATCGTCCGCGCACTGCCCCAGCGAGTGAGGGGGGAGGTGTAACTTAGGGGAGACTTCGCTTCTTCGCTGTTCGGATATGCCGCACTTTAACACTAACGCAAATTAGACAAGAATTTTGTTCAGTGTATCTCGCCCGCCACCAATCGGTGGGACTCCTCCAAAAATGGCCGACGCGGGGTCGGCGGCGCCAGGGTCGCACTTGGCTGTCTTCTGTGTCTCCTCCATGCATCGTCATGCCTGGAGAGTCCAGGGACTTCCTTGTTCGACCCATACCGAGGGCCGGACGGACACTCGGAGTGGGCGAGGGGGTCTTCGGCCCGATGTGGCAGTGGAAGGAAGAGACTTCGTAGGAAGGGTGCGTGCTAGACGCGCCGGGTAAGAGTCAGGCGGCGGAGGCGAGGGAGCAGGCTGGATCTTCGCGCGTGTCTGTTGATTGCACGTGGGTTGGGACTGCGCTCGTGAACGGGCTAAAGAAACAATGACAATGACAATGACAATGACAATAAAAATGCCATCAAGAAAGAAAATAGTATCGAAGAAATTTTGACTTCTAGTCTTCAAGACGAGACATAAAATTAATATCTTGCAGCAATCATGGCGATCAGTGGTTGTTATACAGTGAAGAGTAGTGAGCAAGAGGAGAGGGAAAAGGAAAGAGAACGAGCGAAGGAGAGGGAGAGGGAAAGAGGTGAGTTCGAAGACGGGGAGGGACCCATCTATGATTAGATAGAGACTGTGAATGATGGAAGACGTTGCAGCGAAGAGAGAGGCTCGAGAAGAACAAGAAAGGGAGAGATTGAAGGAGAAAGCATTGGAGAAGGAGAGACTAAGGGAGGAAGAAGAGAGAAGGAAGAAAGAAGAAGAGAAGTCAAGGGATAGATCAGCCTCTTCTCCTCAAGTGATGCCTGTGAGGAAATCGATGAAGAAGTGAGTAATTGAGAGAGATGTGACCCTGTTCTCACCCTGATCAATCGAAGGAAACACCTGTGGATCTTGTGTTTCGCCCCCATTACGAGATGGATAGAGAAGAAGAAGAGGGATGGTTCCTCCCGGAGGTAAAAGAGTGTGAAATCAATGCTTCTATTTAGATGCTCATGCACTCTTCCCTTCCCCGATCTGAGCGAATTCAATGAGAAGACGGGAACTGTGTACAAAACTCTCGAAGAGACCGGAGTCAATTGGAATGATCTCAAGTAAGCATTATTGATGCGTTCTTTTCGACTCATCAACTCTTCTGAGATCACTCAGACTCAGAACGCATCAACTCAGAGAAAGTGTATCTGTTCGAGCTGCAGTAAATTTTGGTGGGAACAATGCAAATACCTCTTACTATCAGAACTCACACAATCGTGGCGACTCTCCGCAATGGTCGATGGGTGAGGGCGAGAGTGAACGAGTGTCGATCGGATGGATTGTATCTTGGACAGGAGAGTGGAGGAGGAGGATTCAGTGGACGGTGAGGATGAGGATGGGGAGAAGGGCTAGGATCCCACCCTCTACTGTTTACACCTTTCCAAATGTAACTTTCGATCTCGTCGCTCCTCGGGCGTAGATAAATTAATATTAATTAATTAGGAACATCCCGATTGCAGGAGAATCTTTTTTGTGTGAGAGTAGGATAAGCAATGATGAGTCATCAGATTGAAATGAAATGATCATTTGCAGAGTGAAGGAAAGCACAGGATGCATCCACATCAACAAGATAGTCGCCATCGAAAAGAAATGAGAACATTATTAATATTATCATTAATTTATACCCAGAGATCTGACAGTAACCTAATTCCTCTTATTGCCTTCCATTCTATTGACGGGTTCCGTGAACCAGCTTCCATTCTCCAGACATGGTCGTAGGTTTCGAGGAACTTATACGTTTCATCGGTGTATTGAGTCGAATTGATTGGTTGCAGCCACTTCCATTCCATTCCTCTTCCAAGATGAAGGAAGTGGAAGGAAATATCATTACATTCGATTCAATTCTGGCCCTACCCTTCCAATTAGCTTTCAATGCGACCAACCCGGGTTTCTTCCATTATCCCTGCTGAACTTTTTGACGGTAGTAATCTATAGTAACCAAATCTTGTATGAGGTTTCCTAGGAACCAAAGTTTACTCCGAGACTTAATTTTCGTTATCTTTGTAATATTTTCATGTGCCCTGAAAACGGGGAATAAATCTGTTTATTTACGCATCGTCAGATGTCGACGCAGATATCGTTGCGAGCTCGATCATATATTTATTCTGTTTCCATTCACTTCTTCTCTCCCTATCCAGCCCATGGACTCCACGACAGTCCAGGCATTCCATTTCCCCATCCAATCTCTCGTCCTCCGATTCGGCCTGAACTATCGTGATCTTTGATCTTTCAATGCTGAAATCTCTCACCCGATCCGCCTATCCCCAATTCGAAATCTCGTCGATAGTTGAATCCTCCGAAGGGATAAGCAACTCCCAATCCCGTACGCACAGCGATATCTCCCATACCTGAAGCATAGATGGTCTCAAGTCTGATCTTTGATCTCACCTGGTCCATATCCCGGCCCCACATCCGGTCTCTCCATATGAAATCCAGTACCACCCGCAGTCTTCTCATATTGACTCCATTGGTTGACTAGAGCCTGCGCTTGTCGATGAGTGTCCTGAACGGAAGATTTTGGTTACGGTGATCAAAGAATACTGTAACTTCGCTGTCGGTTGTCGGTACTGGGGTTGCGGTATCGATCCGGTCTTGATGGTAACGATGACGAAGTCGTGCAACTGTCTGATCGAGGGTTGAGGAGACAGAAAGATCGATAAGGCCTAAGTTACGGTAGGTAGATCATCGGATATTGATTTTGGACTTACAATGGATGACGCAACTGATTATGAGTGTTCGGCGCATTTGCATTGGAAATCGAACGATTCATCGTGATTTCCCTCCGTTTGTCAATCACCATCTCGATTCGAGTTCGTTGAATGGTGAGAGAGTGAAAACTGATGGAGAGAGTCATTTGCGTAATTCATAATGGATCTTCTGATCTTTCTCTCCACTCTCTTCTTTCTACTCGACGAGGGCTGGTCGGGTGAGCTATTTCTTTCAATTTTTCTCGTTCGCTTCTTATTTTTCTGCTACAATTTGCAGTTCTTATCTCTACCAATGATCATCTCACTGTCCCTTAACTGACCATAGATAGAAGGAGGCGACTCAATGCCATTACTCCCCTCTTCTCTCCTTTCTTTTCTCTCGTTTCGTCGGTTCGAGAAACTATCGAATGATAACACGCGCGGGTTCGGGTGTAACTTCCCTCCCTTGTCTCCCTTCCCCTCTGCACTCTCTCAGTTCTGCCTTATCTCTCGTATCTCTGACTGTCTCCGCTCTCTCCTATCTCTCCACTCTCTCGTTATCCCTTCCCTTCCTCTTCGCTCTCAACTCCACGTGGGGGAAGAGTACTGCTCACTGACCTCTCTTCCCTTCTCCTGTCTCCCTCCATCCCTCCTTCTCCGCCTTCTCTTCTCACTTCTATCCTCTACTGCCGTCTTCTCTTGACGAGATCAACGCCTGTTGAACGATGACGTGCGGTTAGAGAGAATCTGGAGGGATCAGCAGCCATTTTTTTATGATCGGTGGTTCTGGGGTGCACCATTGAGCTATTTGAGCGGGAATACATTTCTAATGATTGGTCGAAGTAATCTATCTCTTGGCAATCAGTAACTCCAATAGATACTATTGATCATCTAACTGCCTCGTGTGTTCATTTCGTGTGAGAGTGCACGTCGTCATTGATTTGCTCGTTCTCTGATGTCTGATCTCTTGATTGCTCTCTTACATCTCTGCCAGTCACTTTTTCTTATCCTTTTTCTCTCTCTCCGAAATCAATCTAGCGTGCATTGCAAGCGATAGAGGGGCAAAGGTTGATCTATCCGTTGCAACTCCCTCCCCCATGGTCCGATTCCCCCTGATCATGCGATCTCCGCGTTCTATTTCCGTCTCGTTGTCCCTCGCGCTCTCCTCGTGTGTTTTCACCCTCTCGAACTTCCCCTTGCGAGCAACATCCAATCAATCAATCTTCACCCTTACAGTATCTCCACTCGTCTTGTGGTAACCAGGGATCGAAGATGCTGTCCAGACTCGCCGTCGCTACGGTAGGTGGAGGGGAGGGGTACGGTAGAGGGAGTCAGTTCTCGATTGATTATCGATTCTTCAGCCCCGTTCGCTGTCGTCATCGGCGGCAGTCTCTGCGAAGGCGGAGACGGTCAAGATGTGGATTGATGGAAGACCCGTCGAGTCGAAGACCAGCGAGTACATCGACCTCACCAATCCCGTCAGTTACCATTGACATTGGAAAATCCCTGGAAAAAATGGTGGAAGCATGTATATTTATCAGGGGGTAATTGTTGCATAGGTCAACAACGATCAGATTTCTTACCTCCTCTCCGCAGGCGACGAACGAGGTGATTGGCCGCGTTCCGAAGTGCACGACGGCAGAGATGAACGACGCCGTCGAGTCGAGCAAGCAGGCATTCAAGACATGGAAGAATACGTTAGTTGATTGCATAGTTCTCTAGTTGGGGACACTTAGAGAGGGAGATCAATGGCTTGGTGCTGCACGAGTTTTCATCTGTTTTGAAAAATGTCTGTGTACCTGGTACTTTCATGCCGCAATTAGTTCACATAAGTATACTCATCAGTCAAGCTTTAGTGGGTCTTCGATTATCCGTCTAACAACTAAAAAATCAATTCTTTCTCTTCAGGTCGGTGCTGACTCGTGCGCACACGATGTTCCGTCTGCAGGCATTGATCAGAAGAGATATGGGCAAACTCGCTGCCAATATCACCCTCGAGCAGGGAAAGACCCTCCCTGATGCTGAGGGAGACGTCAATAGAGGACTTCAGGTACGATAGACTGCGGTAGATGGAGGGAGTATCGATCTATTGCAGGTGGTCGAGCACGCTTGCTCCGTGCCCTCCCTCCAGCTCGGAGAGACCCTCAACAAGTGAGTTACCGTATCCTGGGTACATTAGGATTATCGATCGCCCATTCAGCGTCTCGAAGGACATGGACACGTACTCGCTCCGTCTTCCCCTCGGAGTCACCGCTGGTGGGTTACGGTAGTCGAGGATACGGTATATCGATCGATTTACTCTCAGGAATCACTCCCTTCAACTTCCCGGCCATGATCCCTCTGTGGATGTTCCCTCTGGCCCTCGTGACTGGCAACACGATGGTTCTCAAGCCCTCCGAGCAGGATCCCGGAGCAGCAATGATGCTCGTCGAGTTGGCCAAGGTACGGTAGGGAGGGAGTTATTGATTTTTTGACATTCGGAGGAGGTCTGTGCAGATTATTTGTGGAAAAAACGATAGTTCTTCTATAGTCTTCTATATTTTTCTGTATTTTCCAGGAAGCCGGCGTGCCCGATGGCTGCGTCAACGTGATCCACGGGGCGCACAAGACGGTCGATTTCATCTGCGACCACCCCGAGATTAGAGCCATCTCATTCGTCGGATCCGACCAGGCTGTGAGTGAGGGGGGAGAGGGAGTGAGAGATCGAAGGGGGAGAGGAGATAGTCGATGCAGTCACACACTGTCAATAGAGGAGAACTGCTTACCACGCAAGTGGAGATGTTCGCTTGAGAGATTTTGATCTTGCACAACCGTCTTTCTCTTGCAATTGAAACGGTAGTTGAGGAGGGATCAGAGACGAACCATTCCCTCCTCAGGGCAAATACATCTACGAGCGCGGATCTCGCAATGGCAAGCGCGTCCAGTCGAATATGGGAGCGAAGAACCACGGAGTAATCATGCCCGATGCCGCCAAGGAACACACCATCAACCAGGTACTGTAGGGAAAGGGATATCGATTGAATGAGCTGATATCGATTAGTTACCGTATCCCCTCTTCTCAGCTGACGGCCGCCGCCTTCGGAGCCGCCGGTCAGCGTTGCATGGCCCTGACTACCGTAATCCTGGTCGGCGAGGCTCGCTCATGGCTGCCCGATATCGTCGCCAAGGCCAAGAAGCTGAAGGTGAACGCCGGTGAGTCTGCGATTGGGCTTGCGAAGGGGAGGGAGTACGGTAGTCTAACGAGAGCACTCGGCAGGTCACCACGCTGACTCGGACGTCGGACCTCTGATCTCGAAGGCATCCAAGCAGAGAGTCGAGAAGCTGATTGCTGGAGCGAAGAAGGTGACAAAGGACGGAAGGAGATGATAAAGGGTGTTATGAGAGACAGATCACATGTTGTAGGGGTTTGGTACGAACAGTCTAACAACATTGAATCTGTTCAGGAGGGAGCGAACGTTGCTCTGGATGGCTCGAACGTGGTGGTCAAGGGATACGAGAGCGGAAACTTCGTCGGCCCCTCCGTCATTGCTGGAGTCAAGCCCAACATGGAGTGCTACAAGGTGAGTGATCTCTCATCTCGATTGATAGTTGATCTTTCCTTCAGGAGGAGATCTTCGGCCCCGTCCTGTGTGTGATGGAGGCAGAGAATCTGGACGAGGCCATCGACATCATCAACAACAACCCCTACGGAAATGGAACCGCCCTCTTCACCACCAATGGAGTCACCGCTAGAAGGTATGCAGGGGATGCGGTGGGGTAGATAGTAGAACATGATGCATAAAAAAATTGGCCGAAGGATTTCGTTTGATGGTGAAAATCAATTGCCTCGTTTCAGATTCACGAACGAGATCGACTGCGGTCAGGTGGGAATCAACGTGCCCATTCCCGTTCCCCTTCCCATGTTCTCCTTCACTGGATCTCGCGGATCCTTCCTCGGAGACCAGAACTTCTACGGCAAGGTACGGTAGCTTCTTGTTGGATTACGGTAGATATCGATAGACGAGCAGACTTACCGTAACCGTCTCGATTGCAGGCTGGCATGAACTTCTACACGCAGTGGAAGACGGTAACTCAGTTCTGGAGATCGGACGACGCGCCTGCTGATGCCCGACCCCAGATGGCTTTCCCCCAATTGAAGTAGATTATCGGTTAGACCCCCATCTACCGTATCCCCCTCTCCTACAGTAGTACTCCTCCCTTAATACGTGCCATTACCCCTCTAATCATTACGTACATAAAGATTATTAACTGAGATCCGCAATCCAATCCCGATTGTTCATTTCCGCCCCCCCCCCCTTATTTTCTCATTCCGTTTGTCTGCTGATTTTGTGCCTCTAGCCGGGATTCGGAATCATCTCCACCAATTTGCCCTCTGGGAAGAATCTATGCATAAACATTTTGCATCTGACAACCCGTTGAGAGTTTCTTGCTGCAATGGTTGAAGAAAGAAAACAGATGTTTATCGTAATCTTTTACAAATCGTTAGAATATACCTCGTTTGTTGTAGTGACAACTGGATTGAACAATCATGGGATCCGAAAATGAAAAAAAAAATGATTACAAAATTGCGAAACTAGCAAACACACACAAGCAAAACCGGGATTGTTAACATGCATTATTCTAGCGATGGTTGAGATGAGTTGATAGGGTCCACCGTATTTTTACTGCGCTTTCTCTCTCTCTTTCTATTTCCAAAAATTCCTTTCTTCTTTTCTTCAACTTCTTCAATGGTCATTCCCAACTTCTCAGCCCATTTCTTGCATCGATCGTGTAGCAGAAGGAGACAGAATGCATCCATTGCAGCGTATCGAAGCTGCAGCGGAGAGGCAATCATATACCAGTATAAACGGAGAGCCAATAAGGGCATGCACCATTTTTCCTCCTAATCACCCTTACCCACCTGAAGTGTCCTGAGGGGTCTTCTCGTCCACAATGATCGTTGCTCTCTCTTATCGAGTGGGAATCCAAGGAGGGATTCGCAAAGAGAGGAGAGAGACGGAGCAAATGAGAGACGCCGACGGATGTCAACTGTAGAAAGAGAGATTTGATTTTTATCGTTTAAATAAACATTTCCTTCACTATCCATTTACATTTAGCAGAGTCAATCCTCACTGACCTTCAGCGTCGCTCAATTCTTTTCCTTCCCTCTTCTTTATTCGTTCCTTGATATTCTTCATTTCTTGCTCTCCTAATTGCTTCCGTAATGGACGATTGCTCAGTCCAAATTCCTTCAGAATCTCAGTTGCATTTGGACGCTTTTCACTCTCAGAAATTAGCTGAAATGGAAAGATTCTTTGTTTTGTTAGCTAAACACTAATTATTTAATAGTGATAAGCTGAACTTGACAGCAATTGTGATCTTATATACATCATGCTGATATAATTATATGTAATTATTCTGAATCTTAATCTTCATTATGCATTGTATAGCAACTCACAGCGATAGTTAGTTCGAGAACGCACGAGAGATTCGTCGGATGAAAAAGCGGTGCACAACTGAAATTGAAGTCAGACTGTAGTTTTTTTATAAATAATGCTAATGAGAAGAGGCAACAGCAAAACTTATTTTGAAAAACAGACCGTGTGAGAGTTTTGGTCTTCCGGAGCATTGACAGATCATCATCGAACCCGAAACCTGAATTGAAAGCATTCAATAAACCATGAATTCATCAAGATAGATGGATAATCGATAAATGTTGATAAACGCCTAACTAACCCAGTTTGAGTATCTTTGGATCGTCAAATAACATTTCGATGAAGGGACGGACCGATGTAGCAGGAAGAACGTCAAGGTCCACAATATAGGACTGCAAATAGATCTTCCGTAATTCACTCGATTTGAAAACTCTGACCACATCGTGTAGAGATATCTGCAGTATGCTCGCTCCTGCAGTTCCAGAGCAGTAGGGAGACCATTCCGCATCCAGAGCAAGAACTACTCCTTCGGGCTGAACGAAAGAGTCTACAATGAATCATCGAACAATACTATACCCTCGCTGATCTCGTCCTGATTTCCTTGGCCATCTTTTTCACGAGCTTTGTAGTATTCACGAAGATCAATTCACGCATCTGAATATGACTGATTGTTCATCTGGAGAGATACTATCTTCGAATGAACCGATGGTAACACAGTAGCGATGCGCTGGAGGAAAACAATCAACAGTAGTAGTACACCTAATCTATCGCATACCTCATTGGAGAAAGAGAGGAAGGGTCCTCCGGGAACGATTGATGCATCCAAAGGATCGCCCGTTATCAACGGAATGCTGAAAGGGAAATAATTAACAGGCATTCTCTGAACTCTTCGTACCCCCCTCTTCCCATCTCTTTCTACTCACTCTCTCGGCACATCTGCGAGTGAAACATTGGCAGTCGAGATTCGTTGCCAATATGCTGCATACTGCTCATTTTCGGGCTGTAATTGAAGTTGTTCGCTACATCGCCAAAAATCTAAATCTTTAAAAAATATCAAGGTATGGAGACTGGCTGCGAACCTTGCATGCTTGGATGAGATTCTTTCTTAGATGCGGCAGATGATATAGAACGGCCCAGAAGGCTTCGTGCAGATTCTCGTATGATAATTCCTGATGATCACACATTAAACAACTTACTCGTGAGATTGTCGCAGTCTCAAATTAGAAATTATCCCGTACTTCTTCTTTCTCTCTACTCACTTTTGTATGGAAAGTCCTTATCGAGAATTCGTGGATGATTTTGAGCCCATAGCCTTCTGCCATCCATGGAATGCCGCTATCATTCTTTGTCCCTATTCAATGAAAGTTAATTAGAATATTACGAAATTGAAATTGAACCAGTTGATAATGTACCCATTTTCTTCTTAATATCAGAGATGACAATATTTGAATTGTCAGAATTGAAAGATTTTAAGCTATGCAAGCATTTATAAATGAACGATGTCCAATCAAAATCGATCTTATTAGTAGATACGACAGGTCGATCGATTATGAGAGAGTCAGATGTCAGTAACTGAAAGTAGTAGATGAAAATATATTCGAGCAGGCAACTCTGTGAGTGGACTCACCTTCTCTTTGATATCGGAATCGACCTCAGCTTTTCTTGACATCAGAGATTCGATGAGAAAAGGTGCTTCGTACGCAACAGACTCACCAAGAGGATCGCCCGTTATCGTTGGGATACTGTAATTTAAACTATTCTTCATTTATTTATTTTCTTGTCATTTATCTCACTGCGTCATGGGTCAGCGCAACTAGAGAAAGAGACGCAGAGAAGCGAGAGAAAATGTGCTGGCATAATGCCAAATTCGAGTTGGAAAGGTGCCAAACCTTTATTTTAGCGAAACGAGGCGCGGTTCTTATAAGAATTTGGCCGTACAATGAACTATGTTTAATTCGAAGAAGCACCATAAAACATCTTTAACCGGAATCAATATTCGAGTTTCTATGACAAGTGGCACGAAAAAACGTTTGAAACATACGCTAAACAATATCAATACTCTTTTGAACAATAGTAATACAAAACGATCAACATTTCGAGTAAAACCTCAACAAAGAACTAGTAAACTTGCAACAAAATCGATACTTCTGCACTCCTAAAGGGCACTATGGAAGTTCCTCAAGGTGTAGCGTCGCAATTTTACTACATTTC
>LS520778.1:1681731-1714624 GCA_900490845.1 Pristionchus japonicus | reverse complement strand
CCATAAATATCCCTGAAAATATCGTTTCCACCTAACCTGTGGTCGAGAGCGCGAAACGACGATTGACAGCGTAGGCGGTGTAATGGAGGATCAGAAGGAAGCCACCGGTTAACAGCATTGAACAGACCCGAGACTTTGGTCGCTCTGAATAATGCGAAGATCAAACAGTGGCCAAACAATTAGTGAACAACGAATGGTGGCATATTTTCGAAAATATTGACAGGCCAATTCTAGCTATATTACCACATATCTTTGGCGTAATATGGAACAGAATAGGGTCTTTTATGTCCGGACACTGATTTTAGCAATAAAATACATATTTAAATAACGATAAATACCTATTTAAAATTAAAAAAGCCCGTCGCGCGCCTTCTTGGGCGGGACTTGGCATCAATCCAGGAAAAATTTGGCTCGTTGCCAAATTGCTAAACACAGTGATACCGTAAACCGTATTTTAGCTAGTGTCGTACTATAAAACGCAGTGTTATCTCCCCTCCTCCCCCGTTCATTATATCGTCCTTACTTTGTGGGTACATCTGGAAAGGAAGCATTGGCAGTCGATATTCGTAGCAAATTGGCTGCATGATGTTCATCCTCGGTCTGAAACAGATTATTTCCTTACTATCCTCTGAAGCTTCCTTTGAAGATCATTTGTAAGGTTATTTGCAGCTACATAATCACAATTATAGCCATAGCAACAATTCGAGCTTTAATTGATAAAATTGCTCACCTTTTTCAGAGTCTCTATCAAATTCCTGAGCATCTGACGTGGAGCATTCTGAAAATACGAAAAAAATCACAGAGCTGCCAAGATACACCAAGTAGAACCCCCAACTCACCTTCATGTTCTTCTTCGTCTTTCTATCTGGACAACGATGGCCTTGAAGAGGAGCAAGACACTTCAGAATACAAAAACGTTGCATTTTCCATTCAAGTCAATAATTTTCGAGGTACTGGAAGTACGAGGTTATGAAAAGGGACACATCGTGAGAACACCTAGTTTAATTACTTGTTTTTATCTCCCACAGTATTTGTATCTAGGTCTTCGACCAATGATCGCATTCTTTTGCAAAGGCCGATAGCTTGCAATTAATTGGGATGAAAAATCGATATGTTTATCGTAATCTCAATCGAATCATTGGAATGGACCTCGTTCGTTGTGAGTCCCAACTGGATTGTACAATCGTGAGATTCGAATCGATGAGAATGAAAACAGGAAAAATACAACAGATGTGAGACTAGTGGGAATATTAGCAAACCGAAGTAGAGGGCATACAAAAGGCTCCACTAACCGGGGTCGTAATCAGGAATTACACTAGCGATGGTCGATATTGGAGGAAGGATCACACCAATCTGACACGAACTCTGATTGTGCGACACTCTATGGAAAGAAACATTGGAAATGATTCAAACAGGGATGAAGGTTGACGGGGATGGATACAGAGTATTACGAATGAAATGAACAGCTGCAATCTATGAGGTATTCGGTATCTATCAATCGATGACTATTATCACCAAGCATATGAGAAAAAACACGGAGAAGTATGGTACATAGGAACGAGTAAATTAGATGCAAGTGATATGGATAATGAAGTATTAAACGACAAGTGCAAAGAATATGACATATCAGACAAGGGAAAGTGCAATGACTAGCTACGAAGATGGAAAGTGCACGGGAAGTTAGGTGCCAATATGTTCAAGCTGTAGATACAGTGATTGAGATAGGGAGAAAGTGGTTGATTAATGAATGAGTCGATGCATCGATTAGTCTCCTATGAAGAGAGGCAGACTGCAGTTAGACTCGAAGTGACGAGACCTGAGAGACCATTGATTAGTTATTGATCTACCGCCCTCTACAGTATTCATCCTCCACTCACATCATCTCTTCCATTGGCAGACCCAACTTCTCAGCCCATTTCTTGCATCGAGCATGCAGCAGAAGGAGGCAGAAGGCATCCATCGCAGCATAGCGGAGCTGCAGACAACATAATTTCACAAATGGCATCCACCCATCTGGCTAAAGTTTCGTTGAAGACTTTCGAAGACTTTGTGAATACCTGTAGTGCCCTGAGAGGTCTTCTCGTCCACACTGAACACTGCTCTCTCTTATCGAGTGGGAGACCGAGGAGAGACTCGCAGAGGGAAGAGAGAGATCGAGTGGAGACACGAGTGACCACCGTTGAGGGACGGACACGAGTCACTGCTGCAATGGGAAGAAATTGATTTTTTTTCGCAATTGCAGTAAAAACTATTAGCCCGTATCGTTTTATAGAAGGAAGATATTATTGTTTCCACCGCAAAAGAAGAGCTTACTGCTAAGTTTACTACCCAAGGTACAAATAGAGAAAGCGACACGACAAACCTGCTGGTTTCTCGAGAGCTGGCACTGACTCCGTAGATGTGTCCAGCACTGTAAAAATGTATTAGAGCACTAATCACGTATCTATGAAGCCTCGATGTTCTTATCAATAAGAATCCATAACTCACATCCATCATCACCACTCTTCTCCTCCTCCTTCTCCTCTTTCTCTTCTTTCTCATCCTTCTCCTCTTCAGCCTCAGTCTCTCCATCTCCTCCTTCTTCCTTCTCCTTTCCATTCGATCCGATGCTCACTCCGAATTCCTCCAGTATCTCTGCTGCATTTGCACGCTTCTCGCTCTCCTCCGTTAGCTGACATGGAACGAATACATTGGACAATTATAATGTCATTGTTTTGCAAATAGTAATAACGGAAATCTGATTCATATTTTCGTTAAACTCACATGGACAATCAGCTTGAGTATACACGAGAGATTCTTTGGGCGGTAGAGGGCTGCGCAACTGAAATTTAGTTCATGTACATATTTTAGGAAATGCGGAAATTAAAAAAAAAATCCTGAAACCCCTCGCGAACCCTCTGAGAGACTTGGCCATTCGTAGCTGTGCCAGATCCTCATGGAACTGGAAGCCTGCAACGAAGTATGTTTTACTCTCGAATTTAGTTGTGCTAGTAATATTTGTTAGAGGTGCAACTTACCCAGTTTGAGTATCTTTGGATGGGCGAATAGCATCTCTATGAATGGACGGACGATGTCACGGGGAAGGACGTCCACGTCCACGATGTATGACTGAATATCAATTGATTTGCAACAAAACTTTCACAAAATGATACCGTGGAACTAAATATCAATAAGAGCTGGTCGGAGTATCGCATAGAAAGCTTGAAATAACTGACCACATCATCGAGTGAGATCTGTAGTATACTCGCTGCAGCATAGCTCTCGTAGGCAGACCATTCCGCATCCAGAGCAACCATCAGTCCATCTACCTGAAATCGATTTTTTTAGACGTTGCACTTTGACTAATAAAAGGAAATCAATATTAATCAGGCTACCGTACCCCTTCTGCTCTCCTCTCGATCTCCGCAGACATTTCACTAACGAGTTGAGCAGTATTCACGAAGATCAACTCACGCATCTGAATTGCAATAATCATTTTCGATATTAAGTCGACGTATAAGAATATTTTTAATCTATTTAGGAGGAATTTTACAGAAAATAATTGTTCAGATCACCTCATTGGAGAAAGTGAGGAAGGGTCCTCCGGGAACGATTGAGGCATCCAGAGGATCGCCCGTTACCATTGGGATACTGGAAACGTTTATTTTAATAATAAAATTTATAAAAGAATAATTTCTCTCTCTCATCTACCGAACTTACTCTCTGGGCACATCAGCGATGGAAACATTGGCAGTCGAGATTCGTTGCCAATAGGCTGCATATTGCTCATTCTCGGGCTGCAATTGAAGCTAGAAACGTTAAAAATTATGAACAAAGCACCGGAACCATAAATCCGCCATGAATCAAGAGAATCGCATACCTTGCAAGCTGCAATGATATTCTTCCTCAGATTGGGTCGTTGATAGAGAATCGTCCAGAATAGCTCGTGCAGATTCTCGTATGCCCATTCCTGACAAGTTCGATGTTTCTCACAATAATGAAACTCGCAAAAGCAAAACCACTTCGGTTTCCGCAAATCAATATTTCGTTCTACTCTGACATATTCCTCACCTTATCCTGGAAGGTTTTCTTCGAATATTTCTTGATTGCAGCAAATGCCCAACCAGGATTGATCAATTGATCGTGCTTCAAATCTGAGAATTTATTTGTTGGCGATTGACAATATTGTGCATCGAGGAAAAACAATACGAATATTTACTAATAATGATATAAGAACAGTAAGCGATTGATCACAAACAATACCTCCTCTCATCTCATCCATAAGTGATCTGATGTTTGCTTCGAATCGAATGGCTCCGTATCGATGCACAAGGTGTTGAGGGCAGAAGGCGCTGATGAATAACCAGTTAGTCATACTAGAATCATTACCACGCTATTTTAATCAATCAAATGCACGTTGGACTAGACAGAACGAGGAAACCTCAAAATGGCGACTCACAGGAAGCTGTGGCAAGTAGCAGCCAGTTCTGCATTGTGGAGCATCTGTCGACATGCCTCACGGAACTCCGTCGGACGATTCATTGCGAACGACTGAATGAGTCAAGATGAAAAATTAGGCAATTGAATCATTCGAAAATATCAGATACCATAAACGTCAGAGTAGTAAACAAATTATATAAAAACTGGAAAGTACCTCAACAGTGGTTGCCCTGAGGGGTCCCAGACACAGCGCGGTTCGAATGACTTCTGGCGAATCAAAGTACTTGGAGAAGGCAGGATTGTGCATGAAGAAGATCGTAGAGGCGAAACTGAAATGTTAATGAATTCCATGATGACGACAGTATCTTTAGCAAGATCACGGTGAACAAATTCTGTAGAAAACCAATATCAATTGGAGGAATGATTTTCAGTTCATTATTCAGACTCAATTTCACTGCTCGTACCTCGCCCATCCCTCAGTGACTGCTCTCACTGCACATGGGCCGTACTTGTCCATGTTCTCGCGTAGTTGAAGCATGAAGACGGCCTTGCTCAGCAACTAAAATATCGTACATTATCACACGCTCTTACTCTCCATAAAAACTAATTACAATCAAAATGTATACATGATTATTTCTCACCTTCGCTTCCACATTCACATCAATGGCGACGACAGCGTTGAAGATTTTCAACGTCTGAGTGTCTGTCAAGTTGTTGAGCATCTGACGAGGAGGACGCTGGAAGGAACTATGTTATCAAATGAATGATGCTGATTGTAAAACCCTTCTACGTCTGTGATTCCCAAACCCCATAATCACTACATTAGTATTGCATCAAAGGGTGAAATCAGTGCAAATCTATGCTACTAGTTACCTTCGTGTTCTTCTTTGTCTTTCCTTCAGGACGACGATCGGTCGGATCGGGAACGACGATTACTTTAAAGAGAATCTGAAAGCCAGAACATTTGTTGTCGAAATAATGCATAATATAGAGCAACACAAGCAATTCCTAGGAAATGAGCCGGCTGCATCTTCACTCCTCAACACTCACCTGGAACACGATGGGAGATATGGAGGTTGACTTGGTGAGTCCTCCCTGTGTGTAGAGATGGCCAGAGGGACGGATTGCATTGTACTCATGCATGAAGTGGAGAATGTCCGTCAACTGATCTATCGCCTGAATATCAAACTACAGCACTGGAAGAAACAAACTATGTCCTCAACATCAAGCAACTGACCAGTGTGAGACCGTATTTGCGTACAAGATGCTTTCCGATATTATCATATGGAAAATTAGGGAGGAAATCGCCCCTTGATTCCTTGTCCTTGTTCACCGAACGATTCTCAGCTTCTGCACGAGGCAACTACAATATGATTTCAATTAGAAAGACAAGTGATTCGTCTTGCTCGATGAACTAACCGCACAATAGTTGAGAATTTCGTTCTCTAGTAGCTGCCTAAGATACTGGAAGTTGTTCGACTGCTGGGGAGGGTACATGTCCATCAGGGCTGGCGGACGATGGGCCCACGACATACAGTTTGGAAATAGCTGAAAAGGAGACATATTGGCATTCATGTCCAACGAACAAAAGAGCATTATCAGCGAATGAAAGCGGGGAGCTTTGATTGAGACGGAGACGTGCAAACCATGAGCAAAGAAACATAAAAGTTGAAGTTGAAAGTACAGCTATGTGTGGCTCTGGATAGCTATGGCTTCGAGTCAGAATGGAACCGCCTCTCTCGGCGTTGCAACTAGCATATTTTCAAGTCAAACAGATTAGCATTTAATCGATAATAAGAATAAATAAAAATAATACTAAATATGGTGTAGTGGGTGCATATTATTTGTGCACACTGTAAGGAATAGAATTTTGACTATTTCCCGGCTAACTAACCGGCTCATAAAATATATTGATTGATTTTTGAAACCGTACTTTCCTTTTTTATTTATGTTATGCGGTAAAAATTCGCTTTGATGATGCTAGAATCGTTCAGATGGCACTGCAACACTCATACGATAGAGGCAAATTTGAGGAGTTTGATCATTCAAGATTCCTCGATAGAGTTAGATTCAACTTGCAAGGCCATGTCGTCACCACGAGCTCTTCGGTGAGAAATTTATCTTATTTACGCGGTGTAAGTAGGCACGACTGCCCTGATGCAGTTTTGGAGTCTGTACCGATAATCTACGACTGATCATAGATCAATATCTCGATGATTTCAGTTCCTCTGTCTGCACTCGAAGTACTTTCGCGAGTTCTTCAGGGTGAATAATACTCCGAATGCTCCCAATTTCAACGGTTGCAATTGGGATCCCGAAATCTTCGTTGATCTAATCAATATGCTCTATCCCTGCAAGCATCCTCCCGTCGGTGAGTCAAGATTCTATTCATTTGTTTTCTTAGAACGGCATCACGCATTTCACAATATTTTCATATCTACTCTAGTCTTTAGGCGATGCCGAGTGGAATAGCAAGGTTGAGAGACGACTCGCACTTGCCATCACTCTCAACATTCCGAAGCTCGTG
Source organism: Pristionchus japonicus (assembly GCA_900490845.1). Taxonomy (NCBI): domain Eukaryota; kingdom Metazoa; phylum Nematoda; class Chromadorea; order Rhabditida; family Neodiplogasteridae; genus Pristionchus; species Pristionchus japonicus. Next base: position 1,707,678 of record LS520778.1, on the reverse strand, counting down.
AAAAAGCTGCTCACTGATTTCCGTCCAGTGAGTTCTATGTTATGTTTTTCCATTATTACTAGTTGTAGACGACTGATCCTCTCACGAATGCAATCTTGGCTATCGATGCAGTCGCTTCCAACTCGAGATACACTCATCTATTGGTAAGTCCGACGTGTTCTTACATTATCTACCTCAATCTCTTCATCTTTAGACTCCGTATCTCAATCAATTCAAAGATGCAGCTGAATTGACTGAGCACGTGAGAAGAAGGAAAATCGAGTTATCGAGTAAGACAAAGGTACGATCGAAAGGGTAATATCAATTATCTCATATTTTCAGATACATATTTTCAATTATTTCACCGATGAAGGAGAACCCGCGTTGAAGCGTCGACGATCGTACGTTTATTCAGTTTTGGTTTTACTTGATCGATAATCTGTTTACAGTAACACTCCCTACGAATCAGTCTTCTTTGATGTCGATCCGGGTTGGTACAGTACTCTTATCCTTCTCATATCGATGTTTAGCTTGGCCCGATTCACGTGTCATTGTGATAGACGGCGTCAGTATGCTCGTCTCCACTTCGGTGAGGCGCACTGCGTCCCTATCCTACAGTATCCCATTGCGAGATTATCGATTTTTTCCTCATCAGACTCTGGCCCTTCATTCCATCGTATTCCGTGAGTGGTTCATCGACGATCGAACGAGAATCGGACCAAAGAGAGAAGCTCATTACTATGCTCAACTCGGACTGAAGGAGATGACTCGATTCCTCACCATTATCGCCTCGGATACGGTAAATGGTGAGATCCAATGATGTGTGATTACGGTAGACACAAATCGATGGGCAGATGTGGACGAGCCTCTGCTGGAAGCAGTGTATCATCTGCAAGCGAAGTATGCTCAAGTCATATGTGAGGATTGGATCTGGAAGAACAAGTGAGAGGATTACTGTATCCTCTGGCTCCTATCGATTAATGACTTACGGTATTCATTCAGGATCGATACTGGCAATGAAGCTGTCCAATACCTGAAGATAATTATCAAAGTGAGAGGGAAGTACATGAAACTGGATGATGCCTACGTTGTGAGTTTTTTTTGCGGAATGAATTCTGTGGAGGGATGCAGCTAGTAACCGTGATCACAATTCAGCTCTCACTGGCACCAATTATATACAATCATGTGGAACAAGGAGATGGAGTTCCTCTCGATCCGAAGGGAGTTTCAGTCCCATCCACCGATGGAACTCCCCTCAGACCGATGCAACAGGTTAGTGTTTCCATCAGTTATTTGATAATAGGTGTAGTTTCGTGAGTTTAAGACTTCGATCGCAGGGTCCCAGTTGCACGCTGACTCCGGTCAGCATTCCTCGCAATCCTCTCACTGGCACGACCCACACTGCAACTAGACCACCCATAGTCAACCAGACTGCTGCTGGAGATACCAGAGGTACGGTGGAGGATGCAGACTGTGTTCTATTAGATGTATAAATTTCTCTTCCTTCCAGTTTTCGTGATGTCATTCTTCTCTGGTCTGGATGAGGAAACTCGTGGAAGGGTCGATCGTCTATTCACTCAATGGGAAGCTGCTAGATTGAGAGTCGTTGTCAGGGATGATCATGGTCCGTTGGTGGAATCATTGAAATGCAATTAAAAAATTAGATCTCCCGACTATCGACGACTATCAGTTGCATTACAGGTCATGATCACGTAATCTTTCTCAAGCACAACGAGGCTCGTCTTCAAGATTTGAGAGAGGAAATCGAGAGAGTATGCAATCTTCCCACTGGAATTCAGAGAATCCTTTTCGGAGGTATGGACGAGGGAAAATTGAAGTGATAGATGAAACCATTTCAGCTCAAAATCTTGTTATGAACAAGAAATTGGTTGAGTTCGGGATCAAAAATGGCGATCGGTTGTTCGTGAGCAGAAGAGATTGCGGAGCTGCCACTCAAGTTATCGATTAGATTACTGTTGATAGATACTGTACAATTGACCTGTAAAGATTTCTGATGAATTTTGACTTGCTAAACAGCCCAATAGAAGATGTTTAATAGTTTTGCATAGCTATATCATAGCATTTTTTTCTTCAAAATGAGTTGTTGTTTTTGTTACTAGCATAATTATCTTTGAGAAGCGTGTTCCTCAATGAGATCTCTCTCACTTATTCTCATCGTTCTCACTTGTCACTCGATCTGTATCTGTACGAAGTAATAAAAAAGATATCAGTTATGAGCTTGCTCAAGTGGTACACTCACATGGTTAGGAATCACACAACTGTGTTCAAGTTCGAAGTGGTGACAGCGTCATAGTGTTGTTCTTTTTTCTTTTTTTTGTCCGAAAGTTTCGCTTCTCGTTCTTGTGCTGTTTATCACATTTCTCTCCTCAACACTCACAGTACCTAACCTCTTCCCTCCTTCTCTCCCCTTCTCTCTTCTGCACCCCCCCCCCCCTCTCGTCCTATTCGTCCTATCAGAAGATGGTGAAATTCCACCAGTGAGTGAGGAGGAACCTTCCGACTGGGTGAAGGTTGTTTCTCTCCCTCCTGTTCTTCATTAGATCCACTCATTGCTACATCTATCTACATTGATCTGCAACTATCTAATCAGCAAAGTGAAGTTAGACAGCTGATAGTGGCTCCTTCTCCTCTAAAACCCATAAATTAGCGAATTCGTCTTGTCGTCTCTTCTTTGATGTAATCTCCCCTCTCTCTGATCTCGTTAATATCAGATGGCTACTCATCTCCTCACCGACTTATGGGCTTCAGTGATTAATGAGTCTCTCTCTTTGTCACCCCACTTTATGGCGATTCTTCATTTGGCTCTCTTTCCTCCACATTCTTTCCGATCCTCTCCCCATCCTTTCTCCTTGTTGCATAATATTGAGAAAGAGCCCCTCTCTCTCAGATGTTTATCAGCTACAGTCAGAGGAGGAAGAGAGATTTCCCCTTTCTCTTCTTCTCCATTCCTTCTCCATTTCCTCTCTTTGATAATTCTACACTTCACTAGGCCGCTAGGTTCAACACTAGGGTTTCTTCCCTCTTCGTTCACTCCACTTTTTGACGAATCTCTCTCATTGGCTCCCTGACCGCTTCTCTCTTAGTAGACGTGTCTCTTTCTCTCCTCCTCATTCATCCCTCAGTCGTTCCTTTCCCATCTCCCTCCTTTCCCCCCTCCAGCATTCTCTGTGGTTGTCTACTTCTCTTGCCCTTCTTCTCTCTTTTTTGATCTAGTCTAGATCATTCGTAACTCCGCCCCCTTCGACTCGCGAGTTCCCTCTTCATTCTGCGCATTCATTCTCTCCTTGCCGACCCCTTTCATACATTCCTTCTCACTTTCACTCCGCCGATTTTGGTTAATCCGTTTTACTCCGTTTTCGATGTCGTGTGTCATACCTTCGGCAAATCGAATTCGTTTCAGCTTTCGAGCCATCCACATCAACGGAGAAACTTGGGCAAGAAGCAAACCCTGATAAGAGGCGAGAATTCAGATTTCGTACCGTCATTAGTTTCCTTGTTCCGATCACCTGCTCTCATCATTTTTGTGTCACACCTTGCTTTGCATTTGCATGCCAAAAACGAGCACAACAAGTATGACTCATTCTGGAGTCTGAATGCGCGCTCTCTCACTTTGCTCATTCTATCATTTTCTCTGCCGCTTAGAGAGAAATGAATTAGAGAGGATCCCCGCCGTTCATACGGGATCCAATCGATCGCCCCTGCGCAGCTGTTTCGAAATGCTACCGTACACATTCGTCGAGCGCACTTGGACAACCGTTATTTGCTAGGCCACATTTATGCCAACAACTTGACAAAATCGTTAGACACCGCATGCTTGCACCGCACACCATCCTCTAATTTTCTGGGTCGTACATTATTTTCTTAGGACCCTTTTAATGATTTTTAATCTAAAAAGGAGGATAAAATTATTCATTTCTTCATTTCATTTGCTTTTCAATGCTGTAATTCCAGATCATGACGATCTTCGCATCTCTCACGGGTCTCACCCTCAACTATCCACTACCATCACCAACCCTTCCCCCACCATCACTGAGGACGACATGCCCAGTCTCACTCGCCATTCTCATTGGCAAATCGGAGGAGACTGGCGCATGCTCGTTCCTCCTCCCCACCTCTGATCAACTGTTTGTGGTTGAGAGTCTGCCTTTCCATGGCAGATTCCAACCCGGACAGTTGGGTCACCTCAAGTTTGATGGAAAGGAGACCATCTTCATCCCACTAACCGATGAAGATCACTCTTCTCTCGTTAGAAGAGGGCAGTTCTCCTTCTCCCGTTCTGCCTACTCTAAGTTCGTACTCCCCGCACTCCTGCTAGCCAGTCGAGTGCGGGAGTACCAGCAATCATCCGCCACAGTACTCAACGTCAATCCCCTTATCCTCTCCGCCCCTTCGAGACCCGGAATTCTATCGAAGATTACTTGTTGTGCTGAGACAGGAGAGAGAATCGAGTTAGATGTGAGTGGAATCCGTCGTGATTCTGCCAGCAAGACAATGAAGATCTTTGTTACGAAGAACTTTCCATCGTCCATCGAGAAGGGCTCTTGTCTACAGATCCAGTCTGAGATCGAGAGAACTCCCTTCGTCACTCAAGCATTGGAGATGTTCCATTCCGGAAAGAGACCGATCATGTCTCATCACCTATTTGATCGAATCTACGGGAAGCCGTGGTCCTTCTCATACCCACTAGCAGACGAGACCATCGTGACGATTCGTCGTTACGATGGAAGTCTCTTCGACCTCAACGTCGAGCAATCGGCAGTCGTCCATTACTACCAACAGCCTGCTTCATTCCTTCCCATAATCGGGATCGAGTCTCCTCCCGGATCGGGCAAGACACGCACAGCCGCTGTGATGGCAGTTACCTATTGCAAGGGAGGACTCCAAGTCTTCTCATCGACGGCCAATCAACCAGTCTACAATTTGGCCGATACCTTGGCGACTCTGGATTACGGGAACAAGAAGATCCTACACCTTCTTTCTGCTGATCGAGAGGCGAGAGCGGAGAGACTCTCGCCTTTCTCCATTCACGCCAACAACGAGAGTGAGCATTCGAGACTATTCAAGGAGCTAAGAGAGGAGTGGAAGAGAGCATCGAAGAAGGAGAAGTGGGAGATACTGAAGGAGATGAGAGTGGAGCATGCAGCGACTATGGAGGAGATCGAGGAAGATTACGACGTGCTCTTGGGAACGGAGGATATGATTTTGGCCTATCTGTTGAAGAAGAAGGATTCGAGTAAGCCGTGTCCCATTCAGAAGCAGTTGGAGACGAGAGTGACACGAGTCGTCTTCGATGAAAGTTCCCAGTTGACTGAAGCAGGAATGAACGCGGCTCTCCTCTTGTTCCCCCATGCTCAGCATGTATACTTCGGGGACAGCAACCAAATGGAGCCATTCAAGTACGTAAGAGGAGAAGATATCAGTGAGATGGGAGCATGCTCGGCTCTGGATGTTATCAAGAGGAAGGGGATTATACCCGTGATTAAACTTCTCCATACCTACCGTCAGACGGATGATCTGATGCCCCACAACGAGATGTTTTACGAAGGACTGCTCGTCTCGTCCAAACCCCCATCTCAGCGAGTTCTACTCGCCCCTATCTTCAACGTCACTAGAGACTGCGTCTTCATGGAAGTGAAGGACGCAAAGACTGAACAGTCAGGAACATCCAAGATAAACCATGATGAGATAACAGCGCTGGAGTACGCGATAGAGAAGCTGGAGGAAGCGGGATACGATAGTCAATCGATAATGATAATAGCCTACTATGAAGCACAACGGAAACTAGCAGCCAGACTACTGCCCGGATACGATGTCCTCACGGTGGACTCTGCTCAGGTGAGAATGTGGGGAACTGTAGGTTGTTACGGTAGTGACTGCGGGCTCAATCGATAATGGTAGTGGTCAATGAGTTCATTGCAGGGGCGGGAAAAGGACATCGCAATCGTTCTGACTACAAGAGATGCACCGACCACTGCACCATTCTTCACCTGCACCAAGAGGTGAGAGTAGATTAAAACATTGGAACTTAGTCAGAAAGATGGTCTGAGAATTGCATCTAATGATGAGTCTTATCTTAAAATAGTACAATGAGCAATTGCAGGTGCAATGTGTCGATCTCTCGCCAGAAAGAGGCCCTCATTGTAATCGGCAGTGACGCCCTTCTCAAGACCGACCCGTGGCGTCCTCTACTCAATGGGCGATACTTCTCCACTTTCTCCTTCGGTCAGCAGTGAGGCCGGTGAGTTGCCATCTGTCGATTAGGCCAATGGGAGCCTTTGCAGGAGTGTCGGATCGCATGGAGGTGATCCGACTCTCGCAGATCGACTAGATGACGTGCGACTTCTCGTCGACTCGACGTCTAGTGATCTAGCTGGAGTGCTTCGTCGTCGTTCTCCAGTAAGTCGATAGTTATCACACGTTGAGCATCATCTAGAGAAAGGGAGATCTTGGTATGATATTTATCTTATTGCAGATCCTGCTTTCAACTACTCGTATCTATCAGCTCATTCTACATCGACTGCTTCTACATACCACCTACGCTAATTTGTGCAACTTAACAGGCTATTTTATTTGCTTAGTTTCTTTGGGATTAGTTGTAAAACACGTATTCGGTAATTTTCTCGAGTGAATTTCCTAGTCTATATCACAATTTGCTTCTGCCACTTATTGGAACTCCCAGTGTAATTCAAGTGTAATACAATGTATTGTGTATTTATTTTGTCCCGAGTAACGAGTTCACTGTAATCATAATCGAAGATAAAAAAAATATAAAACCCAACACTTTTATCCAAATCTACAAAACAAATATCAAAGAGCGATCTGCGCTTAAACTTTCTACTTCTTTACTGCTCTTGTTTACACTTCACTTTTTTATTCTGAGCAATAAGTAATAAGAAATAGTAAAGTTGAATAGATTAATTATGAAAGATCTTTATCTTCGACCGTAATATTGGGATGACAGAGGATTCCTTTCCCTTCTCAACAGTTCTTGTTTCCAATTGAGCAAGGGGCAGATTCACAAACGTAAACGACTCCTCCAATTCCACAATTTGCTGCCGTCCTGAATCAATCAATCGATAAATGAATTAATGGGGGGATAGATCACAAACCAAGGAGTATTGAATCCATTGCCTTGTTGAGCATAAGCACACAGATTCTTTCCTCCATTCGTGTTAGGCTGGCCATTGGCCTTGTCCCAATCATTGTACGGATCAGTCGACTGAGAAAGAAGGATTGATCCTTGACTATTGATTAATCATACCTTATCATCCCAATTCCACTGGGTTCCGTCATTCTGAAGACCAAGCCAGAACTTCTTCTTTGCTCCGAACACAGAGATTACTGAAGATGGAATATGCTTGTTTAGACTCGATAAATTCTCTTCTAACCAGAATTGACGAAGAATTCCTTCTGAGCATCGTGAATGGAAACGAGAGCTCCTCCCTCCTTCTGACAAGTTTCGCGAGCCTTCTGTTGAGGAATTCCGTTGTTGACGGGATGGAAACAACCACCTGAAGAGTAATCATCATCCAATGCAGTTCAATTCAGACTCGACAAATGCTGAACATTTGCCACACCAATTCATTGAAACGTACGGTTAGCCTGAGTTCTAGGATCGAGATCTTCGTCGTTGAAAGCATGGAAATCAGGAGAGCAGAAGCAATTAGCTGAATATTCCTTCATTTCCATAAATTCATTTCATCATCTCAAACCTTCACAGAACACTCCCAAACTGTTGATGTAGTTCTCAGAGAGATCAGTAAAGAAGAAATTCTCCGACGCGAGTTTCTGAAGTCCCGGATCAGCCACCTCTCCCTCCAGAATATAGTCTGCAATTGAGAAATGATGAATGAACTGGGAAGATCAACCCTTACCATTAACGATGATAATTCCTCCTCCAGTCTTGAAGTCATCCACTCCGTTCATGTTCGCTCCACTGAATATTCACTATGCATAGATGAGTCGTAACAGAATAATTCTTACGGAGCAGAGTTGGTGAGATAGTAGATGAGTTGCTTCGCATTGTCTCTGTATGAAGACATCTTCGATCCATCGGCGAACATTTTGAGAGCGGCTTGGAAGGCTCTGAAATCTTAAAATGGATAACCGAAACGAGTTTAGAAAACTGACGCTCCAACGTCGATTTTATCAATATTGTGCTGCTTGATATTGTCGAGATTGTCATTGGAGCTCATGTTGAGATTGTAGATCACCTATAGTATTCCAGTCTTCTTCCTTCCAAAGATGATTCTCCTCACCTCAACAGTATCCGATACAGCGATAACTCCGATTCTCGAATAGAATTCAGCAGTAACATCAGTGCTCATAATACCAACGAAAGAAGTAATAACTGATTTGGCCTTGGCGAATTGAACTGATTAGAAATGGATTCTTCAAATCAAATACCTCTTCCAAACTTGATCCCATTGACTTGGACGTATCGAGAATGATGATAACATCGACCCAGATATCCGTTGGTTCCCAGTCGTCAAACCAGCCATCCACGATTCCACACTTGCAGTAATTGTCTGCAAGAATGAGCGTTTGTCTTTGCTTGGGTGCTCTCATCTCGTAGTCAACTATTGTGAACATATCTAGCATGCTCACCAACAGCAGCAACGGGAGCCTCAGTGGGAGGAGCTGCCGTCTTTGGCTTCTCGGTCGTGATTTCTTCCTGCTGCTGAGTAGTAACAATCTCAGGTGCATCAGTGCGAAGTCCAGGAATGGGAGTGATGTCGGACGGAAGCTCTGAAGATTGAGAATGATGGAAATGCTTCGCACCGCTTCAGAATTGCATAGCCATAATGAAGTATTCCTCTTACCGCTCATCTCAATCTCGATCACAAGAGTGTCCTCGTTGTCCCACACTTCGCCCGGCTCGACGGACGTCAGATATTTCACCTGAAAAGATGCTTTGTTTCTTTGTCTTTGTAGTTTAGCAATACCTCGAAGTAATTGGCGTAGAAAGTATAGTCAATATGAGCATCAGTGAATCTACAATGATTTGATGCTATCATCTCTTCTACAATCTCCTTCGAGAAGAGATCAATAACTCACGATAATTCGTCATTCATATAATCTCCTCTGACAGTGATATTGACTGATCCTCCATAATTGGGATCGAAAGCGAGATCTCCGTACACATGGCACGTCGCTGCTTCCCTGCAAGAGAAGAAGACGATGAGTCACTGATATCTGGTCCAATATCAGTTTGTGATCGGAGAAGCTGAAAGGTTGCACAGACTAGAGAATATCTCACCACAGATTGTATCTCAGATAGTTCTCCTCTGGTTTCTTATTCATCAGATTATCACTCTTTCCACTGGTCAGAATGACTGCCTTCTCCCCCACTCCGAGGTTAGACACTGAAAGCATTTAGTTGAGGATCGAACACGTTATCATTGTAGTAGTGTATTTCAGTTAGGCAGTGAGATTATTGCAACTGACCATTTCTGTATTCAGCAGTGACGTAGTAGATGACGTCCTTGGCCTGGGTGTCGAAAGTGAGAACGTTGTCGAAGGAAGCGAAGTAACGAGGAATATCCCACACACTGAACACGCATTTCAAGCTCTTCTCCAATGATCCTACGAATGTCTCACCTCCAGCTCCTGAGCTCATAGATGAACTCGCTGGGTCCCTTTCCTGCTCCAGTGTACACAGTGAGATCCGCCTGAGGAGTTCGGCATTTCAGAAGAGAAGAACAGTCGAATGAGAGAGAAGATGCACACTCACATCGATATTGTTGACTGTGATCTTCATTCCAGATCGAGGAGAGACGAACGTCACGCGGCCGTTGCCAGTGCGGTGCAGTTGCTGAAAACGGTTCCGTTTCATCCACCTTGTTGCAATGAGTTTCACAGCTACTTCAAATCTTATTGACAGTGTTCATCGAATTACATAATATCTCACATCATCATCAGTGGCCAAGACATACTCGGTCTTCTCATCACTACTGAACAGAAGGGCGATCTCTAGGTCGCATCTGAGATCTCCCGGCTTGTCCGAGACTACTTGCCACGGACCGTTGCCCTTGATGCAGTGAGAAGGAGAAGAGGCGATGCTCGAGAGACTGCGAAGGGATTGATCATCAAGAGTTTCGAAATTGATGTTCAGCGAACACTAGAATTCGATTTAGAATAAGGTCTTCAAAGACATGATGATGATCAGTTTCAGCATGCTGCATCTAAAATCCACAGATCGAGTGGAGCGAACAAACCTGTAGCTAGTCTTGTCCTGCTGATCCTGGAGGTAGATGTTGTTGAGGTAGGCAGTGTTGGGAGAGAGCTGCAAAGGAATCGATCACTGATGTACCAGTCACGTCAAGAAGTTGATCCGAGGTTCATCATCATGATTTGCAAAAGGCACGAAGACAAAATGATAAGGGTACAGACTGACAGCTTCGTCACAATGAGTAATCATGGTTTCAAAGGTCAACTCACTCCTTCCTCGAGGAAAACGCAAGCGAAGAGGGTATTCTCGATACGGGGAGAGTTGATCAACTTCGATTTGATCTCCTCGCATGAGAAAACGTAGGAGGAAACTCCTAAACAATATTGATTGCATGCTTATTTCTCAATAAATAAACAGGCTAAACAGAAAGCATACCTTGGAGGGTACACAAGAGTAAGGCCACGCTCGCTAGCGTCTTCATCCCTGAAATACGAGTCGATAATCAACAAATTGGTAGATCATAATCGAATGAGTGAATAAGCGAGGAGCTTCAACACAATGAAATTTTCGTCGCTGCTGATAAGAGTAGGTCTCTTTATACGGATGATAACAAAGCGGGTTATCATCTTCTCCGTTTGGACTCGAGATGATATTTCCGGGGCAGAAACGGCATGGAAAAGAGAGACTGAGAGGAGCAAAAGGACCACGCCTCAATTTGAGAGAGGTGAGAAAAGGATAAGGGAAGGATTTACGAGGCAAGGTGCAAACTTGTCCAGACATGACAGACATTTTCATGACCACTCCAATCACTCGATCGTTCTTTGAACTGCCAATGACCGACAGACGTTGCGAATCGTGCCTAATCCTTATCCAATTCTGCCATTATTGTATCGATATCGGGGTCGGAAACCGCAGTGTGACAGCGCGTGCCGAGCATTACTGAGATTGATCTCTTATCTCAGTGCTGCGCATGTTTCGCAGCGCAAACATTTTAGAAAATGTATTGAAAGGACAATTTTCTATTGTACTATGTGATGTTATTTTCTGTTTGGAGTCTGCTTGGTGATAATCATTCTGATATTCGTTATTTGTAATCATGGGTTCCTGACTCTGTCAAGTTATCAATCATCGTCTTCGCCACTTCGTTCTGATTCCGTGCAGTTTCTCAGACTGCTCCTCTCTCTCTCTCTCTCTTCTCTTTTCATTCTCCACATCACCTCCTCCTTCTTTTCTTCTCTTCTCGCTTCTCTCCCTTATCAATGACGAATCTTCCCCTTTTTCCTCCATGATTCGACGTCGAAACAACATCAATGAGCCTCATCAAGACTACTCACCATACCCTCCTAATGACGTCAGTTCCGATTCATTACAATCACGAGTGAATTTGTGTGGTACTTCCGGTTGTAATTTTACTAATCCGCCCATGTTCTCGCGAAAATTTAGCCACTTTTTTGCGTTGGCTATTGGTTGTGCCGGTTCCTTGTCAATCAACTCTCTCCTCCATTCCAGCAATGGAATCAACCGAACCAAGAGTATATTGGATTGATCCTCGATGACGATGAGATTCAAAAGAGATTGAGATGCTGCCGACCGTCGAGGTTCGCTGAGTGATTGAATGCTGGAAAGATCTTTCCATTCTCAGAAAGTGCCTTCTCGTCTGTCTCTCTCCCTTCATCTTCACCTTCTTCATTCTCTGCATCGTAGCAGCCGCATCTTCATTTGATCCACGATCCTTCGAGTACGTTTGAGAAGCTTCGACTCGAATAAAAGGAGTCTAACTTTGCAGCTTACCCGCACCCTCTCCACTCAACAATGCTCTAATCTCAAACGATCTCATTTCGTCTTCGATCAAATTGCTCAAGGATGAGATTCAGGGATCAGAGGGATTTCTCATTGAAGAAAGTGAGCGGACATATTATATGTTTCACCAGTTGATCATCTTTCCGACGTATTCAGCAACCTCAATGCTACGAAACTTCCGAATTCAAATTCCCCCTTATTCAGATGTAATGTGGGCAACATCAATCGACGGTCGTCTCCTTCGCACCGTCAATGGAAGAATCGAAGATTCCATGTTCCTGAGCGAGAAGTGCTCAGGTATATTTCACTTTGATTTTAATTTTAGAATCCCTCAATTCATTTCCTGAATTCCCAGCCACCGACCGTTCCCAGTGTGGTCGTCCCCTCGGAATCCGCCGTCTCAACGTCTCTTCTCTTCTCGTCGTCGACGCCTATCTCGGAATTCTATCCGTCGACTTCCCGAATAAGAGTAAGTGCCGCTTCCGACCTGAACGAGCTGCACACCATGCCCTTCAGAAGTGTCCACCCTCCTTCCCTCCTCCACTCCCATCGATCGTCTCACTACTCTCCACTACATTCATGATGTAGCAGTGATCGACAGTGACAATATCGTCCTGACTGAGAGATCGACCAAGTATTCTCCCCACTTCAAACCGTATGAGAGGATGGAACACGAACCGAATGGACGGTCAGTTCATCTTTTTTTCGTTTGCCGTAAACTATCTGCGAAGCTATGTTGCAAAAGAACGTCATCTGACACAGAGATCGATTCAATCAGCTTCCTCTATCAGTGATTATGAAACAAAATACCATTTCAGTCTGTTCCACTACGAGATCTCTCGCAATCGGATCTCTCTCCTTCTCGAAGGACTCTTCGAACCATCGGGAATCGAAGTGGCTCAGGATAGAGATCACGTGATCTTCGCTGAGACTGGAAGGGGAGAACTTCTCAGGTTGAGTTTGAGTTCTTCTTCATCTAAGCTTATGGCCAATTTCAGTTACCACATGCAGAAGAAGGCTCTGACTAAGTTCGCAGACAGTCTTCCTGGTCTTCCCTCTCTCATCAGACTCAATCAGTTCAAAGATGCGCTGTGGGTGAGTGTGCAAGTGAGGCAGTGAAATGTAGTCGAACGAGCAAGAAAAAACGGTATTCATGGCATCTTCGCAGGTGGGAATGGAAGAGGTTCGATTCGCCGAGGCGGGAGCTCCGAAGAGTCTTCCAGAGTATCTCAAGGATTGGCCTTTCGTCAGGAAGATCCTACTGTCGGTGAGTATAGTTTTTCAAGCCGCTCAGGAATACTATCCTTTTATTCAAGATGTTCCCATCCGAGATCTTCAAGTTGATCTACCATTCCTTCGCTCCACCCCATCTGCTGGCAGTCAAGTATAACATGCAAGGTGAGCAACGGAGATGGATTAAGAATACATTCAACATTCAACACATTCAGGGAAGCCGCTAGTCTCCGTGCAAGCTCCTCGTGGTCTTCCGAATGACCATCGAGTGAAGAGTATCGCTCAAGTCTCAGAGAGTCCCGAAGGAGTTTTCCTCTCTTTCTCAAAGGGGAATCACATAGCGAAGATCACGAAAAGATATGTCGATGTTCTCGAACAGGGAATCTCCACTTCAGCCAGGAGAAGGGGATGAGCATTCAAAATTAGTTGAAAGTAGCTTGATTTAGTGAAGTTTCACTTTCGCTAGGGTTATTTCTGCTTAATCTGTATCGTGTACAAACAATTTCATTCTAAATAAATTTATCCTCGTAATTAATACACTTTGTAAAAACTGTATGCAAGCTGTATATATAATCTTATGTGTAAACAGTGTGGATGAACAATGATCACGAGAGGTTCAATCAGTAGCCCGCACGGAAAGAGAGGAAAGAATGAGGAATGGGAGACTGAACAACTAATTGAACTGATTGACAACTACGATAGATCGAGGTAAAGTAACAACAAGTAAGGTCAGCTTAGAGCAACAATTATTAGAAGAGGACTAATCGAAATAGTGAAAATGGAGATAAGAGGTCGGAGATGAAATGTGAAGTGAACAAAGAGTGGAAGAAAGGGCGAATCCCGTGTTTTCTTAGTATTGAACATTTGAAAGGTTCAGTGAATAACTCATTACTCGAAACGGGAAAATACAGCAGAAAAGCGAATGACAGATGAGGAAATTATATTCTAGACTACATGATTGACTAGGTAACTATGAGCAAGGCTGTACGGTAGAGCAACAGGGGTACGGTATAGAGGCGAATTGTGTAAAAGTGATTGGGGAGGGGATGAGAAGAGGTAGGTCATACTCGTTGTTTGAGCCAATCAATAAATGAGATGGTAAGGAGCATGAAAAGAGGCGAAGAAACCGGATTTGGGAGAATACTCTGAAGAATCATAGACAAAAAGAGATTGAAACAAAATTTCGAAAAGAAAATACATGTTATGTTATGAGAATAGTGAATTATCAGATGAGGAGTGACACCGGAAGATAATTGAAACAGAAACCGAGGTATCGGAGGTTATGATAACGATGAGAGATCGACTAGCTAATCAAAGGAACAACGAGGGAAATGAGAGAAAAGCACCCGCATAACGGATTGTTCACCATTTTACTAAGAGGTTCTACATCCCGATTTGGAAGGTCACACGGAATCAATTGGAGAGAGTGGGATAAGAATGAGGGATTACGGTATATCAGAGTATGAGATTGAGTACGGTATCGTGCAATCGAGTGAGTGCTTGGATGTGAATGGGAAGACAACTCCTTCTCTCTTGAGTGATCGAATCGATTGCCAGCCACGAGAGATCGTTGTATTGCTCGAGGACGTGACTGCAAAAGGAAGGGCAATGCTAATTGCTTTTGTAGAAGCAACGTGGCGAACAACGGTTCGTCTTGTAATACAAGCAATTGGGCGCCCGTAGAAACACTCTATCTACGAGGTGTCGTAGATATAAGCAATTTGTACAACTATCCTGACAAGTTCCCGAGGCACGGATCCAGCAGGTTGATTCTACGAAAATCTCACTCACCGCAGTACTTCATCGGTCTTCTGACTATCGAGAGCATGGCTGATCTCTTGCTCTTTCTCCTTCTTCATGATATCGTCCGATCTAGAAGAGATTTAGGTTCGCCATCAATCTAAGCGCAACTTTCAATCTTCTCTCATACCTCGATAGCTGCGACTCGTTGATATGGAGTGAGCTTCTCAGATGGACAGGCAATCTTCTCTTGAGAGAGGGACAGGAGGACCAGAACCAATCGGGTAGATCTCCTCCTGGGGCAGTCGAGATCATCCAACCCGCTGCGAGGGGCTGATTCTGCACTCCACTGTCTACAAGGATTATTACTTAGTTATTGTATACTTGATGTCACACCAATGACCCTTATCACTATCATCCATGTCTGTTTCCGTGTCCCAACTCACCCAACTGCGTCTCGAATATGCTATTGGCATGGGCGTTCCTCGGCGCGGCTCTTCCTTCTCCTCCTCCATCCATCATGATATCATTCATGATGTCATTCATCTCGTCTCCTCCCAATCCGATATCGGGCACGTCGAGATCTCCGAAGTCATCGTTGTCGTCGTCCACTCCGCCCATCTCCGTCGATTGCGTCAACTGCAAGTGATGAGGTGTTGAAGGCCATACACTAGGCTCCGGAGATGCTTCAGCAGCAGCATTGTTCTATACGCAATTTCAGAGAACTAGCCAAGAAGAGAATGCTTTCACAAGTTGGAATTTTTGGACAAATTTCTACCTACGGAGTATTCTACAGCATGCAACAGTACCTGAATTGCGGGTGATACGGGGAAGACCATGATGTGAGTGATAGTATTGTCTCCCGGAGTGTGCAGAGGACGGATCTTCTTCGTCATCCCATTCGGATCGGGCGGAATCGAGAACGACGGAAGCACCTGAACGAACAAATTCTATATCATGCCCTATGGGTTTCACAGCCCCAACATAGTCCGTTTCTAATGCCTCGCTCTAATTAATACATGTTTCTCAATCAATGGATAGCTAACGCAAACTTTCGGTTTCTAGCTTGCAATAGTTTTCTCCTCAATCTAATGACTACTTTCTCCACCAACTACCAACCTGTAGATGTGCTTCTGGTTCAGTCGAAACGAGACAGGCGGAGAGAAGGACGGGGGCGCCAGCATTCGCATTGCAGGGAGAACAGCTCTCCCTCACTCGACTAGAGTACCGCTTCAGATGATTACGATTCAGGAAGTAGCACCACGCTGAAAATACATAATTATTCTATTGCGCATGTCTGGGGAGTACTAATCTTCGTTGTATTCACCCATTCAGAAAATTTCTGAAACACAAAAGCGGAGTATATTTTTCGCTCAAAATGAGCTGTACGAGTTGCAATGGTACGGGTTGATGACTAACCCTTGAACTCTCCATGTCCCATCTTGCCGAGCTTTCCAATGACCAATCGGAGTGGTTTCGACTCATTCAGCATAACTCCCTCTATGAACTGCCACAATTTCGTGAGTCCATCTCTCACCGACGACTTGTTGTGCTTAGAACGGAATCTGCAGAGGTTTGGATAAGTTTTAGTTCTGAATGTGGTATTCTCTATCAATCTCAAGTTTCGGAATCATCAGGCAACCTCATATGATTACTAGTACTAATGCCAACTTGATAAAGATCAACAACTCACGTGTTTCCACTCTGTTCATGGGTGGGGTTGAGATTGAGTACGGAACTGTCTACTCTCGCTCCCAGATTGTCAGTGACTGTGACTACGATGAATTGAGTGGAGACGAGACAGTAAGAGATGTAGAGAGAGACCTCGTCCATGCACAGCTGAGAGAACTGGAATTGATATTTAGAGGATCGAATTGATTCGCAAAATAAATACGGATATCTTTCACACGTGTAACTCGAGCAATCCTAATTCATCAGGTTCAGAAACTGATATGTTTGATATGAAATGAAATAGTTACCTTAGCCTCGTTTTTGGCGATGATGGCAGGAGTGTTCGCCAGTTGGAAGGGCACCGATTGACACTGAATGGCAGAAGTTATTTCAGTTTTATCCAGTCCATTTCCTCAATCCCAGTCTGGCCGTCTCCAACCCACCTTATACATGGTCATCTTCTTTCCGTCCTTCTTATCGATCCAATCGAGAATCGCAGAGGCCGGCCCGAATTTGGTCATGCTCTTCGGAAGAGAGTTCTTCAGAGCTTCGCAACTGAAATCATTCATCATGTATTTCGCACCATACTACAATTGTTTTCGAGCGTTATTGAGAAGAAATTGATGAGCAATGACAAATTGCACCACCACGTTGCATATCGACGAAAACTCACTGTATGAATCTCGGTTTTCTGTAGATTCCGAAAGCGATCTCCTTCAGAACATCTTCGATCTTCGGCCGATCATTCGGGTAGATCTCCGCGCTGCCTGAATATCGATTCGTTACTGTAGTCCATCGAAGTTATCGATCGATAACAAATGAATAACTGACGATGCATGTTTCCGATCTGCCAGGTGTTGAGGTTGGATGATCGATCGAGTCTGTCCAGATCTGCTCCATGTCCAACGGATTCTTGCAGACGCTGAGATAGCAAGTATAAGTTTTTCGTTCACCAAGAGCTCTTTTCATTCTTAACCGTCAAAGCACCTCTCCTCACCTGAATGGGAATGAGCTCCAGCTGGCACTGTCCTCTATACTTGAGAGGGAGTCTCTTCATGACTGCATTGAATGACTTCACAATGGCGATCATGGCGACTCTCGCCGCCTCTCCATCTCGACCATCGGATCCGAAGCACGGCCACATCGACTGAAATAACATTTCATCAGTAGGATTCACACATAAATCGGTCCAATCGCATTAGTCTCGCAACATCAACTCACCAGATAGATGACAACAATCTGTGGCAGAGCAGCGGGTTCTTCCTCAGGGAGATGCTTGAACAGTCGTTCTCCCTCCATCCCGTATGGAGGAGCCTGTCCGTATGGGCGCTGAAAGAAACAATATTGGTTTGGTTCATAAAAGTACTATCGGCACGACTAATCATTCATCAGTTCATAGTGAAACACACCTTTGCCTTCTTCTTCGCTTTCAAATTGGAAGACGACGAGCCTCCCGTCATTCCTGGAAATGAAGAAATAACTATTGTTTCAAACCTTCTCAATGTCAATCTACTCAATACACTTCTCAACCACTGCGTTTGATATTTGATTAGCATCTGGTCAAAATACAAACACCACTCACCCATGGCCTCCGCGAGTGGTCCTCTGAACATCTGACTCTCCTTCCTCTTCTCTCCCTCTTCCCTTCTCATCTCCACATCTCCAGCTGCAGGAGAGCCTTCGTCCGTGTCCCGCTCGTGTCTACAATGACATTCGATGATTTATTTTGGAGCATCATTTCTCCTTCAATCAATTCTCAGACACCATGTTCAAATATAAGCGAGCGAATCAATCGGCGGCTTTCTCGGTTCACCAAAAAAAAAGTAAATGCCTACTTCGTGGCAGCTTGATTGTTGCTCTTCTGCTTCTGGTTCATCCGTCGATGGTAGAGGTTGTACGCAACGCACTCACTGGAAGGACATTTGATTAGCATTTAGAGTGGAAAAGACGTTATACTTCTAGACTCGCACCTCACTGTAAGATGCTAGATGGGTTCCAAATCGTGTGGGTTCAAACGCCTATCACTCACCGGAAAACATCTCTATCGAATATCCGGCAGCTCTTCTCCAGATGTTCGATGAGCACGTCTTCCATGCATTGAATGTACGACTGAAACAAATGTATCAGATTCGTTCTCAGTTTCAATCATCACTGAAGAGTTCCCCATCACATTTGAGGTTCAATTCGTCTCAAATAGATGTATATCTCGAGAACAGAAAGGATAACTAACCATGAGTTTATGAATGAATTCCTTGCCGCATCCATACTTCTGCGCCTCCTTCTCAATCTCTCTCACGAATAGAAGAGAGGGAGATCCAGATGAGGAGGATTGCACGTCGTAGGCATATTGTGAACGGGCTGTGCCTGCAACCAAATAGCGTTGTAGCGACATTTTCGGAATGCAATTCTCAGTTTCTATTGGTATTCATGAGATGAATGAATGTGCTCACTTGCTCTAACGATTCCCTCCCTCACAGGCGTCCTCATCGGTTCGTCTCTCGCCAGATATCCCGCGTGTCGACCCAATCGAAGATTCTGCTCGTACATCCTGAACAATTTCGTATTATCGGTGCAACAGAGATGCATTTACTTTACTCCCAACAACGCAAGAAAAATGATATTTTTTTGCCAGAAACGTATACATAATTCATTATAAGAACGGATTTATTCCGATCTTTAAACTATCTTCGCAACCCCAACTCACTTGCTCAACCTCCTCATGTAGACGACCGTCATATCGTACACTTTGTCATCGTCCGGAACCACCGCCAGATACAGAACGTCCTGTGATTAGACTCGGTAAAATTTCACTCTTATTTTGACAATTTTATGAAGCATAGCTGCGCTTGATCTACGAGTACAATTGCTCAAAATTCCGCACCTTGGGTACATCGATGGGTCCGAGATTGTGTTGTTCCCAGTTCTTCATCACAGTCGGTGCAATTCTGGTCGCATCCTTCTCAGTCGCCAATTCGATCTGCGGTATCGGCTCCGCGATGTGAGAATCGTCGTCCTGCAGAAAATTAATTAATTTAACGGGTTTCAATTCAAACAAGTTCCACTTGTGCTTCACGCATATCTAAAACAGCTTTGTTTCAATTTCAGTAAGTTCGCGTTGAATATCGAAACAAATAATGTAGCACTACTGACCCCATTGCCGCTGCACTTGACATTCTTGGCAGCGAGTGATCTCCACGTGAGAGGACCTTCGATGACTGATGAGGAGGCGGTGGAGGAGGACAGCTTGCGCGCTTCTCTGCAGAAGGAGAATATTAAGAGATGATCGTTGAGCCAATGATAGATCCATCACTACAAGCCAAGAAGATCAAAAGTTCGGACAAACAGTTCAAATTCTCACCTGACAGCTCCCTCGATGAGTGGTTTGACATCCTCCAACAGATTCTTGATTTCCATCTCTGTCGGATCCGCCACCTCACTCGCAATCTGATGATTGAACTTCGTAGCTTGCATTCGAAACGCATTTTCTCGCATCACTCTCATTTCTACAAATCCTCTAGCTTGCATCCTCCTCCTTCTCTCACCTGAAGTCCCCATGGATGGAAGTAGGGCGATTTAGCCATGCTCGGCTTGTTCCCTGTTGTATGGGCAGAGAGAAGGGCGGAACTGCCCATTATTCTCAATTCCATCTTATCCAATTGGGAGACGACGTACTCCGTCGGATGACCGATCGTGCTGATTGTGGGCATCTTCTGCAATTCAGTTCCATTTACATTTGTCCAATCGCAGTTTCATGTAATCATTAATTTCCATGCGCCCAGTCAATAAGGATAAACAAGTCGGACCTCCTTCTTCCTCTTCCGCCGTCCCCTCCTTCCCTTTCTCATCTCTTTCGTCGATCTCATCGTTGAGATATTCCGGACTGCAGCCACTAATCTTCCCAGATCAGTAGTCAGAGCCATACTCCTCAGTGTCTCCACGAGCGAATGATCAGTTGGAGAGGAGGGATCGAACCTGGATTGAGGGAATAAATTGTATGTTACTACTCAGCTGTGAGACTCAATCATGCTCAAGCTTACCACAGACTCTTCGTCGTCTCATTGTCCCTGGTTTCCTTGGGTGGATTCGTTCCACTGTTATCATGGCCCGTTGCTTCGTATGAATCTTCGATGAAGAGACCAGATCGCATTGAGAGTAGACGATGACGAATCACACTGCAAGTATGTCGTTTGGGCGATATGCATATCATAGCTGTTCACATTCCCGTTTTGACCCTCCCCTCCCTCCTTACCTGAATCCACAGATGCAGCTGGAATCGTTACTATCCGCGTGCATTCCGTGCCATGGTCCAATCCACACATTCTGCACTTCCACTGGCTCTTCCAACACCTGAAGAAGGAGCAAGCATGTTATTCATTCTAAACGTCCTTAATAATGAAAAAGGGCAACAAGCGAAACAGAAGTGTTCCGAGGGATAGTTTTTTTTTATGAACATGTACTCACGGAGGGAGGTGTGATGTACACTCCCAGTTCTCTGCTTCGAATGGAGGTCGTGCATGCACAGATGGGACAAGAGTCGAACACCCAATCGAAGTGGAGGTTCAGGATTGTGTCCTACAAAGACAGAATGTGATTTCTATTAGAATGTATTGTCAAGAAGTTGTTATCTGAACATTGTGAAACCTACATAACCCTGCTGTACACACTCTAATCAATACCTGCAGCATGACAGCAACCACGATGGAGAGTCCCTCCGAGCCGCTGGTGGGAGGGCCGAATAATCGCTTCTCTGTAACAGGTAGGGTTGCAGGAACGGGATCGGGATTCCCGCAAGAGACTCGCTTCCCTGACCTATCCCGCTTTCAATCCCGCACGAGACTCGCGATATGCAAATGGCATGCGGGAATCCCGCATCTTTGCGGGATTAATGCGGGATTGGGGAGGAGGGAGAGAGGGAGCACGATAGTGCCTTGCGCCGCAGGCCACCATTTCGTTGGTTTTTGTCGTACCGCTTCCAGATTGATATACGGTCATATTTGGATCCTGACCTACATTTCGTCTGAACAAACCTAAGCGATTCGAGTTACGGCGAATTAGCCTCCTCTTGATTTAGGTCGTTTTGGACCGAAAAAGCACATATTTCACACAAAATCAGGTGCCACTCAGTGAATTCTGCTCGAAATGGTCCATATTTTGGGTCGAGTACTCCCCACGTTCCCTCTCGCAAATTGAACATTAGCGAAAAATCCGGCAAAAGCCGTTCCTCCGGCGGGGTCGAACCCTTTAAAGTCAATAGTGGCGCGCGGGTCGAGCCAATCCCGCATCAATCTCGCAAAGATGCGGGATTCCCGCATGCCATTTGCATATCGCGAGTCTCGCGCGGGATTGAAAGCGGGATAGGTCAGTGAAGCGAGTCTCTTGCGGGAATCCCGATTACGATCCCGATACGGCAACCCTAGTAACAGGTGTTAGTTTGTTATGATGTCTATTCCGAGAACATACTGTTCGCACAGCATTATGCTCCCTTCGCGCATCGAGAAACAAAATGGTAGCTTTGGTTGATCAGGCCAATATCCCCTCTCACCTTTCTTTCTCTCCTTCGCCAGTATCAATTCAGTCACGTACAGATCGAACTCGTTCTTCAACTGCAAATGCACGATTTCAAAAACCATTCTTCTTGCTTACATTGCCCAACATCTGATTTGTTTCATCTCCTAGCACCTGTGAGAAATTTTCTCTCATCTGGATCTTCCCTATCGCCTTCTTTTTTAATCTGATATACCAACTTTGGAACAAATACCACCCCAGTTCAACACCGAACCCTTCTTCTCACCTGTCTATTTCCCTTATGGAACAATCCCTTGGGTGCGATGGTGAGTGAGTGGACGTATGGATCTTCTCCTCTCCTCGATGCAATCAGCGTTTGTTCCTCGTCGATCAAAGCGCCCGGAGTTCCTATGAGAGCCATGATGTACAATTCCCATCTATCCATTATATTTAGACCTGCTAGGGAATCATGATAACTTCACGTCTGTTCAAACTAGAAATTGCAATCAAAATCAATCTCCACTCACTGGGTTTCTTCTCTGCAGATTTTGTGCCCACGCACACAACAGAGGAGGATGCAGACGGGGGAGGAACGGATGCAGCTGCAGCTGAGACGGCAGGCATGGGGAAGGACGGATGGCTGACCATGCCACCACCAGGCATTCCCATCGGATGTGGCGCGCCTGAGGAGATGCATTAGGTGAGAATATTGTATTAGGTATATTCTGAGATACTATCGGAAGTCCGTCCGCCACATCTGAATATCTCTCCCCTGCAACCTCCCACTCACCAGCTATCATTGGCTGCCCGTGCTGCATCTGCTGCATCATCATGCCTGGCTGCTGCATCTGCAGAGATTCCAGTTATTATTGAACCTCTCCTTCCCAATTCTCACCTGTCCTCCAGGATACTGTCCCATCTGTGCCATTCCCGCCATTGCATTGGGCGGTGCCATCATTCCTCCCATCGGACTGCCGAACTGTGGAGGGTACGACCCTTGCTGCATGCCTTGACGGTACATCATCTGCAATTTTGATTTGATATTGCTATTTCCAGCGCTTCATCGATCCTCCCGTTCGTCTAACATAACTACTCTGAAACCCTAGTGTTCCTTCCAAATATAGATCTGAATTGCAACAATATCGAACCTGATTCTGCATTCCCTGCTGGTATGCTCCCATCTGATGGGTTTGCATTCCTTGTGCCTGCATTGGATGGACTCCTCCCATCGGGTTCACTCCAGGCTGGCCGGGGTACTGCTGCGGATATCCGGGTGGTCTCATCTGTCCTGGGTGGTATCCTGGCTGTCCTGGCTGACCACCCATCATCATCTGGCCTCCAACTCCTCCCATTGGATACTGAGGCTGCTGCTGGCCGGGGAAGCCTTGCTGTTGCTGCTGCAACGAAATATTATTCTATCAAGGACCAGACACATTAATGTATCGAAAATTCCCTATCACTGCATGCTAACTCACAATTATAGTTATTTAAGTGTTTACCATCAAAAATAAATTCCCCACCTGCATTTGCTGCTGTATTGCTACTCCGTATGCCTGTGGGTTGTAGCCTGGCCTCATTCCTGCCTGACCAGGGAATGCTCCCATCTGACCGGGTGGCACTGTCCCTGCCATGTAGGCGGGATGCTGCTGCATGGTGGGTTGCATGGGATGGGGTTGAGAGGGCGGAGCCATCGAAGGGCCGGGCTGCGACTGATGCTGCTGCTGTTGCTGCATCTGCTGCATCTGGTGGTGGGCGAGCATCGACGATTGCGTCATCGGTTGCTGCTGATGGGGAGGCTGCCAATGCTGCAAAGGTTCAGATTGTGTCACATTGTGTGTTTTGTAATCTAGGCGATTTCAAGATTTCGCATCTCATAATCAGCCATGTGCGTGGTAGGCTACGATTTGAAAGAAACTGGCTATCTCAAAATAAATTAATGATAATTACAACACCAACCTGTGCTCCTCCGGTATTAGAAGCATTCGAGGTGGATGAAGTGGAAGGGGTTGTCCTTCTAGAGAGAGTCGTGAAGTTGTTTGCTCCATCCAATGCATCCGCGATGTGGGGAGGAAGCTGAAGAGAATGGCAATCATCATTTATTCAATCTCGAAAAAAAACAGCATTTCGCAAAGTATTTCGAATAACTCATAAAAAACGATTATAAACCAGTAAACGCGCATTCCTCACCTGTTCCTTCCTCTCTCCGTCTTTCTTATTGTAGACAAACAGTTCTTCCTTCTTGGCAACTCTCCGTCTCTCTTTGTAGGGACCGAAGCGAAATGAAACCGGCTGGAATAATCACACTGATCTTGCGCTTCACTCGAAATAAATACGTTACTTCTATCTGTTTCAGTAGATAGTCACACTCATCGTTTCAAATCACTCACCACATCAGTCTTGGGCGAATTGTCGAAGAAGTGTCGCGAGACGAGTATAGAGTGGAGATGCGTCTGCAAATTATTTGTTTTCTAATTCTGATTTCTCAGCGGATATCGATGTCTATCAAAGATCAACTCACAATTTTGTGATCTCCTCTCGCCATATCCTCATCCTTCAGATCGATTTCATCCACAAACTTCATTATTTCATCGTCGTCAGAGTGAGATGAAGAACCCTGCAGAAGTGATTCTCATGATTGATGACTATATAATCCCAAATATTATACGATCCAATGAGTAGATCACTCACATCGTCCCTATCCTCTTTCCTCGCTTGTGAGTGAGGGCCGCCCATCATCGCAGGAGAACACTGCAAGGAGTGATTGTCATAAGCCGTACTCGGAGCTATAAGGCGCCTTCAGAACCACAAACTAAACGAATCCAACAGCAAATCAATCTCGACTCACGATATCGACTTGGAGTAGGCTCGGGGGCGTCGGGTATATCCTGTTGAGTGCAGTGTCGCCCACTGAGTGAGGACCGCCCGGCAACCGAGGGTACATCGAATTCTGCAATGTTAATGAGCTTAATTGGAAAAGAATTCGAACGATATTGCAGGAGTCTTAAATCACTTGAAGATATAGCTCATGGGAAACCGAAAATCATCAGGCTAAATTTGGCCACAGATATTTTTCCTATCCCTGGAATGGACACTGACAGTCCTTATCAAGGGTTGGCTACTCACTGATCATGACTTACATTCGAGTCCGCCCTCTCATTGGAGGCGGGAGGGGAGAGGACAGAATCAGAGTGGGGAGGACCGTCAGTGTCCATTAACTCGTTTGACGAGTCCTGCAATGATTCAAACTGAAACGAGATAATGTCAAGAAACCGTAGAATACGGGGATCAGATCTACCCGTTAGTCTCATTCCTCTCACCATATGGTGATATTCCTCATTCATCTCTTCATCTTCGTCTCTCGGCCAATTCTCAGCTCCTGAACTCGTTCCCTCTCCAGCATCGTCCATGGGAGCGACGGAGAACGGAGGCTGCAGGTCCGAACCGATCGAGTACTGCAGAAATAAACAGATGGTTCAACTTGTAGGCTGTGGGTTTCTTGATTTCATTAAAGTTCGAGGCACTCTTGCTCCAAAGATCAAGAGAATATTGCAAACTTACCCTGTCATCACTCGGTTCCTCATCTGATCCATAATCGAATCCGGGCTGCTCGAGTTGCTGCAGGATCTAAACGACAAAAATAATCACAATGGACTTCATTAATTAGAAATTGTCAAAAATGAATTGAGCAGAGCCAACTGACATCCAATTCCATCGCATCGTCGCACGCTTCCAATTCGGGAAACTCGATCGATTGGTGCTTCTCCGGATGGAAACGGGAACGTTTCGGACGAACCACCTGCAATGTTCGGGTTATGGGGATATCGCAT
>LS520778.1:1626569-1673086 GCA_900490845.1 Pristionchus japonicus | reverse complement strand
ATGCTGTTTTGAAGAGCTGGAAATATTCTCCGAAAATACCTGACCCAGCGAACTAAATATGACACAGTTGAACAAGTACCCAAATCTTCCCTTTCATCGATTTTCAGCATGTTTTTCCTGTCTAAGGGACTGAAGAGTGTCAAATGCTACGAAATATGGGCTTGTTCAACTGTGTCATATTTAGTTCGCTGGGTCAGGTATTTTCAGAGAATATTTCTAGCTCTTCAAAACAGCATTGTGAAATATGGGTCAAAGGTGGAATCGATGGGGAATCACACGCAGATTCAGAAAATCGAGGTCACTTTTCATGGCCATTGTTGGTTGTTCTGCGAAATGCAGCCGCGCAAGCCGCGGCACGCGGCGCGCCGCCGCGCGCGCATATGCATGAGGCGATTAGCATGTACTGTACAACAGATAGACGAGAATTTAAAAATGACAGAAAAGTCCTACAACAGATAGACGAGAATTTAAAAATGACAAGAGAAAAGAGTAACTTACCAGAAGACCCATAGTTCCTTGGACGCAGTACTATCAATTGTGGGACGGCCAGTGACGACTGTAGGAAGAGGTTTCTTCGTTCGACGCCATACGCAGAGAATTCCGTCCTGAAATGTTAACAGTAGCAAAAAAAAGCAAAATTAATTCATGGAAATCAATTAATGTGCTCGAATGGAATAATCAATAATTGGTCGAAAATGCATTTCTACATTTTTAAAGACTTACGGATTGGAGTTTGGAGTAGGCGACAAGAATGGGTTCGGACTGGAGGAGTGTTCTTGGATTGGCATCGACAGTCCAAGAGGGACACTCGTATTGTCGCCATTGTAGACCATTCAGCTCGGTCTGCAAATCAACATTTTTATATAATTTAAACGCCAAGACGACTTTATGAATAAAAGAAGAAGAAAAAAAAATCATATCCGTTCTCTGTGCATAGATAAACACGTGAAAGCGATCAATGCCGGCCTAGTTTAATGAATGTAAATCCTACGATTACACGATAAATCTAAATAACCAACCAGGGCGAATAAATTGGTGATGCAGTCATCGAGACTGCCTCCGTTTGCCGTGCTCATTCCACGCGCTCGATCTGGAAGGAACCGAATAGTTTGAACAATGAAGAATGCGCACCATCACCGGAGAAGAATTGGAACTATTCCCTATTTCATTCCAACTCTACTATTTCACTTTTTTCGCGTTGATGAAATAGAAGTGTTCATTTGACGAGTAAGATGGTCTGCATGAGAAAACGGAACTGGTTTGGCGTTCTATCTGATAACTAAATACTCGTTTGAATTCGGAAGCGGAATACCTCAGAAGATTCGACGACTAGCATTAATGATAGCTTCTTGTCTCGAATCGATAGAGGTCGTCCCTGAAAGAGAAGAGAAGAGCGTGATAGGGTGAAAAACGCGAAAGATGCGGTGATCGGCGCGAAACAAAGGAAGAAGTGACGATACTGATCATCAATTTACTCTCACACTCGATCACGGAATTAGCCAATGACTGAACGATTAGATCGATAGACTCCATGGCCTAAGTGCATGATTCAAGATTGCTATGCATGTTCATTGACACCTATTCATCGAGGAATTGAACGAATTATGAAAAGAGCGCCTTGGAAGAGTTAGAGAGAAAGCGAGAGAGTGTAGGGAGTTGAGAGAGCAAAGGAAGCCAGAGGAGAACCGCCACGCGTATCTCTGCGCCTGCGGTTTCCCTCTCCCTACCGTAGGGAGCGCGATCAATCGGTCAGAGGGAGGTTGTGGGCTTGTGCGACGAATGGGGCGAGAAAGTGTTGAGTTGGGACAGACTTCACACTTTTCGAGTTTATGTTTATATTTTTCTACTACTTTATGTAATTGCATCCTAATTACGAATACCCATAGAGAAAACATCGCCAAACTTTTTTTGAAAGTGACATACATCAGTTTTGACAGTAAAGATATTCAAAATTATTGTTTCATGATAAACACATAGTGATTTTAGTGATTAGTGATGAAAGGTAAATAACGAATGGGAAAATCATTAAAAACTATAGCGAAACAGATGTGAAAGTGATAAGGAAGGAAGTGAGAGAGGGATAGAGATCGAAGTGGTTCACTTCTCTCTCCCCCTTCCCCCTTCCTTCCCTTCTCACATCAATCCATTCCTCTTTTTATTCTTCTCACTCACAATTAGAGATGCACTTCTCAGTCTCATTAGAACTTCTTCTCTTGTCTATTCCATACGCCACAAATCTGTTGTAGTAGACAAACAAAAGGAATCTAGTGTTCTGAAGATTAAAAAAAAAGCATGAAATAGTCTGACGAGAGGGAAAGTGGAATCTCAGGTGAAAATTATAATGAGACGAATCGCGATAGGATCACATATTTTCCAGGTCCCGCGGCGGTACAGCAAAGGTAGTTCCCAGAGGTCCCCGAAATGGACAACGAATAGCCTGAACAACGTTCTCGTATTACTTGTGGATATTGAATAGATAAGAGTGGGTATGCGTTGAGAGCGATGCTAATGTCCTCTGGCATTGCTCTCCTGTTGATGTTCTTCTGATCTGCACAGACTTCAGATGTAGTCATCCTTCCGATCTGGATAGTAAATCAATTCGTTTTTTTCGATGCATTCTGCCTCGACTGCACCACTGCATAGTGATGCCTACATCTGCCAACCCGCGGAATCTGAGGACTGAACGTCGATTTGAATTGAAGAATTGCCATGACATGCTTTAATGAAAGCGGGAGAAGTGGGAGAGAAACATGGTTTCTGTGAACAATTAAATTTTGCAAAACAAAACCTATAAATAAGCAGTAGTTTTCGACTGTACGAAGCGTGAACGAGAGAAGGGAGCTCTCTCCTCTCTATATTATTCTTCCCCTATTCTGTTGTTCTTTGTGTGCATTTCTCACTCTAATCCGCATCTATCAAACATTCCAAAAAAAATGCAGAGATCACGAAAAATAAATTTATAATTCTGCAACCGCATATAATATTCATCAAAATCCAATAATCACACGATGTAAAACATTATTCTGATCTTTTCGCTTGAAATTGTGACACTCTGGGCAGATCAAGAAAATAATATCAGCATTGTGCTTCGAAATATTTCAAAACAAATGGCTAACAACGTCCTGCAGCCCATTGTTTTTTTCTTTAATCTATCAACTTACAACAGTATTGAAAACGACGTAGAAAATATTGGAGTGACATCATATTCGTATCTGCAATCGGATCCCTCTACAACTTCCTTCTTCTCTTCTCTCTCTCTTCTCAGATTCGCCTGGGATGAACAAAGGGGGGCTTGCATCTCTTTGATCTACTTACTCAGTCTCGATAGATTAGATTACCGAGAGGGGGAAGAAAGGGAAGAAGAGGGAGAAGGGAGGGTCTAGAAGTCCTCAAGTAGATGAGTGACTCGTCTTCTTCTCCCACACTTAGAAGAGAAGACTCTGGAGAGAAGAAGGGACGATCCTCATCTTAGAAGGACTCTTCTCCCGGTGCATTGTTATGTCCGATAGTCCTTTGTTTCATCGAGTCCTCCTTTCTGAATTCGACCTTTTGGACTTCACTTTCCACTTCCTTCTGAAGCATCTCGACAACATCCTGGCGTACTCTCCTTCCAAAGAGAGAAGGAGGAACACGAAAACACTCTTCTCCTCTTGAGTTCATTCCATCTTCAGCCAATTATGCACGTTCTCGAGAATTATCTGATATCATCATTTTGCTCTAATCAGTCCCAATGTAGAGTTTCTACATGATGGCTGCTGCACATATTCAGATGAATAATCTATCTCAACCCTATAATTACTCTCTCAACGACTTCTCCTGTCCACTCTCTCTCCCTTCATCTGCAACAGAAGTGCATGCTCATATTTCCCCTCTCTTCTCCTCTTTCTTCCTCTCTTAGTTCTCCTCATCTGAATTACTCCAGTATCTTGTCTCAATCATTTTTCCTTAGCGTTTACAACTTTTTTCATCTCAGTGATTTATGATTTTATTTTGTTTTCTCGAGACACTGAATCGAACATCAAAGAATCAGATCCCTCGTACAAGAGTGGAGTGTGAAACTCATCCCTTCCTTCCTCCTTCCGTTCCACTCACTCAAAAAGTGGGCGGAGTCCGAGGGACAGCAATCTTCCCGATTAGAGAAAAGAGCTTCTCTATCCGTGTTAGAGCCTCTCTATTTTCGTTACTATGAACAACATTGAAGCATGGTTTCACAATTTTGAGCCATTCATAATAGAAAACATTTATTATAACTATGCCATTGTCTACTGATATCCTCCTCTGCCCGTCCACTCTCTTCCCCTCTCCTCCTCCCCCCCCCTCCTCCCATTCTCTTCTAGTCAGTTGCTTTCCACCTGTCAGTTATGAGCTCCCCTTCTCCATCTCAAATCCCCTCCTCTCTTCTTCTTCCCTCCGAGATAGTGTGTGAAATGAAGAGAGTTCCCTCTGATCCATTCTAATTTGTCGTCTATTCATGGCTCTCGACGAGAAAACTACTTCACACATCTTCTGAAGAATTGAAGGACTTCCTCGTCCAATCGAGAGAAGATGAATCACTCTCTCTCTCTCATTTCAATACTGTTGCCACTGGGAACGATTGAATTGCTGATCTGTCTATTGAGCCCAAGTCTATCCGTTTTCGCTCAATTTTTATGCCTTTTCTATTGTTTCTCGCGATTCTTCAACTTCAAGTGTTTTCTCCCTCTATCTTTCTTATTCATTATCATACGTTTTTATTATCAAAATCTTTCTACGCTATTGATGTAGATCAGAATCCGAAGTAGACGCGTACATCCCTCGCCGCTCATTGTCTCTCGGTGGCCCTACTCGTGTGTTTCTCTTCTTCTTTCCTTTCGTCGTTCCATATCTCATTTTGTGTCATGTCCATTCGTCACTCTCCTTCTTCTCTCTCCATTCATTCATGGATATCTCTCTCTTCTCTGTTCCTTCTTCAGATGTCTTGATCCATCTCGACTAAGATGAGAGTAGCTTCTCTACTCTTCTTCTTCCTTCTTATCTCTCTAGTCTACAGTCAAGATCCGCCCAAGAAGAAGAAGAATGAGAAGAAGAAACCCAGTTGGTCAGTTGTCCTGTTCTTACTCTGTTCATGAAGCGTGATCATTGCGTAATCAGTCGCAGTAGAGTCTCCACTTTCCAATAGCTGACGAAGCCTGAGCCAGAGACCGTAGAGCCCCGGTACACAATACCTCAAAGAAGCCTCGGAGGTCCTCTAATCCTCCCCCTCTCTCCTTCTGTCTCAATCCGTGCGACCGTATTCTTCTGTTTTCGTCCCTTCTCCCTTCTTCTTCTCTTCACAATCATATTAGACCCGTCCACTGACTCTCTTTTGTGTGAAGAAAGCGACGTCGTCCCATTGACAATGGAGAAGAAGAGAGAGGGAAGGGCTGGAGATGGAGAGAATGTCTACCAGAGTACCGAACAAAGATTTGATTAGCATGCAATGCAGCAATTTCGCACGAAAACAGCAATGCTCCTGTCTCTAAAAAGCGTCTTCAATCTTCTGAAACTCTTCTCGTTCTCGTCCTTTCATTGCATTCATTCCCTTCTATTCTCTCTCCAAATTAGCCTTCGTGCTCATTGCTCATTCACTAACTTCGTGTCTCTCATCAATTGAGAGGGTAGAAGTTAGAGGGAGGAAAGAGAAGGGAGAAACACCTTCCTTCCCCCCTCAGGCAATTTGACTAAACGACGTGCATAACATGTAGAAAGGAGAGAAGGCAAAGGGAAAATAGGGACTGAATGACTTGAGAGCCAATTCACAATTCACGCTAGAACGACATCGGAACTGTCGAGAAATGGCCTTTTCACGCTTCTCGTGCCTTTTCTTTGACTCTAGCCTCCTTCATCCCTGCAGAAGAGACCATAGATGCAACTCTTTGTCTGTTTCAGCCAGAAAAGGCACGTAGGGACAAACTAGATTAGATTGAGGTTTACCCAGAAAGAGAAGGAAGGAGAGAGAGAAGGAGAAGGGTACAATTGAATGGGAAGTCGACAAGTGAAAAAGTGACGTTGGGATAGAAAACTTGGAGACACACTTTATTTTGCAGCAAACGGACCAAATTCGATAGGAAGACAACGAATTATCAGGCATGGAGAGAACAGGTGTGGTCATGTTGACATTAACATGCCTTGTATTAGTTGTCTTGGCTTCGAAATCTGCTCGAGACCAATCCAATCAATACTTCAGATGACCGTATGCGATCTCCTTCAAGACTACGATTCGGCTGTCCGACCCAGTGGAAAGACGCCTATGAATGAACAGAGTACGTACCAAGGACGAAACGTTAATTAGACTGGAATTTGTTTCTCTAGGTTCTGTTGTACAAGGATAACTTGCCGTTCCAATTCCGACCATTCTTGGGATGGTAACCAGTTAACCAACAATCTATTACAGAAGGCCCCGTAGTCGTGACAGTCTCGCTCAACATCCGATCCATTTCTGCCGTTTCGGAGAAGAATATGGTGAGGTTTCATCGTTGACTCATTGACAAGATCACTTCAGGAATTCGTGGCCCAATTCCAACTGCGGCAGGAGTGGTACGACGATCGGTTGAGATACATGGACTACGTGAGTGGTCGAAGGATTGATCATTGATCTTTACCTCCTCTTTCAGAACAACGGCATTCTCTCAGCTGCTTCACGAAACTTCGAGTTCATTACAGTTGCGAGGGATCAGGTTTCGAAACAAGTGAAGGCTCTGCTCAACCTTTCTTTCAGCGTCTCTGGATTCCGGATACATTCTTTCAGAATGAGAAGAATGGTCATTATCACATGCTCGATCAGGTTCGAGTGCAGTAGTTGATCTTTGATCTCTAATCCCTTGTTCCAGGAAAACAAGTTCATCAAGATTCGTTCGGATGGTCTCATAGTCTACGATCGTCGATTGACTCTCCATCTCTCTTGTCCCATGATACTCCTCACGTATCCGATGGATGTACAACGATGCTTCATCGATTTTGCTTCCTGTGAGTAAACAACGATCATCGATACTTCGTTACTCAACAACTGTCACCATATTCGCTGCAACTCTGTTTGCATAGAGGCTTACAGTGTACCACCACGAAAAGAGTTACCAAAACGAGGAGCAATTCCTATTCAGACGCGTACACAACAAACGACATCAAGTACGAATGGCGAAACATCGATCCGATCATTCTTGACTCGAAGGCGAATGGAGCACTTCCCAACTTTGACATTACGAAGATATCCAACTCGACTTGTCACTCCGTCACTGCTACTGGTGAGTGCGAGTTCCAAACGTTCGAGAAAGAAGTTTTGAAGAGTTAAAATCGGTCTTCTCAGGAGAATATGCATGTCTCCGAGTGGAACTCCGTCTCACTCGTGTCTTCTCTTTCTTCCTCCTGCAGCTTTACATTCCATCTTCTATGCTGGTGAGTGATGTTCACTTTGCCTATTTTTCAAATCTAATTCGAATATGTTTCAAAGAGACTGTAAATTTTGTGTCCTTTCAAATCTCGAATATCACATTGGGGCTTTGTTTCTAAAGAAACAATATCAGGTGGGAGTGGCATGGGTCTCATACTGGATCGACTGGAAGAGTACTGCAGCCAGAGTTCCATTGGCTATCGTCACTCTGCTCACCATGATCACTACTAGTCACGGTCAGTTCAGATTCCCTCCATGTTCATCGAGTGAATAGTGAAACATTTTAGCGATCAACTCCAATCTTCCTCCCGTCTCCTACGCCAAATCCATCGACATCTGGGTCGGCGCCTGTGTTGGTACGTTTCGAGATGGAGGAACAGCCTAAAGATGCATTCTTCAGTGTTCATCTTCTTCTCACTCATCGAGTACGCTGTAGTCAACTACTTGGGAATCATGGACGAGCATCGGTCAGTTCAATTCCTCTGCAGTATTTATTGTTAGATGCTCATAGACAACTGAATCAGTAACTGAAAGAAAGGTTGAAGAATGAATAACGTTCTTAAATTAACCATTACAGTGAGATGCGCAAGGCAGCGTGCAATCGTTCCCGTCTCTCAAACGTCATCGACAGTGATATCTACATGCAGAGAGCAGGGCAGGCGATGACTTCACCCGCATCTTTAGCCACTTTCTCACCTGTGGAGAAGAAGGTAGCATCACTTGATCTATCAATTCTCTAGCCAAAGAATTGGATGCATCTATTCGAATTGTTAGATTTTCTGATGAAAAAGAAGAAGAGATTCTCCGAGTGCAATCAAATTGTCCCTTCACGTTCTCTACACAAGAGTTTCTCTATTTTGCATCCATAATTCACTTTACAGAGACTTCTGCGTCGAAAGAGGAAGAAGTCATTCGAACTGAGAGAGGAGGAAGAAGGAGGAATGGGAATGCAATTGATGAATGTATTCGCGAACAATAATGGAGGATCACCTCCTGGTGGAGTTCAATCGGAATGGACTTTTGAGGTGAGAGTGATGACACGGTTTGGAATCCCTCTTGAGAGACCGTCCAATAGGGCCACCCATGAAACTCCCGATAACTAAACTTCGTGCTTGATAT
Source organism: Pristionchus japonicus (assembly GCA_900490845.1). NCBI lineage: Eukaryota > Metazoa > Nematoda > Chromadorea > Rhabditida > Neodiplogasteridae > Pristionchus > Pristionchus japonicus. The sequence goes on along the minus strand of LS520778.1, from coordinate 1,664,562 downwards.
CAGATGGACTCTCAGGATACGACGGATCTAGTCTACGTCGGCCAGAGGAAGAGAGTGGAACTCGTTCGATGGTGTAGTGTCCTCTCGTCCAGAGGAAGAGCCGAGAGAATCGATATTATCGCACGGTGAGATCATTGAAGTCTAACTAGTGAGTGAGACTAACTGCCTAATTTCAGGATAATTTTCCCGGTTGCGTTCATCTTTTTCAACATCGCCTATTGGTCTGTGTATTTGGATGAGAAAGCGAAGAGAGAAGCGGGAATATTCGAGGATTCATGAAGAATTGAGACGAAATTATCATTTTGTGATTATCATTTGTACTTTTGCCAGAATGAGACGGGTTCACGATGTGTCTTGTTAGTTATGTCCGGGTAGTCACCTTCAAAATCGATCAATAAAGTATTTCTCAGTTGAATCTGTTCGTCATATGTTGTATATCTGATCTGAAGAAGACTTGGAAGCATCATGGAGGTTCACAGGGTGTTCTTTCTGTGCAAAAGAGTCCAACTTGACTGCGTGACTAAAATTCTCTCAATTCTTCACAATCTCTCACTCTAAACCAATAACACATTCAAATCTTCTCTCATTCAAATCACTCATCGATGGTCGATTCTCCTTCCTCTCCCCTTCTCTTTTCATTCGCTCCGTTCACTCTCACAGGGAACGGTTCTCCTCCTTTTCTCTCTACTAACTTCTACTCGACTAACTATGGTGAGGATCCCTCGATACCCCTCAAGATCCCTGGATACTCGTGGATCCCCAGTACCGTACTCCCTTCCAGACCCTCATCTACGATTACAATTTCTACTCTGTCATTCTCGCCAATGCGTACAACCAACAACGCAACAGAATGATCTGTCAGTATCGATCTATCAACTACCGTATCCAAGGGACTACCGTGTCTTCCTCTACGGTATCCTTCCTCCCTCACAGTATCCCTCATTCAGGCACATCCGTATTCGCTTCGTGGTCGATCTTCACTGAGGCTGATGATGAATTCCTAGAAGAGTGTACGCATATTGAACCGTATTCATTCCTACAGTACTCTTTGCAGGCATGAGCGTTTTCCTCAAGTGGACAGTCAATACTCCTTCCATTCCTCCCCTCACTTCGCTCTTTCCCTTCGTCACTTCGAATACTCCGATGTACTACATAATGGCTCCCTTCCGTAAGTTCAATGAATCGAAAAACAACACCGAACTCCATTCCAGTTCATCGTTCGAAATGCCCTGGACGTAATCCACTCAACTTTCCCTACTTTGGATTGGACTGTGAATGTCGATATGATTGTGATAGCGACAACAACAGCGACTCAAGCAGTGAATACGGCAGGGAGAGTGTGAAATCGGACTGGTCCCCCTATGGTGAGGCGGGTACGGTAGATGGAAAGAGTACTGTATCCGATTACAGAGTGGATCTCATTGCCGAATGATGAAGATGAGAAGGATGAGGGATACGGTAGCGACTACGATAGTGATATTGATCAAGATCAGGATTATGCCGCTGATTCAGGTACAGTATTATCTACCGTACCTCTGATCACACCGTACCCCTTTCAGTCCCTTCTCAGTCTACCGAAGTCATTCCCGGACCCTTCGCTGATCTATTGGCTTCTCTTCTTCCTCCGATTGGATCCCCTATTCTAATCGATGGATATCTCGTCCAATCTACCGTATCCGTGAGTTGTCTACTGTATTCCTCATCCTCATTTCTTCCCTTCAGGAGTGTTCTATCTCTGAACTGTCTTCTGATCATTCGATGCTCTACCGTAGCTCTTCCAAATCCTCATCCTCAATCGATTCCCATATCTGTGACTCTGATTGTGACTGGTACGAGATTCTGGCCACTGAATGTGAGAGATTACGGTAGATACAGTAGAATACAGTACTCTTTCAGACGAGTGCGAGCCCCTTCTGAATGAATCGACTACCGCTTCCTCTCCTGCAGTATCCTCGATGGAGGAGATTGTTATGAACAAGGTAGATTACTGTATCGATCGATCACTATATTATCTTCTTGCAGTATCTGATTATTCAAATGATGATGGAATGCGATGAAATGATTGAGAGAATTGTGGAGATGAAGAAGAGACTTGAGAAGATGGATTACGAATGAATGAAGAAAATGAGAGACTAGAGATGATAAAGAACTACTAACAATCGGAGCTTGTGACAACATTACATGATTCCGATTGACACGAACATGGCAAAAAAAACCACAGACGTCGCCATTACCACTGTACTGTCCATACCATCCATTCACTCTATTCAAATACGATTGTTGTGGTCACTTCACCTCTTATTGAGTCTCCTTTGAGTCTCTCGAAGGAATGGAATGGGGCTCCTTCTGGTCTCTCCTTCTCTCAGTCGGGGTCACTCATCCATGGGTCTCACTACTTCCTCCCTCCATTCCATACTGGGAGCAAGCACTTTCCGGCTGGCCTCTGCTCATACTTCAGCCCTTTTTTCGTGTTTAGTACTTCCGTAGACTTATTTTCCATAGCATCTTGACTTTCTCTTCCATCTCTCGGTGTCTCATCATAATTTCATCCCTCTCTCAATCCATCTCCACTCCTTCCTGTCCATACTCAACTACCTTCTCTCGCCCCATAATCGAAGACTACATTCTATAATCAAGGATGGTGTCTCTTACTTCTCTACCTTGAAAGACTTCTCTCTTCTCTCTAACTCTCTCGATTCTCCTTACTCTCTCACTCTTCTCTTCCTTCTCTTCAGATGATCTCTCGTATTCCTCGTGAGTGTCGTCAACACTCACAGATTCCCCATCGGAAGCCCATCGATGTGAGTTGAGAGAAAGAGACTTCCATCTAGTTTCCCCTCCTTAGTTCTCCCATGTCTTCCCTCGATGAACCGGATGAGGTAACATTGGCTGAGATAAGACGACACTAGATGGAATTAATTTTTTTTCTTCATACAAGCTTGATGGCAACTTGTAGCAGCACACCAGAGTGCCATACCTAGAATGGACTAATACGTTTCCCGAATAACTGAATCGCCAGCAGAAGTATCACTGTCCTTAGGATGGACTTTCAGCTGCATAGGAATAGATGAAAGGGGTCGTTATCCTCCACTTGAGATATCTCTCTCATTCAGATTCTCTTTCCTTCTGGAGATTTCCCCCGTACATCCACCATCCTTCCTCGAGACATTGTGAAGCAGAATATAAGGGAGAGTCGACTACTCCAACCGAGAAGAGACACTGTCAGGGAGGTCGGTGTAACGTTATTTACTGAGTATTTCTTCTTTCGAATTCTTCTTCCGATGGGTTTCAGGTGCAAAAGATACAAAAACGATCTCTACGATTGCAATTCAGTCCAACATTGCAGTGCCTCAATAAAATTCATTTCAGGTTCCACCATTCTCCACTCAGACCCTCCAGAGGAATACACGAGCAGTCTCACTTCCCTCAATGAGACAAGCGAAAACTGCTGAACAGAAGGTTGGCTATTTTCATCTACAAGGAAGTTATGCACGAAACGAACCTGAACACCGCATGCTTCATTTTTCTCACACCTTATCGAGAAGAGTAAACTATTTGTGTCCGTTGCTTCATCGGCAATAAATCCTTCCCTCTCTCATCATGCGCCAACTTATTCGTAGAACTTACACGAGAGGAGTCACGGGGTTGAATTCAAGGAGAGAAGAGAGGGAGATTTATGAACCCATTGTCTCTATGTTGACACAAGTTCATTCTCGTCATAGAGTAGATTAGCAGAAATGATAATTGGAAGAAATGTCTTCATCAGTTTCACTTTACCTTTCCTTATCATTATCTTTCCCATGTATGTATTTTGTCAGAGTTTAAGAGTTGCCAGAAGAGGAATGGCTTCTATAATTTCCTCTCTTCTCAGAATCAACACGATGAATGGGGTCGATTCCGAGTTCTCTACGAGAGGAACGAATTGCCAGTCAGAATCATCCACGGAGTAGCGGGAGAGAAAGCGAAAGCGTTGAGGTTGGTCTGATTGTGAGCAAGTCATCAAAGCAACTCATGTTTTCATAGAAACAGAAACAAAGTCTGATCAATCTCCTTTCAGATGGTTAGTGGACGGTCGTTCACTAAAACCCGAACACATCGCTGCACTCATTCCCATGTTCGCATGCGGGATTCCTCTCGTTGATCAGGTATGCTTCAGCTTCAGCTTTTCGGAAACTATGCTGAACTTGATGAGCGTTGTGCATCGAGCGTAGTCTACTTCCTCATTCGCTAAATCTTGATCTCTTCTCAACAGACGCTCACTCAACCGATCTCTAGTTGCAGTAGGCAATAAAGATAAGATCACAACTTTCTCCGAGACAGAAAAAGGGCTGTAAATGCGTAAGTGTGTTGCCATCACAAGACATCGTCGACCTGAAACGATGAAACGGTGATTTGTTCGCAACAGTTTTCGTCTTCTCGAAATAGGGGTGCAATAAAGGGATGATCACGCTTGAGATTGTATTCCCTCTTTGAGAGATTAGAGAATGGTTCAGTGACGGCATTCACAGTGAAACGAAACGAGCAAAAACCATCGAGACGAAGAACTGCTAGCTAAATATCAAAGCCGATTTTGTTTACGGTAGCACCGAGCAAACACTCAAGCTATCTTGAATGCTAAGTCTTTGCTTTTGAAAACAGGAAACGATGAAGAGTGTGAAACATTCAGAATCTATTTTCGCAATCAAATATCACAAACTGCAGCCATATCGATTCATCGCCGAGAGAGGACTCAACGATCTGCTGGATCTCGAATTCCATCCTGCCATTCTCATTCACTGCATGCCGCAATTGGTGAGTGTCATGAGTCTCGGTTATGTTTCAATCAGTTTATTTCATACTGCGGAAAACTCTGTCATTGCTGCTGAGAGCATCGATCCTCGGAACAAAAATATTCATTGAAGCACATTTCTCCAGGTCCGTGCCTGCCGTGCCGCCCTCTACTCTTTCGATATCGATAAGAAGAAGGAAGTTCTCTCTCTAATCACTCGAATCACGAAGAGAGATATCTGTGGACCCGCTCTCGTGCCTTTCTATCGACAATTGCTACCACCATTGAGTGAGTTTTCTCAATGTCTCAAATCAAAGATGAATGATGTATTTCATCATCATTCTGCAGTGCACTTAATAGAATTTCTGAATAACCCAATCCAATCCACAGGATCGACCTCTCACGGTGGTCTCAGAATGGACGTCCGTTATGCACCCGGTCGCCCTCTCGACGAACTGATTGAATTGACACTGAATGAATTGGAGAGAACGGGAGGACCGAATGCATTCATCAATATCAAGTACATTATTCCCACTTACACTTCAGTCACTGACGCCCTGTGAACTTTCAACTGTTTGCGAACGAATAAACTGGTGCTTTCTATGAATTGAACTGTTCTAAACTCGTACAAGGTGATGCGTTTCTTGAATTGCATTCAGTCTTGGTAACGTGCCAACTCCCTCTTCTCTTCTCTTCTGCGCATCGAAGTGTGACTTCAACTTGCTTCTTCTTTTGCTTCGGACAATTCGCAACTTTCTCTCGATAGCAAAAGATCAAATCACATTGCCATTTCGAGAATGGAGAAGAAGTGAAAACAATGGAGAACAAGAAGGCGATTGATTGGCAGAGAGATAGGGTCTGAGGGGAAGGAGAGGGTGGGAGAACTGGAAAGTCACCTTCTGAATCTATGCTGAGTGCAATGTTGCAATGAATTCGGATCCCGTTCAAGGAGGTTCACTTCTTTCCTTCTGTTCGACTCTATTGACACGGTTCATAACTTCTTCTCCTTCTAGCGGGATAAAAAAGCGGTTTCCATCCATTGAGTGACAAGTGTTCATTGTGAGTCCAGTAAGCCCCCTTCTCTCCTCCATTCCCTCACTCTCTCATCTTCTCTCCTCTCCGAGATGGAAGTCTTCTCCTCTCTTCGTGTCCAATCAACCGATGGGAAAGGTCGGGGCTTGATAATGAACGACGAATCTCAGCAAACAACCAACAGATTCGAGGGTGTGAAAGAGAGGAAGAAAGAAACGAACAAAGGTCATAGGCCGGTCCTGATTACGACCGCCTCTGAACCGTGAAAGCCCCCAGATTGATCTTTGATCTCTCCATCCAGTACTGTCTTGCAGTGTTCTTCCTTGGACAACAGTCTCTTTTACGGTCAACGATACGATTCGAGAGTGAAGATGGCAACAATTTGAGTGACAACCAACAGAAGTTGTCCTGCAATTTACTTATTTTCGTCATTTCGCTGTCTCTTCGTCATAGTCTTCCCTAGTCCTTCGACTACTACTGCAATGCACTGTTATTCTCCAATCTCTCTTAGCTCCTCTCGAAGATGCTGTAAATGAGCCATAGAATAATAGACATTCCTTCGAACATTTAACTGCTTTCTCGATGTTCTTCGTGTTATTTACAGCTGCTGCCAATCCCATTTCATAGATACATAAAACAATCGACAACTCGGTAACTGTCGAAGGGAGAAAGGAAGAGATCCTAATGACCGAAGGAGAGACTAGAGAGAGACTCTCTCCTCTCTGCCAACCATCTCTTTCCCAGTAAAGGTAAAAACAGTGTAGATTGGCACTTTCTGCGAGTCCTCCTCGCTTTGATCCTTCCCTTTCCTTCCCTTTCCTTACCTTGGCTCGAAGACATTTCACACTTTTTCACACTCATTTCTGTTTCAATTCGCATGTTGTTTGCATCTCCTTTGACTTCTTTCACCCTTCTGACCTTGAGACTCCGCCTCCTCAGCTCTGCTATCAGATAAGGCGGAACGAGCTTCGAATAAAAGGGGCAAACTCAGCTTGAGAGTTTGTTCTGTCGAAGCATCAACAGCACAGAATGGCATCAATCCTGTCCTCGTTCCCTCTCTTCCCTCCAAATTCCTTCCCCTTCTCAAAATAACTCCTTAGAGTGCGTAAAAAAGTGGGAAGAATTCGTCAGTCAGCCACATTTGTTCCCTCCTTTTCTCTCTCCTGATCGGTACTCTTGTAATCTTCTCACTACTTTCACTCCTTCTCCAGTTCATCTTCCATGCCCTTGAGCTCTCTTTCTCGGCACTTCTCTTGAGGCTTTTCCCTCCCTTTCGAACATCCGTAATCCCCTTCCGAAGGACATCTACTTCGATACTCACTTTTTCATGACTCAACTCACACAATGATCTGGCTCTTCTTTCATTGTAATCTCTGTCTCCATTCGTCATTCGAGGCAGTCGAAATTAGTTTCTCCCCCCTTCTCCCTTCAGTTTCATTCGCTCCCAAAAAGTAGCCACTCGATTGAATCATCTTCACACTCTAAAAGTGGAGGTGGAGGAATTTCGTTCGCCCCCTGATTTTTAGTATCTCACTGAGTCACACTGTCAAAACACACTTCCATCCCAATTTAGACAGTCAAATCAGTGCAGATCAGAGGTCGTAGGACCACTCTGGATACGATATCTCTCGGATACGGTACCAATCCATATTAGCCCGTTCCCTCCCTCATTCGCTCTTCCTTATCCCATTCCGTCTTTGTATATGCCCCACTAAACTCTGACTTTTCTCCTCATCACCTTTCCCCTTCCTCCCTCCTCCTCCTCCCCCTCTTCCCTCATTCCTTCTTACTTCAAGTACTGAACAGGAAGAGGGAGAGGATGGTGATAGATACCATGAATTGGATAAACATTCCCTTCATTTCTCAGTCCTTTCTTCAACCATCCATCTGAAACTAAGGTTTCCTGACCCCTGCAACGGTTCTAATGGCACAATGCGCTCCCTAGCGACGGTACCATCCCTTTATTGCACCCGGAAGCCCCTTCTTTCTCTTAGACTCCTTCTCTTCACGCTCTGTATCCCCTCCCTTCCACCCATTCCCAATCCCCGTCTCTCTAATCAGAATCACCACTCTTTTTCTGTAGTTCTTCTCATCTCGGGTCGAAGTGGGCGGAGTCTAGCTAGGGTCGCTAACCCCCCGCTCATCTCAGGTGTGCTTGTGAAGGGAGGGGAGGGACCATCCCCCACCTACCCTCTAACCCTTCCCCCTCCTCCTCCCCTTCACCTCCTTCACCTTCGACCTTTCGTTCTATTTCAGTCGCTGACCGTGCATTCTGTAACTCATTCGTCGATTGTCGTCCTACCGTACCCTTCTACCGTACTCTTGCAGGTCTCACCACTCCGGAGTCTTCTCCTCTCAGTAAATGAGAGGGATGATACTCCGAACTGTCCTTCTCTGCATAGGGACAGTCCTTGCCTTCCCGACCCTCGATGGGAAGATCCCTCAAACCATCGGTGAGTACGACTCTGTTCCTTCCATTTCTGCGCTGGTTTCTCATCACCTTGAACAGTATTTTATCAAGCGAAGCGACTTTACTCGAGTTCCCAACTCTCTTTCTCTCTTCTCTCTTCCGTCTCACTCTCTATCGTCTCTCGACCAGTACAGATCTGGTTATCTATATCAACTGCTTATCATTTCGTGCCCTCAGGGGCAATTCCTCACTCTTGAAACAATAGCACTGCTTCCTTCCCTCCTGGCAAGAGTCTCTCTGTTCATTGATAGGGGGTTAAGCATCCATCGAATATCTTTCCTCCACTCGCTTTTATGAGTGACCTTCCCAAGAAATGCGGAGCTTGTAGTAGGTATCTCTCCCTTCCATGGCTACTATGGAATGAATTGGACACAACACTTGAAGTATCTGTGAATAGAGGGAAGGAAGGAAGGAATAGACTGGAGTAGGCCATGACACATTCTTTAGCCCTTCTTCTAATCAGTTATTTGATCAATCAATGGCAACTTTCTCTCTTCTCTCAATCCTTTTCTCATATGGGATGGCAACCTCCGTTTATTGTTCTACACACAAAGTGGGCGAAAGGGGGGAAATAAATGATTGAGAGATCTCACAGATTTTATTGCCCTACTTGTCATTCTCGCGAAAGAAGTAGTGCATTCCTGAACTGACTCAGCAGAGTTCACAGTCTCTCCCTTCTCTCCCCTTGTAACTTACTCATTCAATAGTTCGCCGAAACATGCCCTGGAATGGGATGCCTACTATTACCCAACTGAGAAGTGTGGAGTACTCTCTTGACAATAGACTCCGTTGCACTCTCATAATAACCCCTCGTGTCTCATCCCTTCCTTCTCCTTGTAAGGTCAAGACCCTTCGTCTGTCCACACTTTTCTACAATACAGACGAACAGATAGATTAGGATAATAGTGATGCCCTTTTCCGAGTCTCGTCTCCTTTCTTTCTTCCACTGTAAACGATCATGTGGTGGAACTTCCTTCACTTTTCTTTCCGACTCGAATTACCTCTTAATCTGCATTTGGAGTGAAACACAAAGGGAGAGAATGAACATGGATAGATTTGGATCCTGATACCGAGTAGAACCTTGAACTATTCCCCGTTCGAATCGAATTCCAAGCTGAATCAGCTACTGACCTACTTTGGATGCAAACAGAGAGTAAAGTAAGAGCGGAAAAGGGGAGAAGAATGAGGGTGATAGGAACAAAAACCCCTAGTAGATCTAAGAAAGAGAAAACATTCGTGGTATTTACTCGCGTTTCTCCGGGAACTTGGATGGTTACAAGAGAATGCGCGGGAAGAGTGATCCATGCCCTGCTTAGTTTCCGATCTAATTTCACAGTTGATCAGTTACGTGATGTGTTCCAAAAGAGGAAAGAGACCTACAAGTGAAGATCTAGTTCTTTCTTACGCAACGAATTGGAGGAGGAAGAGGAGTGACCTTCCCCGTATTGGGGCAAAAGAGCCGCCAGTTTCACACTCGGGATTCATCTCTCTTTTTGTATTCCCTTCTTGAGATGAGGAAAAGACAATCGAGACCTTGGAATGGGGAAATGGTCAATTACGGAGAGAGGGTGCGAAGTGATTGAATCGAGAGACTATCTGGAAGATCTCCTTTGACCCATCACCACCTCTGTCGGAAAACCTCTTTTCATTTAGTATGAATCAGAGAAACACAGGACCATGAAATGATCAAGTTCCTCGAATTGCAGACTGCCCCAACAGCGACATTCACGTCTTCATCAACAAGACTGCCGTCGATCGAAGCGAATACACTTTCGTTGATTGGAATGCTGCCAATCTGCAGGTGAGACCTTCTTGAGCTATGGAATGACTGTCCACTTGATCAGACAGAGCGATATATCATGCAAATAGAAGAGAGCACCATCTGTTGGTTATTAGAAGATTCGAATTCGCAGTTCTCTCTCTCGTGACGCTATTCGAGTATTCGAACATGTGTGAGAGTGAAAGGACAGGCAGATTCTTATCTCCCTTCTCCTCTCTCGGTTTCGCTTCTCTCATCGATTGAGTAGCCTAAGATGTAACCTAGAAAGAGCAGTTGTCGAAGTAGAATGTAGAAGTAAAGCGAACACCCACGAGAGAGTGAGAGATTGCAGCCAATTATCGCTTAGTTTTCGATCGAGAACATTTTATAGAAAGGAAAAAGAGTGCCGACGAACGCTTTTCGTACTGAGAAGTATGCACTTAGGCAAGTGCGTGAACAAATTTGAACCCTTCAAATGACCTCATGAAAGATTGAACATAACTGAAGCGTGAAACTTTCATTTCAGGACTGCATCGAGAAATGCTTCGGCAATCACTTCTGCTACTCAATTCGATTCGATTCCTCTCTCGATCACAACTGCGCCCTCTACTACTTTGCTGCATACAACTGCAGTAATCAGGCGCTAACCAAGGTACGGTAGATTACCGTAGTCCCTCCATTCCACTCGGGACCTTCAGGCATCGACCATCTCCTACACTGGGGGAAGCATCACTCTGGACTGTATTCGATGCCCAGGAAGGGGCGATTTCGGTGAGTACGGTAGTTCATTGGGGCGAATCTCCGGTCGGATTCACGATCGACCTTGGTTGATCTGCTTCTCTGTTTGTCTCCGTATGGCTCATAAACCATTGCCCTTTAGCCCCGATTCGAAAGCCGAGGCTGTAAATGAGTGAGAAACTGCGTAGGAAAGAAACATGAAAGTGAGGGACGAAGAGTGAAACAATAACATTTACTCGTGCTTTCTTGGCCAGTTGTAGCCTTGAGGAGATTTAGTACCCAAAGTAGTAGGGGAGAGTTGCTGCGATTAGAGATGAATTATCACGCAGAGACTGTTTAGTTTTTGAACAGTGACGAATGAGTCAATGAGACCGGCTTCATGTATGACAGCAATGATGAATGAAACACAATCAATTCATTTTCAGTCACTGCTCCTCCATTCTCTTCCATTGGCGAACAGACCATTGTATCGGAGACTGCAGGTAAGGCAAATGTACTGAAATTCAGGATTATGTTTATTCATATGGCAATTCATGATAGACAAGGTGTTGTATTCAGTACTCGCCCGAGGCAAGAACATCAAGGGAACTGCAACTGAGATCACTCATAACAGTGAACACGAGGGCAAGCCCCATGAAGGTATTCACTTCGTTCTTGGATTTCATCTCCTTTTCAACCTACATAGGGACAGTTTCTTGGCTCATTCCTTTTTTGGTCCGTCTCGCTGAGTCTCTCCGCTAAGTTTCACTCTCATCTACTCCCATTCCTCTATCAGTCTCATCCATCTTTCCCGTCGGAACGACGTTTATTGAGAGACGGGAGGCAATGTAGATCATTGACTGACTGCATTCCTCCTATAGAACCCCATTGAGAACCATCGGTGCTAGGCTGAGAACCATTGAGTGAGACTGCATCAATCGGTATCATGAGGGGTACTTGAGTCAGAGGGGCGAGACTGACACTTGTAGGTATGCAAAGAACAAAAAGTGACCAGAGGCCATTGTAGTGATGTGTTTTAAAAATGCTTGGCATTCCAATGATATTGGAAAAGAAACTTATTGTTTCTAGAAGTCGAGGGAGACACCTCCAAGACTGAAGCCAAGCCAACTGAGGGAGGAAAGGAAGGAGAGAAAGGAGCTGTGGAAGGCAGTGGAGAGGCGCCTGCCTCGGGTAAGAAAGATAATTCACGATGGCTAAGACACATGCAAGAACAGCTAGTCAACTGATAACAGTGCAGTATTGCTCTGGTTATTACTGAGAACTTTTTCTGTTCAGGATCTCCCACTGTAACCGGAGCGGAGAAAGCAGGAGAGGAACCCTCAGCTTCCACTGAGACCACCCTCACTGGACAGAATCGTGAAGGAGAGGCTGGTGCCGAGGGATCAACCGCTGTCCCTTCAGCCGAATCATCCGATGCCACAACATCATCTCCTGAAGAGTCTGCTGAGGCCACCGTAGTGCCTAGCACTGAGACTGGAGAAGGAACCACTGCGGAGCCTGGAACTGAAGCTGGGACGGGAGCAGCTACTGAGGCACCCAGTGAAGGAGGGGAGACCACTGCTGCGTCGGCTGAGGGAGAGGAGGGAACCACCGAGGCTGCAGGATCTGAGGAAGGGCCGAGTACAGTGGAGGGAAGTGGAGCCGAGGAAGAAGAGGAGGCGACTACTCCTCTCACTGGAGAGTCGAATGGAGAAGCAGAGAGCATTGGAGAGGCCAGTGGAGAGGAAGGTACTGTAGTCTGGAAGAGTCATGGATCAATTATCGATTGGCAGGTTCACCATCATCGGGCGAATCGTCATCACGAGCCCCTGGAATCAAGCCAGCAGACATGGAGGGAAGCGGAATCGAGGGATCGGGAGGTTCGTTTCTGCCCTTGATACCCGAGTACTTCCAGTCCGTTTTTACCCAGTTTATGACTATTCTGGCGCCAAACTATGAATAGGAAGAAGACATTCTTGTGTTCACTTCTCTCTGTAGATTGGAATGTCAAGGCGAAAAACGGACCACGAAGGGAAGAGGACAGCACTTGAGTTTATTGAAGTATTACCGCGATTCGGCCCACTATTAACTCGGATTCGTCTCCTCTCTTTCGTCTCTAGCTAGGAGAACTCGCAACGGTTTTTGCACCCATCCTACGGCAAATGATCCAAGTTCAGCCTCTCTTTCCTTCTCTCGAAGTTCCTTTGAAACCCATCCTTACGGCATGATTTATGATCGAAATATGGAAGAGAAGAGTTCGAAGGGGGCTAATTAGAAGTGGCAATGGAAAGAAGGAGAGATAGGCTAGTGGAGGAGGAAGGAAGGGAATCAGTGGCCTTGGCTTTCTCCTTATGGTCATTCTATCGGAGAGACAAAGGGGAAGAGAGGGGGAATGCAGGTGTTAGTCAATGAGTCAGAGAAGGAGTAGAGTACAGTTCGAACTGAGAACTATTGAGGAGAATTGGATGAAAACAGCCCTTGTTGCCCCAATTATCCAATATGAGTCACGAAGAAAATGAATGCAAGGTAATCATGCCGAAATCCAAATACTCCTTCAGAGAAGCCGGAGATCGGACTGCAGGAGGAGGAGGAACCAGTGGAGGTCGAGGTGGAGACCACTACTTCGTGGAGTGGACACACCGAACAACCAAGAGGTGAACACAGATTGCGTTTCACTCGGGAGATATCAATCTAACGAATCAGAAATTGCAGTATCATTGTCGATCGATTTTTAATAACTCACCAATATTTTCAGTGTGCTCTGGCAATCTCCGTTTCGTTCCTTCCTCAACAGTCGATCTGGATACAGTCCAACTGCTCATCAATTCGACCAAGGCGAATTCACCTGCTGAATGCGCAAAGATCTGTTATGAGCACAACTGTGGAGTGAGTCACCAGTTCACGCAAAGAATTTGGAGATCTTGCAAGATTTGGGATCAGAAATTTATATTCTTTTTTTTTCAGTTCGCATACTACGAGCCCTCGACATTCATCTGCCAGTTCATGGCCAACACTGAGGATCTCGTTGATACGGTAATTCGAACTTTCCAATTTGAATGCATCAAATGCTCCTTTCCTTCTTTCAAATCACTTCTGAAACCTACCTTCATCATCTCCTTCCAGTCCACTTGCCCATCCGACCACAAGAACGCCCGATACCAGGCTGAGTTCCGCACTGACGTCGCCAGCACACTCACTTGTGTTGTCTGCGCCAAGGGTAAGGAGGATTTGATCTTTGATCTTTGAACAACAAGAGGTGATCTTTGATCTCTCCAGATTCCGAGGTAGACCGAGAGAAGCCGGCCCTTCGTCCCGTTCCTTCTCCTAGACGAGGTAGCTATCCAGGTAGAGCACCCTCTAACCATTCTCAGTTCTGTTTCAGTTTCCATTCAGTAGCATGGGCAGATCGATCCTCACACACGCATGAGTTCATTAATTTATATTATAATAATATTAAAAATTGGTTCGCTCGGTTATTTGGGTTGTAATCGGTTTTCAGAGTCTTCTTTTAGATTGGTTTCATATTTATATATTTTTATACTTACTCACACTTGCCTGATAAGTTCGATGGTACCGAGAGGATCTTACGGGGTAGATCGGAATGATTGGATTTGGTATGGAGCCACTAACTTCACCTTTTTCCTCGAACTCTCACCATTATCTAAACGTTCCTGTTTAGCCTGCATCATCTCCTTCCAAGCAGCAGAAGGAGATCACTCCTCTTTCCCATTCTACAAGAGTGTACAAGTCGGAGGGTACGATATCTTCATTTCGCTTCCAAACTAGTCGTTCCTAGAGAAATATAATCTCTTTCAGCCTAAACGAATGCGCCCGTCACTGCTTCGTGGGCGAATGTTCTCAATCAGTCTACAATCCAAAGACGAAAGAGTGCAGACTCGGATCGAATCCCAAGGATGTCAGTTGTCTCTTTCCCGTACTCCCTGATCTTTCTTCAATGACTAATCATCATATTTCAGACTTGCAACAACCTTCCCATCATCCAGAAGTTCGTCGCCCAATCGGAGGAAGTTCTCCTTCAATGCTTCAGATGCGGTCAGTGTATTTATATCTCGCATGTCTTCACGGTCGATTCATCTGCTGGATGAGATGCCAGCTTTGATTTGTTGTTCAAATATTAGAATACACCCTTACTGACCATTTTTTAGTTCCCGAGGACATGATCGGCGTGAAGGGAACTGTGTCGGAGACGACCGGATACAGAGAGGTAGCCATTCCACGTCCGACCTCATTCATTCTCTCAATCCCACCCATTGCAGCCACCGACAGCAGCCGAGTCGATCGACGAGGCAGCAGCGACAGCCAATCGAGAGAAGGAACAGCATGCTGCAGCTGCTGCAGCCACCACTCCTGCTGCAGAAGAGACGACTGAGGAACCGACTACTGAAGAGTCGACCACCGAGGAACCGGTACGAGTTGATGCAGCTGAATCTATTTGAGTGCCTTGCTTGAGAGCGAGATTGATCGAGTAGTCCGAGTGTTGTGCGTTACAGTAGTTTTTAGACTACCACTCCTGTTGCTGAAACCACCGAAGCTGCAACTGAGGCACCCACGACTGAAGCTGTCACTGAAGAGGCGGTAGGCATTCATTTGGTTGAGTGAATTCATGTGAAAAGAGAGTTGCTGTGCGTGTTTTACAGTAGTTTTTAGACCACTCCTGCTATTGTGGAAACCACTGAAGCAGCCACGGAGGCTCCCACCACGGAATCAGCGCCCGAGGAAACGGTACGAGTAAATTCGATTGAATGCATTTGCATATCTTGCTCGCAGTCAGCGTTTGTCTGTATCCAGCAGTAGCTATTTTTGTTGTGTGATGTAGATTGTAGTTTTAGACCACTGCTGCTGTAGCTGCTGAGACAACCGAGGCTGCGACCGAAGCACCCACAACTGAAGCAGTGCCCGAAGAAACGGTATGAGTTAATTCGATTGATTGCATTTACATGTCTTGCTCGTATGAGAGCCAGAGATTTACCGTAGACGACAGCTATCTAGTGTGTGGTTTAGATGGTAGTTTTAGACCACAGCTGCTTCTGAGACCACCCAGGCTGCGACTGAAGTTTCCGCAACTGCATCAGTCACTGAAGAATCGGTAAGACTATTTGCTAGGGAGTGTTTGTATGAATAGAGCACATGCACTCTATAGCGTTGTAGTTTCGCAAATTTTTTGCATGTAGTCACACCGTAGTTTTAGTCAGCTCCTCTCGCTGAGACCACAGAGCCAGCAACCGAAGAACCCAGTACTGAAGCTGCGCAAGAAGAGACGGTACGCTTTGAGTTCTATGCATGTTTCATGCTATAGTTTGCTAGAGTTTGTCCATAGCCGGTGGTTTTAGACCACAGTTGCTGCTGAAACCACCGAGACTGCTTCCGAGGTACCTACGACCGAAGCCGTCCCCGAAGAGACGGTATGCTAAGCTTCGTTTGAATTTTGCGTGATTTGCTCATAAATTTGCATAGAGCCGAAGTTTTTCTTTCGCCTCAGCGATTTTGGCATGGATAAGAAAGTAGTTGTAGACCACTCCGGCTGAGACAACTGAGGCTGCCACTGAGGCACCCACCACCGAAGCAGTGCCCGAAGAGACGGTATCCATTTACTTATCGATTTGTCTTCGTGAATCTTGCTCATACATTCCTTAGAGCCGGCGTTTGCCTGTAGCCTGCAGTTAGCGCTTGTTTTAGACGACAATCGCCGGTTCTGGAGCAGAGGTCGAGTTGGTTGAGCCCCTTCCCGAAGGAGTGACTGAAGCACCGGAGGAGACGACTACTGTGACTGAGAGTACCACTACTGAACAAGAGACGACTCCCATTGGAGGAGAGGAGGTGGAGTGGTGTTCAGTGCTTGAGTAGATACATGTGTGCGTGCATGGATCAGTTAGATATATTTTGAAGATTTATATTTATTTTATACCTTCCACGACAAGGATCGATCAACAACGACCATTACGTTCATCATTATTCCCTCGTTGAAACACAACCCATCTCAGGTGGAACTGGAGGAGGCATCGGGAGAGGAAGAGAAGAAGGAAGAGACAACCACTGCAGCTGTTGCCACTTCCTCCTCTGGTTACGATTCAACCACTGCTTCTTCTGCCGGAGAGAAAGTTGCTGGTAGAGAAGGAGAAGAAGAAGCAACGAAGGAAGTGGAAGGGTCGGGAGAGGAAGAAGCAGCAGGTATCGGCCACTCATTTCTTTATGTTCTAAAAGACTTAAAACACTCCATTTACAGCCTCAGCAGCAGCTCATGAAGCCGGTGCAGACTACGAAGCGACGACTGCTGCAGGGAAGGAAGCTGCGACCACTGTAGCCGGAGAGGAGACGACCACTGGAGAGACTGGGGAAGAGGCTACGACTGCTGGAGGAGAAGAGGGAGCGACCACCGAAGCTGCTGAAGTATGCAATGTTCTAATCAGTCGGGTGCAAACTGATATTTCAGGGTTCATCAACTCTCTCTCCAGAAGAGGCTGCGACCACTGAGGCCGGAGCTGAGGTGAGAAACGGTTTTCGAAAATCAGTTGAATATGAACCGATTTTTTCAGGAAACGACCCTCTCGCCGGAAGAGGCAGCCACTTCTGAGGGACCGGGAGAGATGAGCAAGGCTATCGAGCAGAACGATAAACCTCTCATTCTCGCATCAGAGGATCTCGACTTCGGAAAGAGTTCGTAAACTTTTCTTGACTACTACATTTTCACCTTGAATAAGCACAATTTATACGAAACGTTGTTCAGGTTGCGTGATCAAGTTCCAATCTGCTCCCTTCTCCTCTCGTCCCTCTTCTCTCACTGCTCAATTCGAGAAGACTTTCCCCGTTGATTCGATCGAATTGTGTGCCACCAGATGCTTCCAGGTATCGTGTAGCTTTTATTCACCACGCTCAACGAATTTATTGAACTTTTAAGCGTTGTTAGAAGATGTAAAAATTATGAAACCTAGTTTATTGTAAACACAATCCCTTCTGTAGGACGGTTGCACCTCTGCCAAATACGAGCCTGAATCGAAGTCGTGCCATCTCGCATATGAGGACAAACCCATATGCGATCGGACTGAGCTCCATCTGAGAATGAAGGATGTGGAGGGAGACACGTGGATTCACTGCGTCAATTGCTGTGAGTTTTTGCCGATTCTACGCGTTCCCCTTTCCATTCTTCTATGATATCAATCTGCTTCAGACCCCGAGAAGTCCGTTGTGAACGACACCTTCGCCGCAGCTCGCAACGAGACGAGTGGAGAGGAAGAGAATGCGAAGGAGAGTGTACTCGATAAGGTTAGACTTGTTTATACTCGGAAACGATCTCACACTGATCATTCTAAAAACCATTGAAGGTGTAGCAATTCTGAAACACAATTTTTCCCGAATTCAATCTAATCAAACGCGTTATTCAGATTGTGGAAGCAGCATCAGATGCAGCCCATGCTGTAGCTACGACGATCACTGGAGAGAAACCCGATATCGTGCTCAAGCATGGTCTGTCACTTCATTCTTTCAGTCGAATCCATTCGCCTTCTCTCTGCCTAATGAGTCATCTTCAGGTTGCATCGTCAACTTCCAGACGTCTCTTTCCTCTGAGATGGGCGAGAAAGTGGAATATCTTCCTCCATTCAAGACGAGATACGCCCATCGATGCGCAACCAAGTGCTTCCAGGTACTTTTGATGTTTTCGTAAAAGGAACGTTTGCCTCATCGCCTGACAGCGCTCAAGGCCTCATTTATCAATGCTCTGAAACGTATCTAAAACTGTTGATTCCTTTCGTCTCTTACAGGAAGGATGCGCCGCAGCCACCTTCAATCCCACCACAAACGAGTGCTCGCTCGGATACGGTCGATTCGTCAAGTGCGGCAATGGACCCCTTGTCACCACTGCACTGGATATCAAGGAGACCGTGACCATCCATTGCATGAGCTGCAGTGAGTATTTCTTCTCTTCCACTTTTCCTACTATTATCTAGCTAGTCTTCTGGACGATTTTCGGCCAACATTCAGTAATTCCATCCCTTTCAGTCCATCACAAGGCGGGCGAGGGCGGAATCGATTTGGTCGTTCTCTCTCCTGATGATGCACGAATCCATCTATCCGAGTCACAGGACGTACCGGCAGAGGAAGTCGAGGGATCGGGATCCGAAGATTCCACTGTATCCAAAGTGGAAGGAGCCGAATCGACAACTGGAGCAGCAGCTGAAGAGGCCGAGGCTACCACTGCAGCCTCGGAGGAGGGATCTACCCTATCTGGAGCTGAAGGAGAAACCACCGTATCCGGAGCCGAAGAAGGAACTACTGTAGCTGGTGCCGAAGAAGCTTCGACCGCGTCCGGAGCTGAGAGTACCGAGGGCGAACGATCCTCCACTGTTTCTTCCGCCGAGCCTACGACTGTCTCTGGAGAGGAATCGACGACGATTGAGGGATCAGGAGAAGTGAATGGTGGAACTCTGGGAGAGGAAGGAAGTGGAGCCCTCGAAGGACCGGGGACGGGAAGGATAAAGGAAGTTCCTCTTGAGACTGCTGCTGATGGAGTGCAGATACCCAAGGGAGTCAATCTAGAGGAGGCGGAAGGGAAGGTCCAAGTGAATGGAGAGGGAGGAAAGTTCAAACCTGAACTTCCCACTGGATTCAGTATCGATTCTGGATTGGGAAGAGTGCAAGTGGACGGAAAAATGACTGATGGATTGGAGAAGGAAGGAGGAAAGACTGCTGAGGAGGGAGAGAAGGGATCTGCTACTGGAACTGCTGAAGGAGAGAAACCGTCTGAAGCCACGACCGCATCCGGAACCGAATCTGCGACCGGAGAATCGTCAACTGAATCCCCGGTTGAGAGCACCTCTTCCTCTGAAGGAGCCGAATCTTCGACTGGAGAAGTTACGGGAGAGGAGGGAGAAGGAGAGGCTACTACAGCATCCACCGATGAATCATCATCGACAGCGACCCCTTCTGAATCGAGCACTGCTGCTGGTGAGACCTCCACTGTTGGAGAAGAGACGGCAGCTTCCACTGATCATCCAACAATCCATCCTGCGAAGGAATTCGAGCATACTCCACTCCATCCAGAGGGAGAAGAAGTGGAGGTCGAGACAGCCGAGACTACTCCCTCTTCAGGAGGAGTGACCTCGACGTCGAAGGATTCTGAATCCACGTCGACTGCAGCTGCTGAGGAGACGACGATGGAGGAGGAAGGACCAGCCTTCGTGCAGGAAGCTCCGTCTGAGGATGAGGAGAAGGACGAGGAGGGACTGGCTATCGCCAAACCCGATCTGAAGGATAGAGAAGGACTAGTTGAGAAGGCTCTCGCTACCGCCAAACCCGAATCGACAACTGGCGCTACCGTACCTGCAGAGAAGCCAGCGGCCGCTGAATCGATCGATGAGGCCAAGGGTACCGTATCTCCCGCTGTTGAGGAGGAAGAGGCAGGCAAGAGCAGTGTGGCTCCCGTTGAGTCTTCCACTGGAGGATCACCATCTGAATCATCGACGGTCGAGGGAACGACTTCTCCTACCACAGCAGGAGAATCTGGAGGAGAATTGGATGCCATGGCTGCACAGGATTCAACTGCGTCTGAAGCGACGAAGGAACCGGAGGCGACCACCTCTTCCGGCCTGGAAGGATCCTCCACAGCCGCGGCCACTGATGAGTCGTCGACGTCTGCATCTGAATCCACGACGGGCGCCGTCAGCGACGAGGGCGCGACCACTGCAGCCGATGATCTGCAGCACAGAGAGGGAATACTCGAGAAGGCGCTGGGCAGCGCCAACCCGGCTGCCACCATTAAGGGAGGAGAGATAGGTGAGTCCACCCGATCTTCATTCAGGAATGAATCAACTCATTTCAGGCGAGTCGACCACTCCGTCAGTGGAAACTTTAGAAGTCACTTCATCGACTATCGAACCGGCCTTCGAAAGCAAGGTCGCCGCCTCAACTGAGAGTTCCCCGTCGGAGGGAGCCGAGAGTACGGTAGCCTCCTCGACGGAGGGATCGATCGATGGAGGAGAGACTACGGTATCGGCATCAACTGAGGGTACTGTATCCGAGGAGGGAAGTACCGTAGCTCCGTTGGATGGAATGGCAGCGAGTGTGGATGAGAAGACTAAGGCTGAAGAGAAGGTGAGAGCGATTATTGATTTTTATTGAATTTGGATTTTTGTTAAATCAAATTCCTTGCAGGAAGTCGAAGAGGAAGTTGCACAGAAGGGAGAAGTCACGCCAACGGGAGAGAAGGGAGGTCAGCGATTATTTTGATATTTCAACCGAAACCAATGTATATGCAATTGAGATCATCCCCTTTATGATTCATTTCTAACAATGGTGAATCCTACATGAAACTGAAAGCACTAGCGTAATTTTAATTCTGCAGCAGCCGCAGCTTCTCTGGACGCTGGATCCTCCACTGTCTCTCCATCCGAATCGACGACTGCCATTCCCACCACCACCGTTCCCTCTCCTGCCGATCTTGCGAAGAGTCAGCACCATGAGAAGGGAGGAGCAGAGTTTGGACAGACTGGACAAAAGGGAACTGAGGTTTGCTGCCCTTATTTGGAAAAGTGATGATAATCAAATATTTCTAGGAGCCAGCACAGAAGGGAGAAGTGAAGGGGACAGGAGCCACCAAAGGTGAGATTGTGTGCTGGAATCAAGATGGAATAGGCAAAGCCATTGCAGCAGGCACCTCTTCATCCCTCGATTCCTCCTCAACCGTCGCTCCATCCGACACAGAGGGAGCTGCAGCTGCTGCAGAGTCTGATGCTGCGACCGGAGAACTTACGACCGCTTCTTCAGTGGATGGAGGAGCCGGAGGACTGGCGAGAGAGGGAGAGGTGAGCTTCTATTTATGACAATAACAAAATTATTTTCGAAATTACAGGCGGAATCATCCACCGCTTCTGTTGCTGAAACGACAGCCGAATCGACCACTGGTGCAACTGAATCCGAGGCCACTTCTGCTTCATCTGATACCACTGTAGAGTCTACCACGGGAGCTTCTGAAGGTAAGAATTGTGATTGAATCATCAGAAGATCAAAGATTCAATCTTACAGGATCATCAACATCAGGTGCTGAGGAGTCATCCACTTCTTCCTCGGAAGGATCCTCGACGGTGGCATCTGAATCCCTCGACACGACGTCGTCCATCGACAGCGAGAAATTGATCCAGAAGGCACTTGCGACTGCCACTCCGAAGGGAACCGAGAAGGGAGAAGGTGAGATATGTTTGAACACCATTCATGAAACTCATCACTTCTTGCCGGAGTCTTCTAGTTTCGTAGCACTTTTGAAACATATCTGAATCATCGGAAACTGTGATAAACGAAATGATTCAGCTCCCATCTCGACCACAGCCGTTCCCTCTCCTGCCGATCTCGCAAAGAGTCAGCATCACGAGAAGGGAGGAGCGGAGTTCGGACAGACTGGACAGAGAGGAAGTGGAGAGGTTGGAGAGCAGGAGGATGAGGTTAGAAATTCACTCCCTTTTTTCAATTATGCTTCAACGATTCCTCAATAGCTCTATGAATGCAGACCTTAGCGATAAAGCCTTTTTAAAGTCAATGGAAAAAATCAAATTGTAGATCAAATCATCAACGATCGCTCCCGTAGAAGCATCGACATCTGCAACTGGAGGTACACATTATTCCATTCAGCTTCCCAAATTCACTAAAAACTTTTCAGAATCGTTGGACGGCGGAATCGATCGAGCTCTCACTGCCATCGGAGAGTCCACCACTGAACCCCCAGTGCAGGCTGTGAAGGTCAGTTGGCTTTAGTCTGGATTGCCTAATGATGGCGTAATCTTCAGGATCTCCTGGAGGCTCTTGCCTCTGGCGACTTCGATAAGGCGTTGCTTGGCAAGAAGGCTAATGCAACTGGAACTGAAGCTGAGAAGCTGCTGAAGGGAAAGACTCGTTAGTTCATTCATCTTCCTTCATCATTGCTGTTCTGAAACCCATAACCTTGGATTGGTTTTGGAGTGTCATTTCGTGTGTTGTTTCACTGTGAGGTGGTTCGTTTCAGAGATCACGGAACTCGCCACTCCCATCAACCAGAAGCACGGTATCCATTCCTTCTCCTTCATTCTAATCCCTTTTGTGCCTTCATTGTCCTAATCAGTCGTGTCCATAACTCTCTAACCGTCTCTCAGAGTGCAAATCGGGCAAGTTGTCGTTCTCGACCTTCGAATTGGTCGATCTCACCACTCGATTCGAGGCAGACGCAGTAGCCTTCTCTCTCCCTCACTGCGCTCGTCTCTGCTACGAGGTGTGTGTGGTTGTGTAGTCCGTGGTGTGGTGGGTGGTGCAGCGAGTGCATCGTGTCTCTCTCACAGATCGGCTGCACGATGGCTGCGTACTCGAGATTCCCTCGTCCTCTGTGTCTCATGCACTTCGAGAAGGACGAGAAGGAGAGTCATCGATGCAATTCGGAGACCAATCGGACGAGTCATTGGGAGTACTCTTCTCTACAGCAAGTCGTCGCCATCGACTGCATTCTCTGTGGTGGGTCCAGAGTGTCTTTGCTATTCTACAGATTCCGATTTACCGGCTCTCACTAAACGGCTGTTGTTCCTGTCGTGGTGATGGTGTAGTGAACTGTGCTGCCGTTTGTAACACGTCAACTTTTCTGGTCGAAACAAGTAGCTGAACCAGGCTTGTGTAACCTCCAAACAGATCTTTGATCTTTCTCTTCTCCTCCAGAAGGTCAGACCTTCTTCGGTCACGATCAGACAGTGGACATCACAACTCTCCATGCCATCGATGACTCCATCGTCACTGTTCCCTCCCCGCAAGGTATGATCATTACTGAAAGCTTAGTTGTTTCATTGATCCAAGCATCTTTTTTACACCGCACCCGAAACTCATCCCATCTATCTTCAGGAATCTCGAAGGGCTGCGATGGTGGTCGTATCGAATTCCAATTCGTGCCGGCTGGTTCTCTTCCTCGACTCAACGTCACGAACGACGTTCCTGCAAGGACGCCCGCCGATTGTGCGAGGAAGTGCCATGAGACTGTCAGTGCTCTTGCTTTGGAGTGAAATTGATCTGAAAGGATACGGAATTGAGACAAACATCTATAATTTGCAGAAAGGCTGCACGACAGCCGGTTTCATTCCCACTCCCTCAGCAGAGATCGCCAATGGAGTCTGTCTGCTGACCAGTGATGATGAGGTATCCGTGATCTATCTTTGGATTGATCTTTGATCTTCCCCTGTCCCCTCACCATCTTCCTCTCTTCAGGTGTGCATCTCTCGTGAAGACGCAGTTCCTCAACACGCATCGGTCACTGCATTCGTCATCTCGTGTATTAGATGTACTCGTGCGTTCTTTTCTCTATTGCATCCAGGACCTGCGTTCTTGGCATAATGATTTAACAAAGGCCTTTATTCTTTGTAGTTCAAATGCTAACTAGGTTCTGAAGGAATAGCAAACATAAAATCCTCTCAGGTTGCTCGTACACTCTCTCCCACATGACTCTCTCCTCGTCCACTGCGAAGTTCCAGCACATTGCAACAGTGCAGACGATTGGCGAGTGCGCTGAGGTATTATCGTTGGCTTTCATTTTCGAAAATACTAATGTAAATTTCAGGTGTGCAACGACAAGAAGTGCGTCTTCGCTCAGTATGATGCAACTACGAATACTGTGAGTTTACTTGATGTATTCACAAAATCATAAATCGCTAGATCATTTGACTATGGCTCATTGGTGAAACGTATTTCTCCATTCCAGTGCGCTCTCTCAATGGAGGCGTCTCTCGACAATGGCTGCAGGAAGGTGGAGCCTCCTCTCGCAGTCAAGGGAGCCTACCCTGTCAGACTCGAATGCGTACAATGCAGAGAGTAGTCCCCCACTTGATCTTTGATCTTCCCTTCCCCCTGTATTATCTTGTCTCACTTCTCCACTACGGGTTCCCTCCTCTACTTAGCATATCCACCACATTCACAAGCTCAATTCCCCCTAATAGTTACTATCTTCTGTCCCTCACGAGTTTCACTGCTCACTTAGACATCTAAACTAACCACCCGCAAACTTTGCCATTTCACACACATTTCGTACACTGAAATTGCGCAGTTTTGACTCCCTTCCTAATTGATGGATCGAATCGGTCTCTGATGGTCTCTTCTCGTATCCCATGATCTACCCCCTTCACTTTATCGATCCATCCTTGCCTTTCCCCTCCCTTCATTTCATCATCACTAGTCAACCCATCGTACTGCCCCATCCCACTAATTGTAATTAATAGCATTATATTCGAGAACAGATTTGTTCGATTCAGAGACGTGTAATGAAGAATTGGAAATAATCTAGTTCGTGATGTTCATTGAGACATTGGGACACATCTTGTTTATGGTTGCGCTAAAGCTAAAGGGGAGACATTCTCAATTCGGATCTCCCATCCGATCTCATCTCGATCTAGGTCGGTTCTTCCCCTTCTTCCCCTTCCCTTCTCACTCCTCTTCTCCTTCTCTCGATGCTTCTTCTCACTTTCTTCTTCTTTCTCGTCACATCAATCGATTCTCTGGATGAATCGAAGATCAGAGATCTCTGTCCGACCGAGAAGAGTCTCTGTGCCAAGAAGGCTGCAAAGGTTGGTGAAGTGATAGAGACCCTTTTCGTTGTTAAATAGTGTTGCATGGAGTGATTTGCAACTGAACTGATGACATCATCATCGATTGATGCAGGGCGACTGCTTCGGTTCTTCCCTCAAGGCGACAGTCCTCCAGAAGCAGTGTGCCTGCTCGTGTGATGCCGTGCACCATGATAGGTTTGTTCTTTAGTCTTCTGAAACAATCGGGGATAATATGATGACACTTCATTGAATTCTCCTTTTAGAATCCAGACGTGCTGCAAGACAGTTGGAGAGAAGGAGATGCTCTTCTGCCTCCCTCTCTGCTCGTACAACACTTCCGCTGAAGCTGTTGGTCTCTTCTGACTACATATTCTATATGTTTCGCCTCGCGAAATGAATGAACCATTCAGCTCGGCTCCACAACGGGCATCAAATGCGTCTCTCAACTAACGACTTGGGCGTACTGTGCCTCTGACAATTACGATACGACCGGATGCTGCAAGGCTAGAGGTGCGGGAATTGCGACATACAAAAACTCCACGTGTGCATTCATTCCAGGAGTTCCACCCGAGTGTCAGTCCTTCTGTCAGGGAAAGGTGCCGACTTGCGATATGCAATCCATCTTCCAGTATCAGGTTCTTTATTCTAATTATTTTCAAAATATCATATTCACAATGGAAAGACACCGGGACTTATTCTAAACTGGCAATGGCATCTACATATTGGAATTTATTCTCACAGGGTTGCCTCTCTCACATGCGTGCCATCATGAGTTGTCAGAAGGAATCATTGGGATCGAAGCCCCGTTATGATCCCGATTGGACGAGTTCTTGCGAGTGGGAGGGATAATAATACACAATTGTAAATATTTGGAAAATATTATGTTTCTGTACTCTACTCGTTGTCTATACTCTGTACAAAACTCTGTGAATAAACTTTGACTATTGTTGGAAATTAAATTTAGATGAGAATATGGGAGGTCAGTTTCTCCTGTGCTCTTTGGTGGCGAATCTCGAGATTACGAAGAGAAGTCTTGAGACGTTTTAGGAGATCACGGTAATGCTCACGAGTCTGAAAAAGAAGAGGGTTCTCTTACAAAAAGAGTACGAAATATCAACCATCTCGAAATGACGAATATCCTCACCCCTTGCAATTCAGCCTCCGAATCTCTAACTTTCTTCTTCAGTCTAGCCACTTCGTCCACTGTCTCCGGATCAGTCTCCAATCGTTTTCTGGAATTCCAGCATCAACATTTCGCTCTCTACTGGTCTATCAATAATTCGATCTAACTGCAGTACTCACTTCAACTCTACACATTTCCTCTCGGCCGCATCTCTTTCTCCTCTCGCTCTCTCCACTTCTGATTGCATTCGAAGACGAGAACGACGAGATTCTTCTGATTCCTGAGAAAAACGACTTTCGAAAATGTTTCAGCTACAGTTCAAACAGATTGCTTTATTCCTACTGGAGTTTCAGGTGGTTGGATAGGCTAAAAAATCGCAAAATATAAAAAAAATTGAAGTACTAACCTCTCTCCTCTTCCTCTCCCTCTTCTCCTTCTCCCTCTCCAATTCCTTGATCCTCTCTTCACTCACACTCAAAGATCTTCGAAGATCTTCCAGCTCTGTCAGAGATTCCACCAATTCTGAAAGAAGAAAAGGAGTGGATGGAGACATAACAAAAAGGGGCGAGTAAGGGTGGTGCAGGAGTACGATTGTTTCCGCAGTCCCTCCCCCTCATTTCATCCACCTCAATGCACACAAACAACACCTTTCCTAGTCAGCCAGAGACTTACCATTGTACTCCTCATTGCGTCGATGGAAATTGGCCTCGAGAGAAGCGAGGCGAGACTCGAAATGCACTTTCTGCAACGAAAGCCATTATCGTTCCAGCGTCTAGCGGTGTCGAACAGAAAATTGAGAGAAGTCGTTCGATGATTGACCTGTTGATCACTATCCTCCAACTGCTTCCTCTCTCTATCGAGAATCTCCATTTCGAGAGAAGATTTTGCGACGATTAACTCGTTGATCTTCCTGAAGCACTCTTCGGATAAGTCAGGAAGTGGGCAGTTATCTCACCTCTCAAGAGCTTCAACCTTCTCGTCTTTCCTTGCCAGTTTGTCTTTGAATTGGGAGTATTCAGTGGAGATTCTTAATTTGGAGGAATTTGAATTTTTGAATACTTAGAATCGATTTCTGACCTCGCAGCGACAGCTTCAGCCTTGACTTTCTCTTCTCTTTCCTCACTGATTCGATGTTCCTTCTCCCTTATTTCCTCTCTGTATTCACTCTCTCGACGAGATGAATCCTGAGTTGCCTGCAAAGAGAAAGGATTGGAAGGATTTCGGCTGCAGGGAAAGAGTACTTACTTCTCCTAAGAACTCATAGATCTAAGACAACCCCCATTCACACGTTGTCTTTAAACGCAACAGCGAAGTATACAAAAAGCGTGCTTGAATGGGCCTCGAATTCGAAAGGCTGTTCAGCACAATTTCCCCCATTTTCACTTCACATGTTTTTCTCCAGCGCGAAATTGAGGGTGAAAGTGGGGTAGATTTTAATCGCAGAGAAGTGAGGGTGGAGCTGTTTTTCGCCCCTTCCAAGTATTGAAATCCAATGAATAGGGACGATGAATAGCAATTATTGTGAGATATATGGAAGGTACCGTATGCATCTAAGATCGTACGGTCTCAATTGAAATAACTGCTTCTCGAATCTAGTAACAGCGAAAAAGGCGAAATCAGAAACTTTTTTCACGAGTTTTCACTGCGAGCTTATGCTTCGCTCCAAAACTTCTCAAAACATCACATCTTACTCACACAAATTCAAGAGGAAATACCTTCAACAACTTGTCCTCCAACTCGAGAATCAGCGTCCGATGATGTTCCAGAAGAGTCTCGTAGTGCTTGATCTGCTCTCGTCTGCAATGTCAGTCGATAATCTACCGTAGCCCTCTCCACTCAGGACTCACCCACTGCCACTCGAGTCCTGCTCCCTCAGCACCGTCTCAATGTGTCTCTCCAGTTTGTTTCGTTCCTCTCGACGATCCTGATTACGGTAATCAATCGATAATCAATAGATGGAAGGGACCTACCTTATCTCTCTTCCTCTCTTCTTCCCTTGCTCTTCTCATCTCTTCAGCCATTCTATCCACTTCATTCTCAGCTTCTTCCCTCCATCCCTTCTCTCTCTCCAACTCCTCCTCTCGTTCTGCCAATTCCTGAATCGACTTCACTTCCACAAAAGACTCACTCAATCTCTCACTACTTCCTTGCCAAAACAGTGAATTGGAAGCGATAAAAGCACCCAATCCTGTCTAGATAGACAGGTAGCGAAAGCAGCAAAACAGTCTACCCAATGGA
The DNA here is from genome assembly GCA_900490845.1 of Pristionchus japonicus. Taxonomy (NCBI): domain Eukaryota; kingdom Metazoa; phylum Nematoda; class Chromadorea; order Rhabditida; family Neodiplogasteridae; genus Pristionchus; species Pristionchus japonicus. The sequence continues at coordinate 1,635,900 of LS520778.1, read as the reverse complement.
CAGAAAAGGCAAAGTTCGATTGTGGGTTGATTGGTATTGGTTGGGTAGGAAGCTTCTTCTGCTCTCAGACGCTATCCGACCACTGTCAATACGCGCAACCTTTTGCCTGCTCCCTTTCGGGCCTGAGCCATCCAGTTGTCCTTCTCCACCCGGGTGAGAATCCCTTCCGAGTCTCCCACCCTAGTGACGCATCGCTTGGTACGGACGCCCGGTCGACACAGCGAGAGGTCACTTCCCGACCCGGGGTCCCTCCCTCACTCTCTCCACCACAATCTACGGCCTAGGCACTGGCTCACAGGCGCCCGTCACGACACCCCGTGGTTGGCAAAAGACAAACGGTAGCTATGACCTACAAGTTCGAGCTTCTGTGTTATCATTGGCGATGGGGAAGAGATACAGTAGCACTGGCATGATCTCCAGCACATAATTGTGATCAGAATAACGCCAAAATTATCGATTTATCGATCGATTCAGGGTTCTGACCTTTCGGAATACCCGTTGCAGCTCGGCTACCGTATCCACCTCTTGCCTGGCCAGTCTCTCCTCTCTCGAACGGAAGTCCTCGTCGAATTGGCGAATGACCTGACAGAGATCAAAGATCAAAGCGTGGAACTGGCAGATGAAAAAGGAATGAAAGATCAAAGACCATACATCTCTACTTTTCTGTTCGATCTCTTCCTCATCCCTTCTTCTCGATCTGAGATCCTCGCATTCCGTCGTCAACTAAAGAGAAGAACTTCAACCTAGTCATCACATCTCTTCACTTACCCTTTCCACTCTCCTCCTCAACTCCTTATTCTCTCCCTTCAACTGAACACTCCTCTCCTTCAGTATCCGATAGTTCTCCTGAGTTCGCAGCACAAGCTGTCTCTCGACCTGTATGAAACACATGAGAAATATGCCTTGCAAGTACGATATCGATTCTCTTAAAAAGGGAACAATGAATAGAGACAAACCTCGAGAATCCGATTGAGCTCATCGACGTCAGATGACAGTCGGGCGGAATCCATGGATAAGAGAGAAGAAGGAGAAGACTGAACCCGACTGGCAGAGTGCGGGAAGTGACCTCTCCCTCTAGGGTGTTAGTCTCTCGTTGTTAGGGGAGACGAAGAGAGACCATCTGGATAGGAGAGAAGAAGGAGGAGGAGGGGATAATGAGGAGAGGAGGGAGAAGGCAGATGGAAGAGAGAGGAGGGAGAGAGGGGAAGCATGAATGGGTAATTAGAGACCATTGCATCTATTCTTCCTGCAGGCACAATGCAGAGGACGAACGGTGTTCCTTGCTGTTTGCGCATGTATATCGGATAGGAGTGGAATGGAAAACGGCGTTATGAGTAATGTGATGTTTCTGAAACTCCATACCCTCTGGATATCCCTCAATCGCGAAAACAACGATCCCCGGAAACCTAGCCTCAGCTTTTCTTTAATTTGAATTGCCAATGACAATTGCCCCCAATTCTTTCTTCGTATCTACCCTTCTCTGCAGAATCCTGTCCCATCGTAATTGCACCACTACAACACATCGGATCACGGCCAAAATTTATTTCTCACAACGGTAAAACGTACAGATTAGATAGTATACACCAGGAATGGTACAGATAAAGTTGAATTAATTCCGGTATTATATAAATTAGACGGGTTGAGATCTACTCCAAAGATGCATGTATAACAGGAGCACAATATTAGAACAAACAATGACTACACCACTCGATTAAAGGACAAACTTGTAAAGCTACCATGGTTGATTGGGGAAGAGAGGGGAGGGAATGGTCGTCGAGAAGGGGAGATCAATCTAAACAGCGATGTTCTCTTCGCCCTTCTCCTCTGCACCCTCACTCTTTGCCTTCTTAGGGGCTCCTTCCACCTCCGAATCGTCGTGAGCACGCTTCTTTCTGCAGAAAGAGATAGATATTGGTCGGTTTCATCAACGGATACTTCTCAATTGTGTGTAATTCACCGTACCTGACGAGGAGAGAAATGTCGTTAACAGTAGGATCAGAGTTGGCATTGGAGGAGGTGAGGATAGAGGGAGTCTCCGCCTTCTCCTTAGCGTTCAGATCAGCAACCTGAACTCAGTTCGTTTTAGTCTCGCCCTATATCCTCCAAAGAGTCCATCTCCATCTACCCCTCTTCCCTCTCACGCACCATCTTCTTCTGCACTTCGGATCCCTTGCAGTCCTCTGCTCTCTCCTTGAAGTCCTTGATCAGCTCATCCAATTCCTTCATTTCGGCAGTCTGCTCCTCCGTCGGATTCTCTCCTGCCTCCGACTTGATTCCATCTGCAATATAATACATAAATGCAATCCAATTGAACATGTTCCTCCAAATTTCTCGTTATTTTACCCCATCCCTTCACTAACCAAAAATGGACTGGAAGACACCGACTCCCTTGTTGAACGCCTCCTCAGCAAGGGCGAATTCGTTGCGCAGCCGGTTGATGCGACCCTCGTGGAAGTGCACCTGTAAAGGGAACACTTGATCACTGTCCACCCAACATACATCGATCTGATCAGACGGGGAAATCACCAATCAGATCTTATCGGCTGGATCGTTCATGGAAACGAGAAGTTGTAGTGGAACTCCTCTCACAGGCAATATGAATGCATCATTTTGGCTTTTTAGTAGTTGGACAGATTACGAATGGATTAACTACCTCAGCAACCAGTCTGTCTCCCTTGCCCGTCGAGATATCATCCATCAGAGCGCGAGCACGGCCGAGGTCCTCGAGGGCCTGATAAGCATTAATTTATTAAATACTCAATTAATGTTTAATTGTAATTTTACGTTCTAGCATAATTTTATAAATTACACGAAATAAGAGGTAATCCAGTTCATAAACGCCGTACCGTATCGTATTTCTCATCGTTGACAGAGCACTGAGCAAGTTGGACGAATACATCGGCCCTCTTCCTCTTCCACTCGGCACTTCCAGTCTCTTCGATCATCTTGTCTGCGATCCTCGAAGCAACCTGAATAATTTGTTATCGCTCTAAATGCAAATGAGCGCACGTATAGCATCTCAAATCCTCACCTCGAGTGTTTCCCATGCGAGCTGGTTGTTATCAGCCTCCTCCTCATCTTCCGCTTCGTCCTCCTCCTCTCCACCTTCGATATCCTCCTTCTCGTCGGATTCTCCCTCTGCCTCTCCTTCCTTCTCTTCCTCGTTATCAGCAGCTTCTTCATTCTCTCCCTTCTTATCATCAGCCGCACCTTCCTCAGCCTTCTCATCTTCCTCCTTCTTATCTTCAGCAACACTTTCCTCAGCCTTATCACCAGCAGCACCCTCGTCTAAAAAGGAACATAACTATTGGAACAGGTTATAAATAACGATAAATAAAAGCTGAAGGTTAACGAAATTTTCTCACCGGCGGACTTCTCCTCCTTCACTTCCTCAACTTTAGATTCCTCTTCAGTTCCCTCAGTTTTCTCTTCCTTCATTTCTTCATCCTTAGATTCCTCCTCAGTTCCATCAGCCTCCTTCTGCTTCTTCTCTAGTTCCTCAGCATTCTCAGTGAGAGCCTCGGCCACCATTTCACGAACGCCTTCCTTCTCTTCCTCTGAAATATAAAGTTCTATAAGAAAACGGGAGAACATTAACTATTCCGTACGAAAACTGGCAACAATGAGGCCAGTAAATATCGGAAAAATATAACTTTGCCCACCAGTCATGCTCTCGTCCCCATCCCTCTCCTCAGTCTCCTCTCCATTTCTCTCCTTCTTCACAATATTGACGAGGGCAGACTCGAACAGCTCATTCTCAGCGCTGCCGATCTCGGCAAGGGTGCGCCCGTACTGCAAATCGATCCATTATTGCGAAACATTTTCGAAAATAAAAGAAGAAGTCGAATCTCACCATGAAGTTAGGCTCGAACGACTCTTCGGTGAGGGGTCCATAGTGCTTTTCGCTGAAAACACGAATTTGGAACCAAATAACGTAATGAGAAAAGAAAGAAAATCGATAAACAGGTAATTACTCACGCGAACTCCGCGGCCTCTCCAAACTTCTGGCAAGCTGTATCGAAGTTGCTAGCCTTGAGCTCACGCTTGCCGTCGGACATCAGCTTGCTAAGCTGCTCCTTCTTTCTGCAATCAATTGCCATTTAACCACTTAAACACGTCAACATCAAAATGAAATTCAATAAAAGAAGTTAAACGAACTGTTCGGGAGTGAGTTCGACCTCCTTCTCCTCGACGGCGACTTCCTGGACGGATTCCTCGTTGAGGGGAGCCATTTTATATTATTTCTGCAACAATTAAATTAGGTATGAAGAAGGAAAAAAACGAAACAACAACAACAACACTGAACTGCACTGCGAATCGAAATGAACGTGCGCGAAAATTTGAATTCTTCCCGCAAAATCCTGAACGAAGTTGCGGGAGCCTATACCGTTTGAATTGAGAATAACCACTTTTTGAGCTCCTACATTTTTTGATCTACTTTCTGAATGAGCTTTGTTTATGCTTCACTCGCTGGAATATCGGCATCGTTGAGCTCTATCAGCGGGAAATTCGTATTTTCTGATGAATTCCGACCGGAGAATCAGCTGGTGAGTTTGTTCCTTGCTGATTCATCTTTTCATCCATTTCATTTAGGCTGTTGCCAGCTTCGTTGTATTGTTTGTTCTCGCCTACATCAGTATGTGGTATTGCCATACGAAGGCACTCTCACTCTCCTCCTCCACGGTTACGGTAAGTGTCCTATAGAATCATCAGGTCAATATAACGTTGTTTCCAGGCCCTTCTCATCAATACATCATGCAATTTCATCGTAACAGGAATAGCCGGCACTCTTCTCTTCCATGAGTATCATTCACTGCTTTGGTGGTCAGGTTTACCCCTGATTCTCATTGGTTGTTCTCTTATTATGACTGACGAAGCTAAAAGCAAGTCAGAGTAGGTTTATCGAGTATTGCCACGAGTGGAAGACGAGTCCTGTATCTAGTTCACCATAAGGGTCGCTTTCTGGTATTCCAATGTGTTCTTTTGCAATGAAAATGAAGCCAGAACGGCAACAAGAGCGAGTGAGAGAATCTGAATGGGTTACGGTAGTTGATCGTTTCATTATCAATTACCTCGGTCAGAATGATAAAGACATATCTGAGCCTTCTGAACTGTTTCTCCCATTCTACACGAAGCTCCGACAAATTTTCCTCCACTAATCGATTCTCTTCTCTCCTTCTTACTCTATCCAGATGGGAATTCATTAGAACTGCAGTCTTTCTCCAGAAATCAGGACCCCTGGTTTTGAGAGTGAATTTAATTCTAGTTCTCACTCTTTCAACTCTTACGTGTTCTCATCCATCTTCCGATGTCCACAGATACTATTGGCTCGGAAGAGTTCCTCCCCCTTCTCACTCTTTCCCATACACAGAAATCGACTGAGAATAGGATTTGGGGCAGTAGAACATTTCTCGAAGATGAATGAGAGTTTGAGGAGAAGCATTGAAGCAAAGACAGAGATCACAGATAGTATCATGTTGCCGATTAGGAAATATACTGTAATTATCGCAATCGATAAGATCTGAGCCTTGACATACCAATCAATGAGATGTTTCCGCTCTTCGGGAGTACGGTAGAGAGAATTTGGAGCATGTACGATTGAGCAAGGAGTGTTGTGAATCCGATTGTGATCTGGTTTAATTACCATACCCATTTATTTTCTGTATATTTTGCTCACAATGGGTTCATTTCTTTCAGCGAGAAAGACTCCAGCAACTGCAACCAGAGTGGTTAGGGTAGTGGGCATAACCACGAATATGATGTAGTGGAGAGGAACCCTTCTGATGGTCATCGTGTACCGTACCTCCAATCAATCGATTACGGTAGTCTTCTCTCTGGGATCCCCACCTCAGGTCGTACTTCTCCATCCAATTCAGTGTATGTGTCAAATCCAGTAGTGACTGATTCTATCTCGAACTCATCCACTCCCTGCAAGGGATGATCACTGACTCGTTAGTGGGCTTGCGGATATCGTACGTCCCATTGGTTAACTTCCCCTCCTCGAATAGTCATCTCTCCAATATTATGAGAGGCAGTAGTCATTCTTATTGCACACTGCTGGGTGTCGAATGGGAAGAAATCCAATCTACAGTATTTAAATTTACCATACTTCTGATCAGTTGAATTACCGTAACTCGCAGTATACCGTAACCGCCTTATTACGACACCACATCACATTTCCATTGTAGCTGATCTATGCACCAAATTCATCGATAACGTTTTAAAATTCGGTACCTGTGCATAGAAAGTCTTCTCATAGGTCAGTATCTCAATCTTTATCCTGAAATCGATAATGGGGAATCTGAAAACTAATAAGAAATTTACGCATTATAGGTGTAAAAGGGTGGCAGCCACACATCTTCAATGGGAATAGTGATTGCCTCAACTCCACCTGCCTGAACGGTTCAATCAATTATCTGACTGAACGAACCAGATACCGTACCCAGCTGATATTCCATTCTAGTCGACTATCAGTCCAGTAGATGCATTCGCGGACTAAGAATTGAGCGAGTTGTTCGCCTTCTTTCTGCAATTTCACACTCAAAATTGAAAGAAGGAGCCAGTTTTCGCAAGGATTTATACAAGTTACGCAGCACAAATACTGACCACATTGATGAGATCCAACTGGAGTGGATTGAGAATGACTTCAGTCTGGGAACCCTCATTCGGCTTCAGTTTCTTATCGTAACCAGTGAAGATTCGATCAAGAACTCTCTTTATGTTTGCATCTCGAGAATTATTACATCTCTATCTGAATACTACAGACGAATGACCTACCCTGAACCATATTCTCAATGTCCACTTCGGACATTGAACTGTTGTGACTGCTGTGACATGAAGAATGTCCTGGAGTGATACCTAGACAAGGAACAGACACAAGGTGACCTACCAATCAATAAGAAGATGAGTAGGACATGCCCCTCCATGGGGAGTCTACCTATTTGTCACTTCACTCCTCCCTCCCCTCCCTCTTCTTCCTCCAATGTCATCCCCATCTCAAGTTTCATCCCATGTCTCATCTATTCAATGATGCGTCATTCTACAATACTATGAAAAAAGAGAAAAGAATCCAGAAGGATTGCAATAGTTGATCGAATGTTGATATGAGAAAAGTGATCGCCTTTAACGTTGAATCTATTTTCTCATCCCCTATTCAAATAATTCTTTGTTCGGTTGAACCATGTGCAAGTTATCAAACAATCAACACGAATTGTTAGCAATCATTTATCGTCCATTAGTTGCCGTCGAGGTGATTAGTTGAGCATCGCGAACAATCTCTTCTTCATCTCTTGCATTCTTGCAATCGTCTCGTTGCATTCAATGATCTTTTGAATCGTCAGATTCTAGAAGGGAATGACATAGTAATCCATCAATACAGTGATCTACAGTACCCTGTTGATCTCAATCGACTTCTCGATCTCCTCCATCGAGAACACTGTAGGAGAGGAAGCGGTAGTCGATTCCTTCAGAAGGGGCTCACACTCTTCTGTAATGAGTACCGTATTCTACCGTATCTACCGTAATCACTCACTTTCAGAAGTCGGAAGAGGATCGTATTTGAAGCATTCAGAGTTGCAGACATGAGCATCGATTGAGGAGAAAGATGAAGAGGAAAGAATTGTATGATGAGAAATCGATCTATCGCGAAGGTAGAGAGACGAGAGAGTGGGATCAGAAGTGGGTAGGTCCTGGAAAGAAGAAATTGGAAGGGGGATACGGTAGAATATTCGCGTATACGGTAGATTCGACGAAATATCCATCGATTAGAATAGGAGATCCCATCGGAGGAAGAAGAGAAGCCAATAGATCAGCGAAGGGTCCGGGAATGACTTCGGTAGTCTGGGACGAGACTGAAATGGGTACGGTATGATCAGTACGGTAGAGATGGATACTGTACCTGAATCAGCATCATTCTCATCTGCTTGACCAGAAGACAATGAATCAATGCCTGTAACAGGTTACAGTAATTCTCCCATCTACCGTATTTTCCTTACTTCCTTTGAGGTTAACATTGTAGGTGTCGCAGTCACCATCGTAGTCACTGCTCGATTCACTACCGTATCCCTCTTCGCTACCGTAGTCACTATCGATCGATTCTTCACATCCACAATATTCACCATTGCATGTTGAAGGGACGAATTGAGGGCGGGAGACAATGGAAGTCCATCGAATGGGAGGAGAGACGACTGTCCATTCAAGGAAAACGCCCATGCCTGCAAGGAGTACTGTAGGAGAGATGATCGAGAGTACGGTACGCACACTCTTCGAGGAATTCATCATCAGCCTCAGTGAAGATCGACCACGAAGCGAATTCGGTTGTGCCTGAAAGAGAGATACTGTAAGGGAGGGAGGATATCGTAGTGGAAGGTCTTCTATCGATGAGTACGATATGGATTACGGTTACGGTATTCATATAGATCAATACTGACAGGCAATGTTGATGCGGAGTTGCTTGTAATAGGCGAGGGTGAGTAGAGCCGGGAAATAGTCGAGATTGTAGTTGAGAGCCTGGAAGAGAGTACGGTACTGGGTATCCACGGGTATCCAGGATCTTGAGGGGTATCGAGGGATCCTCACCATAGTTAGTCGAGTAGAAGTTAGTAGAGAGAAAAAGAGAAGAACCGTTCCCTGTGAGAGAAAACGGAGCGAATGAAAAGAGAAGAGAAGAAGAGGGAGAATCGACCATCGATGAGTGATTTGAATGAAATGGTGTTTGATTGGAATATAAATTGAGAGTGAGGAGAGGTGAGAGAGTCTTTTGCATTCAGAGAAAGTGGATTACTCGTGTTTTGCTAACGGATTTCGAAAGAGTCATCGTAGCAGCTACTACAAGTTTCTCGTGAATGAAACTGTCATGCATGAAATTAATCAATGATCGATCTCAAAGTTCCGTTGCATTTTTCCATCTCTTCTCTGCTTTCAGTCACTTCTTATATTTCAGACAATTTATTATCTAGACGAGGTAGGCCAACACACAATTGTTTCGTTGGATTCTTCACTCCTACTCAAAAACCGGGAATATTTTGAATGTCTTCAAGAGTTGGAAATCGTCGATTTTTGTTGTTTCCGTAAGAAAGAAGAACTCCGAAAACGGCAATGTTCACTATTTCGAAAATGATCAATAAACTGATTCTAACACGGGTCTCCTGTAAAAACGTAGGAACAAGTGCGACAGTAAAAAATTTTTAGCCGTCGATTTCGCTGAAAGTACTTTGACTAGGTATAATGAGGCCAAGGAGAACACTCATTCACTTTGTTTCTCAAAATTTGCATATCTACGTGAGTTTTTGACTTAAATCTTCGAAATGCTGAATCTCACTTCGTTTTTGAC
>LS520778.1:1598187-1624285 GCA_900490845.1 Pristionchus japonicus | reverse complement strand
AAACGAAGTGAGATTCAGCCTTTCGAAGATTTAAGTCAAAAACTCACGTAGATATGCAAATTTTGAGAAACAAAGTGAATGAGTGTTCTCCTTGGCCTCATTATACCTAGTCAAAGTACTTTCAGCGGAATCGAAGGCCAAACATTTTTTACTGTCGCAAAAGCCTTTGATTTTCCTACGTTTTTACAGGAGACCCGTGTCTAAAGCGATGGAAAACTCTTCCCCATTCAGCAGAAATTCGATTCCGTCGGGTTTCTTCAATTCTAAATTCCTCTCTTCGTTCGACAATCGATGCTAGAACGTTGATCAATTGCGGTAAGTCTCCGAAAATCGAACTGCTCGATCTGAAACAATCGAGATTTCTTCATAATTCCTCACTTTGTCAAACTCTTCAATCATCCTATTCATCCGCGCTGGATATTCCTCATTCTCCAAAATGATCTCGCATTTTAATCGGAAAATGGCTGAGAATAATCGAGGAGGTCTTTGAATCCCCTGAGAATTTATGATCAAGAGCATGATTCCAGATTCTCTTCAATACCTCCCTTGGTTCCGATAGACTATTCTCAATCGATGTGATTATCAATGCAATGAATACTCCACCAACGAGAAGTGTTTGATTGTAGATGAGATAGATGCCTTCAAAACAAGTTGTATGAACATGAAAGACAATGTTCAGACTGACTGATGAGAGAGATACTTCCTCCCTTCGGGATCGCAGCAGAAACAGTATTGAGAAGCATCGCAATTGCGACCAGAGAAGAGAGACCGATGCCCACCTGAGAAAGCATTGAACATGGATCGACAGATATTTCTTCATTTTACACACAATCATGATTCCTCGTCTGGCAGTTTACGTCAAGGACCCACTTTGTTGAATCATGTCAGCGTAAAACAACAAAATGAAGGATGAGCAACTCACGATAGCAGCGGGAATGTCCGATAGGAACAATCCCAATCCAGACACAGCCACAATGAGAAATGCAGGAAGAATTACGACGAGAATGTAATGAGTGAAGTTACGACGGAGATTGAGGGTGAAATGAATCTGAGAGAGTCTTCTAAAGCATCGTAGATTATGAAACCTACATCAACTCTTGACTCCGCGAGGTCTTGGAACTCGGTCGACTCTAGAAGAACTTCTTCCACTGAGAACTCCTCGTTGTTGCTCTGATGAGGGCGCAATGTTGAAGCAGGTGCAAGGGATATTTCCTCACCGAATAAGCCTCGGGAACTCCAGGCAGTACTTTTATCTCTCTCGTGTTGAATGTGGGAGATGTTGAGTAGAGACCGCATGATTGGAGATCGAAGGGAAATGAATCGAGACTGGAGAGAATCATTTCAAATGCCATCAACTTCCTGGACAGTCCAACTCACAATAGCACACAGAAGGTGAGAACCGATCTGACTCTGCTCCACTCCACTTCTCCATTGTACGAAATCTTCACCATCTGTACTTTCTCGTCCATTATCTCCTCGATTTTTATCCTGAGACACAAGGATTTCTCTTCGAAGTCTAAAAAATCCTTACGCATTGTAGAACACGAGTGAGGGAAGCCAAACATCATCGATAGGTACAGCCACCCAGTTGAGATCATCGTAGTCTGCAGGGTTCCACTGCAAATAGCTCTTCAGCTCTTCAAAACGTTCAATGATTAGAGAGTTGACACTCACCTGAAACCGTTGATCTCTCCAGACAAGTCTTTCAGTGAGTATAACCTGCATCGACTGTGCATCCTCAATCTGAAAGCCCCCAGTTATACGTTCATCAGAGTAATCGACCAACCACATCAATTAACATAATATCAGGGACGTTCATGATTATCTCCATTTCCTCCAAAGGAACGATGTTTTTATTGTAGTTCTTGAAGATGAGATCGGTCACACGTTCTGATTGACGGTCTGAAGAAACAGTTTCAGCCTAATTCTCCATTAAAAAGTGATGAACTCACTGAAGGCAACAGGCTCCAATTGCTCCGTTATATTGGCGAAGAAATCTTCGATGGAAGTGACATTGACTGAATCATCGAACTCGACTTCAACGAATGGAAGTTCCGTCGTCTCATCTTGTCCCATCGATTGATAAAGGAAGATCAAGAGGAGAAGAGACTGAAGATTCATCTCTGCCTAAGGGACATTTGGAAGTGGATGAAAGATGAGGAGTGTTTACTTAGCGTAGTAGCGTAAGGAAAGTTGGATGATGACTTACTGGTCATTGAACTTGGTCTCTGTCCTATTTCAGACATCTGCATCTACTCAACTTCAGTCTCTTTTGAAGTGCATTTCAAGTTATTTAGTCAGTAATCAATAATTTATCAGTTGTCAGACATCGGTAAATGCTCGAAATCATCGTGGTAAGTGATCATTATCATCAGTATTGAGGAGTGTAACCTGTATTGTCTATCTATGGGGGAAGGAAGGGAAAGAAAGGTGTCGCAGATTCAAAGGGGGATATCAGATTGATTGCCTCGTAGTTAGAATGAGACTAGAATGGAACACGCAGAGACTGGGAGTGAACAACATAATGGGAATACGCAGTGAGATCACAGAATGATAGTATCCTAGAGGGGGAGATTATCGATTGATTGGATGGGTCAGTTGACAGTTTCTAGTGTGTCCTTCGTGGTGGAGGAAGTGGGAGACTGCACATTCCGACACGAGGGATGCTTATCGAAGAAGGATGAACGGGAGGGCTGAAGGGGGATTCATTAGTGGAATGGGAGTAATGAAGTCTTGACCTTCAACTCTGGCCAATTGCTAGTTATGAAGTTTTCCTTCGCTAATCGAAGATTGATCAAATCAGGCCATGACTGTTCTAGATTCCTCACCTGCAGCAGGATTGTGGAGAGAAGAACGACGAGGAATGATTCGATTGTTACGAGCACGTTCTTCCAGACTGAAAATCAGATGGATTGATCAATGCAAAGGTTGCGAGTTTCAAGCTTCTTTCAAAAGATTTCATTCAGAGAATGATGAAAACGAACAGAAAGCGGTCTCGACAGGTCCCATCAGTGCCATTCCACATCCGAATGCTCCTGCTCGAGCAAAGAAGTCGAAGACTCCGTGTTGGATACCTGCAAGGATGATAATTATTTCATGTCATAGGTCTCTCTACATTCAGCACTACAACATCGCTGGATGCATTCTGTATGAGCAATGACCTACATCAAACGGATTCTCTACATCTTTTTGCCTTCAACCTACCAAAGAAAGCGAGGAAGAAGTCGAGCAACCGGAAGACGACCACGTAGCGATACGATGACAGCTCCTCCTGTGATTATTGATTATTATTCAGATACGATACCCAATAAAGTCAGTCTTCGATAGACCCAGACTATGGTTAAAAAAAGGTAACTAACCAGTCTGCTGACGGTCGTCACGAGAATGTGCGTGCCGTAGATGCCGATGAGCAGCGAGGGAAGGGCGAGGAAATCGATCACCTTCAGGGTACTGCAATGGGGATACTGTAGACTTGTGGGATACGGTAGTACGATAGGTCAGGTTGGGAACTCACTTGAATCCAGCAGTGGACATCTCGAAGTAGATGAAGAGGGAGATAATGGTGGCGAGAAGACGAACGAGAGGAGCTTGCAGGACCATCCATTCTACCATTCCGAGTGTACGACTGGAAGGGAGGAGAGGATGGATCTTTGGTCTTTGATCTCATTCTATCCTACTGACTAATGACAGTCGGGAAGACTAGGTGATCTTTGATCTCTGATCCAAGCTAAGTTTTCTACTTCAATTTTCTAAGGTTGATCTTTGATCTTTCGTTACTCACTAATCAGCGGGCAGCTTGGGCATGCATGGGAAGAAGCAGCAGAAGGGAGGAGTCGACGTCTCGATTGACACTCTGCAAGGAGGAGGTGGAATCCCTGGATTCGTCCGGTTTCACTCGATTTGCCCAAGAGAAAATAAGAAATGACTCACTTCTGCTCCGCCAATCTTGCTTCGATTCCTTGTCTTCCATCGAATAGATTGAGAAGGAGGCAGATTATGACGTAGAGAGCGATTGTGAAGTACCTGCAAGACAATCAGTTCACGATCAGGAGAAGAGCAATGTAATTTTTGATGTCACAACCCGCATGAGTTATCTGCACATAAAATCATTGCATCAACACTCGAATACAATATATTGTCCCTCGAATATTGCAACTACAAGAGTATTCTACACATCATCTTGCACATAAACTTCGCGCATTTGTTTTCAACCTTTCAGGGTTGTTGCTATTTCCATCTACAGTACTCCTGCCCTCTCTCCACTCCCTCACTCTGTTTATCACAGCGGGAGAGAGAAGAATAATCGAATTGGCGCAATTGGATCTCAGGACGGAGTTGCCTCGTGACTTTCGAGGGGAAGGGGGATGACTACCGTACCCTTGTCTACCGTAACCTACCGTACTCACATGAATCCGGATAGATGGGAGAAGAACCATGCACGAGGCATGAAGGCCGATACGAGGGCAGTCACTGAGACGAACGGAGCTGTCGATGCGAGGAAAATGATCAGCGATCGTCTGCAATCGATCGATTGATTGGACTAACGTACTCCTACCGGACCCGGATGATACAGTAATCCTACCGTACCTCGAGGTGTGCGTGACGTAGGCATTGATGTAGATGATCTGGAGGGCGGCCAATCCTACCGTAGCCAGACACGTTGTCGTGGCGAGAGCCAGAGCAAGGATCGACGGCAGGGGAAGCGCTGCAATTATCGATTTTCATTTTCATTTCTCGTGTAGAATTGCCACTATTACAAAACGTAATGCCTCCTTTCTCACTTTTCGTTCTCCTCAAACCACTTAGCTTTTCTTTGGTTTTCGCTCTAATTTGGAATTCACCTTTTGTGGTGATGACAAAAGGAGCCGAAAAGGGAAGGGAAAGAGACAAAACAAGCGAGGGAATGGCTAAGTAGTAGGGGGAGATACAAACTGATTGAGTAAGGGACAGATCGAGATACACTGAACACGCTCAGATTGAATATATGACACTGTTCTTGTGATCAGAGGAAGAGTTCATTCTCGGTCTAACCCTTTTTCATGCTCTCATTAGAGGAACGTGCATTGGACGATCACGACTATCTAAGGGCCAAAAAGTGTTCAATCAATGAATGTGCCTACCTTGGAGGAACTCACTAGAGTAATCACATCAAGAGAAAACTGATAGATTGAAGAGGAGATAGCCATTTACCTCTAACCACAGAAAGATCAAAGATCAGAAGAGATCTCACCTTGGAGGAATTCTCTCGAAGTGGGAATGGGGTTAGTATCTGTCGAATTGTAGTCCGGAGTGCATTTTACTAACTGTCCAGTGACCAGTTGAAGTGCCATATCGATCATCTGAATACAGAGAGATATGCTAATGGAACTCGAGGGAATGCAAATGATTCCACCCAATCTCCAGTCAGACAGAACGAGAGATCATGGGGATTGGAGAGAGTGAGAGAGGGAAGGACTCACTTTCTCTATCGTCATCATGTTGTGCCAGTCGCCCTTCTTGTCACAATCGTCTGTGCATCCACTGGGTTCTGGAAGAAGGAGAGGTTACGGTAGGGCGAAGATCAATCGATAACTGACTAGAGAACGTGGAAAAGGAAGCAACGCACGAGAATCCATGACGAAGCGGTGGCTGATTCAAGTAGAAGAAAGGGAGGGGAGAGGGGGAGGAAGGGAAGGAGACCGATCAAGGGAGGAAGAATGAGGAGGAATGAGAGGGTAGAGGAAGAGATGGTAATGTGGTGAGATAGGATAATTGAGGGGGGATCACAATCAACAATCGGGGCTTGACAGATGTTCTAGAGGAATGCGTGGCCAGGCAGATGGGAGGGATGAGGGTAGAGAGAGAGAGATAAAGGAGGTGGATGATCTTGCTTCTACCAACAATCAGGTGGCCATGCACTGATTGCGATCAGAACTACTAGATGGTTGAGAGCAATCACTAGACAACCATTAGGCCAAAAACGAGGAGGAGAGTGGCCCCAGCCAGTGAAAGAAAGAGAAAGGGCAGCAATGGTCGATGGCTACTGTCTGAATGCAGGAGAAGGGGAAGGAGGAGAGAGTACACAGTGTACAATGGGGGAAGAACGTGAGAGACGTGAGGAAGAGAGAAGGAGAAGAAACCCCCGAGGGGAACATCCGAAGGAGAAGAGACATCCCCGTACAGTCAAGTACTCTCCCATTCACGCGGTTCCGGTATCTTCAGATACGTCTCTGTGCGGAGAGAGAGTCGAGAGAGAGAGGCGACTACTGTGACGTCTCAAACCAAAGAAAGAGATGAAGAAGAGGGGTTCATTAGAGACTCATGCCACCAGAACCGAGCTGTTTTCTACGCGACCTCACGGCAGGACGCCAATGAAGGGAGTGAGAATTGTCTCTCTCGAATGTTTTCCGTCGTCGTTCCTTCAAGGGCGAATTGAGAACTTGATCGAAGTTGCATTCCCTCCCTCCCAATAACAACTACTTCGATACTCTAGTAAAGGCTCTTAGGGGAGGAAGAACTGAGGACCATTAGACAGAAGCGACTGAAGCATTTGAATGTTGCTATTTGAAGGGGCCATTGAGTCAATAGATGAACAATGGTCGAATCATGGAGAAACAGACGGGAATTCTCTGATGAATCATTAGTCGATCACATCATTTCTACTAGTTCTTTCGCCCTCTTCGATATGTATCTCGAGGCGGAAATCGAAAGAAGTGGCGAACAACCGGAGTAAGATGGAGATGAAAGGTGAGAAGGGCACGAGATCGAGGGAGGAGAGGAGGAGGAGGGGGGACGAGGGGGGGGGGGCGAGGTGAGGGGAGGAATCCAGTCAGGAACACCCGGAATATCGTGGGAAATTAGAAGGTGGACGATGAATGATTGGAGAGAGAAAGAAGGGACATTCGACCAGTCGATTAGTGTGTCCAAGTGATTCGAGAGATGAAGAACACTCCTTTTGAGAAGAGATTGCGGGAGGGAAGGAGGGAATCGACTTACGGTTCTAGAGGTCAGCCGAATATCAAGGAGAAACAGTGTTCTACATCTACTATTCTCAAGCCATGGTTCTCAAACGAGCGAACACACAACAATAAGCGACAGTCAGCGTGAGAAATTCTCTCCCTACAGTCAATTCAGTTCCCCCTAACAACCAAGAACTGTAATCGGGGAAGGAGAAGAGAAGAGATAGAAGAGATAGAACCTCTCAAGGCTTTCTCGAGTTTTGCTGTTCACGAGAGGAGAGATTTGGCACAAGAGGGGGAAGTCAGTTATACAACTGTGAATCAAGGGGACGAAAAGAACCAGCCTAGCCATGAGTTGTGCAATTGTGAGAGGAGAAGAAGGAGAGGACTGGTCCATTATGGAAGAGAGCATCCAGAGAAAGGCATTACGTAATGTTCACGAGAGAAAGAAGAAGAAAACTGTGAACATCTGGGTATCGGAGGAGAAAAGAGATAGAATCTCATGGGAAAAAGGATCGTAAGTCATTAGCTAACGATGTTTACAGTTTCTCCTGGTTTCTTCTTCTCAGCATCTCCTTTGTCTCTCTCTCCGAACTGTTTGAACTGTTCGTTCTTCTCAATGACGCAATGGAGATTCAGCTCCCTTTCGCCCTTAGGGAGAGGAGCGAGAAGGAGTAGACTAAGATTAGAAGAAGAAGGGATGGACAAATAGTCTCTGAGTACCCTCTCATCTACTCCCCTCCTGCACCACTCCTAATGATGGACTGGTCAAGAGTGATAGATGAAGATAATTGTACAGAGATCATGCCAGTAGAGAGAAGCATGCAATCGCAGTAATGGAGAGATACAGATAGTAACTAGAAGCGAAGGCGGATGGGATTTGGTATGGTTGAAGACTTGAGGAGATCAAGGGAGATTAGTGATGAATGGAAGTGTGACTGGCTGGTCAAAGAAGGGAATCAAATGGATTATCGTCCCCTTTCCCTCCCTCCCTTCTTCTGCTTCCACTGACCATCCCAATGGACAGTTATTGCAACTGAACCAACTGGTTGAGTGCATTGAGTATCTATTATGGAATGGGAGAGGGAGGTTTCACTCTCGCGAGAGTGAGTGGTCAACAATTAGCTTGCGGCCGCATGGCAGGAACAAACGGACGAGAGAGTGTAATGGGGGAGTACTCACTCCTCACGCAGAGGAGAATACAATGGGAATCGCCGTGGGGACACTTCTGTTGTATCTACGCTTCATGCTTATTTCGTATATGACTACTGAAGATGCACATCTAGGGGACTTCTACAGTTGTTCATATTGTATGATAAGAGTGTTGGGAACGATTAGATAGCAATCGCAGATAGGAACAATAACTAACTAGAGAATAAGGTGCTAACTATCGACAGCTTTCATGCACGGAATGACTCAGGGAGGGAAGAGGCAGCGGCACATTTGCAGTGTAACTTTCACACAAAGCATGAGAGAGGCAATGAGTAAGAGAAGAGATTGGAAGACTCTGCCATTTCTACTGTCCAGTCAATGAATGGACGAGGCTCTCTATTTGGAGATCGAGAGAAGAAAGAGAAGAAGAGGGAAGAAGAAGAATGGAGTTGATCAACGGACAGTGGAAAAGGTCAAAGGGATGCATACAAACAGTTGAAATACGGGCAGAATGAAGGATGGAAGGCATGGAGAGGAAGTGATCTCCTTCCTTCTCTCAGTGTTTGAGATGGTTCGTGAGAAGAGATTGGAGGACATCTCCAGAGTTCTTTCGAGAGAAAGAAACCCAGACTCGACGGCGGTTTCCGCATCGAAAACCATTGATGCAGCGATGTAGCTAGCAATGCAGTCGTCATTCTCTCAATGGGATGAATAGCAGGGCGATAATTCTGCCATATAGAGAATGCAGTAATGGGCAATCGTCACGCAAGAGAGAGAATGCACGTGTCATTATCGAATTGATGCCATCTCTTTTCTTCTTCCTTCCTCTCCAGAGTGAGGTCACGAATAGGGCAAATGAGAAGAACTGAGAACAACAAGAACGTCACTTTCCTAATGAAGGAAGGGAACTGTTATCAGTGTTGGAGTTTGTGCGAGTACCGTAGTGTTACGGTTGCTAGCAAGTTGTTACTCTTTTCTCGAAACCCAAACATGCGATTATTTACGATTCGTTGGATACAATGCAGAAAATTCTACTGCTGTGGTGTATAACCACAACAAATTATCGAGCAGAATGCAAATCGGTTGCAGAGCGTAGGTTTTTGCGTAGAATACCTTCCGGGGGAAGACGAATAGCACATGTGGAAGGGCAATCTCTGATTTCGCCCTTCTTTGTTTGAGTGATCTGTGCTCAGTTTGCACTTTGCGCATCTGTAGGATCACTTCAATGCGATTTTATTCTCATTTCCAGAGTCTGGAAGCTCATTCTCTAGTCTTCTTTGATAGTTTACTCTCTGTCTGCAGTCGAGAAATGTCTGTGGCTGTTGGTTCTTTCGTTCTGAGAAACGATCATGAAGTTCGAAATCAAAGGATGGCTAACTCATTGTCAGCGACTTCCTTCGTTCCCTGTGTAGTTGGATCGAAATCGGGAATTTTCGATTCCTTCGTAGTCTCTTTCTTGCTTTCCTTCTTAGTTTCCTTCTTGCTCTTCTTCCTCTTACTAGGAATGGAATCACTCTTGGTCGGCACTTGTTTGTACTTCGCTTCACGTGCGATACAGTGGATCATTATGAACTGAAAATATCGATTTTATTGATTACGAAAACGAACGAACTATTAGAATGGCGACGATTGTAGCGAAAACGGCGTAAGCGATAAGAATAACGAGGAAGGCCGGTTCTGAGATGAGAATGAGGTAACAACTGATGAAGCTAAACACATCTTACTGGTATCTCGTCTGGAACACTGAATCGGGCCTGAATTTAGGAAGTTCAATCATTTTTAATTTACAAATTTCACCTCTCTCAGCAACAAATGTCCAGATCTGTGGATCTTCATACGTTACATTCGTGTTATTCATTGTAAGCCCGATCCGAGCGCCAGAAAATAAGTCGAGTAATGGCTGAAGTGATCTTTGATCTCTGATTCAACAAATATTGCCTACAGTAGTTTCATTGAGCTCTACCATCAATATTTTGTATATCTTATTTGATTTGTCCTCTAGCCAAGCATATTTAGTCTCTGAACAACATCAAATTGCTTCGTTCCATTAATTTAGTATTAGCTTACCACTCTCTATCTCATCTACAGTCAGAGCCCAACCCGCCCCAGTGTCATTTTTTCGCAAATAAATTCGTGACGATTTGATGGTAACTGAGCGCCATATGGAGGAAGATCCGAAGATTGAAAGTGTCCATTGAGTAGGAGAGACAATTCTGAAGATTATTCGGAATTAGAATCTGATGTGATGTACTTACTCAATGCCCAAATGAAAGTAATCTTCGCTATATATGTGAGGCATCTCGTATTTTATGTCGTCGTCTTTCAGAGTGCAGCGAGAATCGTCCATTTTCTCGTTCTTCTGAATAAAGATAAAGTTAGATGACGAGTCAGTGATATTCTGCAATTGAAATAATGAAAGTATCCCTCACAGTCTTCGCAGTCCAAACTCCTCTTCCTTCATCACATCTTATAGTGTATTGAAGACAAGCCTGAGTTCCATGAGTAAGTTAAATATCAAGTGTGCAAATACTAGAAAATGAGTAACTTACGTCATTATGACACTTCCCGAATGGTCTGATTCCATCGACGATTGATGGTAGAAGAAGGAGAAAGAGAGGGAGAAATATCATGAACGACCGTTCGAGAAGGGGAAGAGTTGAGAGAATGGAGGGATATTTTATCGAAATGAACTCTTTGTCCACTCTTCCATTCAATTCAAATCGAGTTGCGAGATCACAGACTAGATTGTAGTTTATGAATAACAATTATCATGATGCAGATTCAGTAGATTCAGAACGTTCAGTTTTCGGCGACAGAACACTTCAAAGACGATTTTATTCTCATTTACTTGAGTCGGGAAGCAAATTCTCAGTTTTTCTTCGATGTTCTGCTCTCAGTCTTCAGTCGAGAAATATCAGTGGCTGAGACTTCCTTCGAGACTGCCTGTGGTCTGAATATTATGGATTGTTCGAGGAAGTCGATTCCGAATAGACTAACACTGTGAGTTCCCTCGTCTCCACTGCAGTCGGGTCGAGATCAGGCAGTTTCGATTCAGTCGGAATCTCCTTTTTATGCTCCTCTTTACTCTTCTTCCTCTTAATGGAAACACTCTTGGTCGGCACTCGACTGTACTTCACTTCGCGAGCGATACAGTAGATCATTACGACCTGAAATTGTTGATTGTATTAATTAAAAAAATATAAAACAAACGAGTAAAAGAGCGACGATTGTAGCGAAAACAGCGTAGACGATGAGAATAACGAGGAAGGCCGGTTCTGAGATGAGGATGGAGAATGATAGGGGAAAGAGTTACTGACTGGCATCACTCCTTGCACAACTCATTGGTTCTTCATCCATTTCCTCATTCATCGATGGACTTCTCTCAGCAACATATGCCCAGAAGAGCGAACCATCATAGGTTGCATTCAGTTGATTACCACCCGTCGAGAATCGACCGAAGATCATAGCTCCGGAAAATAATTCGAGAAGGGGCTGTAGACATCTTTTCAGTTTACAAATAAATAGGATGTCTTACCGTACTCTCATTGATTACCACCTTCCATACTTTGATATTATTATTTGACTTGTCCTCAGTACGATTGGATTCAGGTTCTGCAACAAGAAGCCAGTATAAAGTAATCTCGTTTGAGGTTAGATCAGTTACCTTTGATCTCTCCATCGACAGTTAGGTTCCAGCCATTCTCAAGTTTCAATTCGATTCGGGGAGATGTAATGGAGAAGGAATAAGGAAGAATATCGGAGATAGAGAAGATCCATTGAGTTGGAGATACGATTCTGAGTTGTACAATGAATAGGCGAGAGGGTCAGGATACTCACTCAATATCTAAGTACAAATAATCATGAAATTCTCCTTCTTTGCGAATAGTTGGATCCTTGTTCAAAGTGCACTCAGAATCATCCATCATCTCGTTTTTCTGAAGCCATTGGATTGATTCAAGCAACGATATTCGTGTTGTTGAAGATGGTGTCGATAATGGTCAATCAAAAGATGAAATGCCCCTTACAGTCTTCGCAGTCCAAACTCCTCTTCCTTCATCACAGGTTGCAGAGTATTGAAGACAAGCCTCAAGTGGATGAAGAGTCGATTAATATCATGGAGAGTAACTTACGTCCTTGTCACATTTCCCGAAGGGTCTGATTCCATTGATGATTAAGGGAAGAAGAAGGAGAAAGAGGGGAAGAAATATCATGAACGACCGTTCGAGAAGGGGAAGAGATGAGAGAATGGATAGTCATTTTAATAACTTGTCGGAGAGATCTCTTGTGTTTTGTTCAATTTCTTTATCCAATTTAAATTTACAAATTTCAACCTATTCTGACTTGCTCTTTACAGAAAACTTCACTACACAGAATGATAATAACATGAGGATAGCCTTCAATGAAATAATGGAAAATACGACAGAAATAGCAATTCCTGCTCCAATTATGTCCTGAATGAAAGCTTTACGGTGCAAAAATAAGCCGTCACTTACCAGATTATGATACTGGACAACATTCATATCGAAAGACTGTGGTCGAAGAGCGGGAGAAGGACCGTACTCTGCAGCGAATTCTACCGTTCTGAAATGAAATGCCATACTTTGAATCTCTCAAAATCATTCTCACCTGATCAATTGTTCCCTCGAAGTGAACGGTTTCTTAGCAAGCATTGCACTCACTCGCTCAGCGTTCTTGCGATATCTGAATATTTTCATGCCTAACGATGATACTGGGGGAGACACATACGAATCATTCGTGAGCACATCTCTGATCGCAGCCTCGAAGATATCCGGGCTGACCAGATCGAATTTATCGAGAACCTGACGCATTTTACTCTTCAGCTGTCAAGGTTCTTCCTACTCTAACCTTTCCAAACCCATTGTACTCCATCATTCCAGCGTTTCTCGGCTGATCAGCAAAGATTGGAATGAAAATTCCTTGAATACCATAATTTCTGTCTGGATTCACAAACGAATGCACCTGGTTTGCCTCTAAATGCAGTCTCTTGGGTACTGCCCATCCCTCCGTGAGTAATGAACGCGGTTATTCTTTCATCAGCGAGTAAATCATTCTGAGGCATCCACTTAGATAAATGAAGGTTGGGAAGGGCTTTAGTCGATTCCTGAACGACATTGTCGCAACAAATTAGATTACAATTTCCCACCTTAGCGAATGCATCCTCTGGATTCTCGTATTTCCAGATGAAAGTGACATCGGGGAAGCGAGCAATCGTCTACAATAACCATTTTGACACTTCAGGAGAATAATCGCACTCACGTTGACAATAGATTCTCTGACATCGGAGGGAAGATAGATCGATTTGACAACGGATCCGAACGAGAGGAGAACGGTCTTGGGACGACGGGAGAGAACCTCGTCCCATTCCTGATTGAGTTGAACATTTATCGCTTGATCAGGTTGAACGAAATGATTTGGTGCAGAATAACGGTTGTCTCGCTCACTTTCCCGAGAGGAGCTGTTTCCTTAGCTCCGATTCCTCCGATGTCGATGATTCGATTCAAGGTAGGAACGGCGAAATCAATGAGTGGTTCAGTGTTGAAGAATGAGTATGCAGCATGGGAGCAGATCTCTTCCATTGAAGGGAAAGAAGGACCGAATCTCTCTCGGAAGACATCTTCGACCTGAGATGATTGAATGATTAACCGGGTCAAGTGTACAAGGCGGACCATCCATCTTCCTGGATAGAAGAAGAGATGCATCAACCATTCAGCGTAGATGTTCTTTAATCGACTCCAGAAGGATCCATCCATCGATGAGATGTATGAACCTGGGCGGAAATTGGATTCTTCAGTCATCTGTTCTGGATCCTAGAGAGATCATAGAGATCAAACCCGCGTATAGTTTGTGTCACACAACGCACAGTACAGACACACGCTTATCACTCAAAGTGCGTGCGTAAGTCTAATCAGACTGATAAGAAACTGATTATCAATTAAAGATTCAAGACTAACTAGGATTGAAACTGAGCGAAAGCGGCATTCCGAATTCATGATACATCCATGAGAAGGGGATTGCTGCACTCGTTGTGATGAGAGACTTCGGCTGAAGAAGATGAGCATAACCTGCATTAATCCGCCCAATTAGCCAGTTTCTTGTTTTGCCGTCAGGAGCCTTAGTCGGGCGGGCAAATGATATGTCCAAATATTATCGTCCCCGAGTACTTGCTATCACTATGGAATGGGAGTGAATTCGCACCGACAGAACACATGTCAAAGTTCTCGATGATAACGACGTCGTAGTGCTCCGCCTTCAGTTTCTCCAGTAGTTCAACCTCGTCGAGAACTGCCTTGCATTGAAAGGCGAACTGTTGAGCGAATGGAATGCGCATCTGAACTGATTTCTTTGTACCAGAAAAGGCAGATGAAACACACCTTCAGAGTCAACAGTGGATTGAAATTGTCCAGTTTGAAGAAGTTGTCTTTCTTCGAGTTTAGTTGATTCATGACCTAGAATTGAGACTTGTTGTCAAATTAAAATATCATTTACCTTTTGCGTCTCTTCCGATGGTTGAATGTAGATCTTCGTCGATTTCTCCTTGGCATCGTGTACATCCTTGTCAATGATTGGAATGAGGGAGGTCTGTAGAGTTCGAAAAATGAGAATAATGACGTAATCTCCATGTCCAACGATTAACTGTTACTGACCACATTATGTCCTGCATCCACAAGAACATCAGCTATGTTTCCAAGGAAGTTACTGTGAGAATGGGCGTATTTCGAGTTGTAGACGAGGATTTTGTAAGCATCGGAAGCCGAGGTGAGGAGAAGAAAGGAGAAGACTAACAGTCGCATGGTCGGAAGAATGGATTCAGATGCTGGTTTGGGAGCATTAAATCAGTTGAGGGCGCGCTCTTTTTGTGGTTGATAAGAAAATATTAGAGTCTGAGTGAGAATGGAGAAGAGGGCACAATCAGTGATTGAGAGAGAGACGAGTGATCTTCGCTGTCAATATCATCCTTTATTCGTTACACGTACATCAATTTCATCAATAAAATTTACAAAATAGTTCAATTATCAGTCGTTCTTCTGCTTTTTCTCAGCAATGCAGAATGAGAGCATAAAACAGACAAATTTCTTCGTCGTTATCAAAGCAAAAATCAGAATCAGGGCGAAAACAGCAACAATGTCCTGTGATGAAGAATGACGTAGGAAGGAAGGTAAACACTAACCAAGTTGTGGTACTCAACGAAGCTCATATCGTGAGACTGAGGACGAAGAGCTTTCGAAGGTCCATACTCGGCAGCGAATTCAATCGTTCTCAAAGCAATTGTTTCCTCTTTCAGTCTGATGAATCTCACTTGATCAACAATTCCTTCGACGAGAACGGCTTCTTTGCCAGCATTGAACTGATTCGAAGAGCGTTTGTGCGATAGCTGAAAGAGATCATACCTATAGATTCAAATAAATGATCAACATACGATTCATTCTCGAGCACTTCTCTAATCGCAGCTTCGAATGAATCGGGATTGATCATGTCGAATTTGTCGAGAACCTGCAATCAATTCTATTTCATTAGCCTTCTAATGAAATTCTCACCACTCCAAATCCATTGTACTGCATCATTCCCGCATTTCGGGGTTGATCACCAAAGAGAGGAATGAAGATTCCTAGAAATTCATTCTGATGAGGCAAATATCAAATTCTCATACCAGGTTTGCCCCTCGTCGCAGTCTCCTGAGTGCTTCCCATTCCTCCGTGAGTAATGAATGCAGTGAGTCGTTCATCAGCTAACAGATCGTTCTGAGGTGTCCACTTGGAGAGATGGAGGTTGGGAAGGGATCGAAGTGCTTCCTAAACAACGGCTGATCGTTTTGCTCAATCTATCTGAAAACCTTGGCGAAATCGTCCTCTGGTTGCTCATACTTCCAGATAAAAGTGATGTCGGGGAATCGAGCTATCGTCTAAATAGAGTTTCGAAAACGATGAGGATGGGTTTGTAGACCTTGAGGATAGAATCTTTGATGTCGCTTGGAATGTAGATTGACTTTGCCACGGATCCGAATGAGAGAAGAATCGTTTTGGAGCGGCGAGAGAGAATTTCGTCCCATTCCTAAAAAAATGAGTTTCATGTTCAATACTTACTAGAAATGTAATCATCGATATGTTGCTCATTCTTTGCATCTTCAATAAAAAAGTCCATCTATCAGAAGATGATACTCACTTTGTTCACAGGCGACGGTTTCCTTGCTCCGATTCCTCCGATGTTCACTACTCGACTCAGAGTGGGAACTGCGAAATCGATCAGAGGTTCAGAGTTTAGAAGAGTATAGGCAGAATGGGACGAGATCTGCTCAAGTGAGGGGAAGGAGGGACCGAATCGCTCGTAGAATAGTTCCTCGATCTGTATCACTCTCAGTATTCGATTTTTCATCATTTTCTAACCATCCATCTGCCAGGATGGAAGAATGCATTGAGTAGCCATTCTGCATAGAGATTAGTGATACGACCCCACATCGATTTGACGTTGAGACGAGAGACGTATGGACCTGAAAGTTTCTACTTTCTACCATTACGAAAATGGCATTTTCGTATTTCGAAAGTCAACGTACTGGGATTGTAACTGAGTGAGATGGGAATTCCGAATTCCGCATACATCTGCGAGAAAGGAAAAGAGGCGGATGAAGTTATGAGAGATTTCGGTTTGACGAGGTGGGAATACGCTGAAACAATGCTTCACGACGTTTAAAAAGGGTGCCTTACCGACTCCGCACATGTCAAAATTCTCAACGATCATCACATCGAATTTCTCATCCTTCAATCTCTTCAGAAGGTCGATATCGTCGAGAACAGAACGGCATTGGATTTGGAATTGACGAGCGAACGAATCACGCATCTGAAATGATAAGATGATCATCGACTCAAAGAAATGGAGTTTACCCTCCAAGTGAGAATCGGATTGTAGTTGTCCAGTTTGAAGAAATCCGATCGTTGAGAGTAAATCTCTTGCACTTGCTAAAGTAATCAGGACTTCAGAAAGCATTCCAAGACGCAGTCAAAACCTCTCTCGTCTCCTGTGCAACCTCCACATAGATCTTCCTCGATTTCTCAGTTCCGTCCTTTCCATTCTCATCGATTATTGGGATCAACGAAGTCTAAAAAGTGAATGAAAATCGAAATGCACGAGAGAAACTAACCACATTGTGCCCTGCATCAACCAAAAGATCAGCGATATTCCCGAGGAAATTGGAGTGAGAATGACCATACTTCGAGTTGTAGACGAGAATCTTGTAGGATTCGATACTCGAAGAAACGGCCAATAATATGAACAGCAACCGCATTTCCAATGAGCGCAGTGATATTATGGCGGGAAGAGAGGGAAGGTCTCTCAGTTTTTGATTAGATAAGAGAGCTCATGTGAACGTGCGCGCTAAATACATTCTTATCTGTCATCATTGATCACTCGATCCCATGGAGGGACACAGAAAAGGCCGATTGACCATCGATATCATATGAGGATCATCGAGGAATCTCATCCAGAAATCTCATTACAGCATCGAACCTCATCCAATTCACGTTTGATGATTCACTCAGCGCGCTTTGGATGGGATGGGCGCGCGACGGTTCTTGTCTATCCATCCGATCGAGAGACACAAAAGGAGTGCAACTACTGACTGCTTCCATCTCAATCTCGCAACAAATCTCCCTCCCCATCTCTCACTTTCCTCTTCTTCTTCTCTTCCGTTAGGGAGTGTAATACCATGCCAATGAGTGGTCAGCGTCAGTTGGAAGCTCCCTAGATTTTTAATCGGGTGATGTTTCTTTTTCGGTAGGCTCCTGCTGAGGATTTGACTAACCACTTGTGTATGTTGTCATTTCTATCAGCCGTGAAGCCGTTGTGTGCACCATAACTTTAATAGCCAACACTATCTTCTGAATCGACCATCACGAGTTCGTGGAATAGCGAATTCCGAAACGTCATATCATGATTGATGCTGTTGTTGTCTTTTCCATTCGCCTACTAGCCGGTGGAATAACTCGAAAATGTTTCGTAATCTGAGATGAGTCAGAGGGACGAGGGAGCAATAACTACAGTAGCTACTCCTTCTCAGTGTCACTCCCTATCAAACTCATTGTAAATACGGCATTCTCTGCTCTTTTGTAGTGCGGAGAGGGCGTTGTCCAGACAGGAACACTTAGCCTTTTTATTTAGAGAGAAAACCATCGCGAAGAAAGAAATTAATCTCGTCGGGAGCCCCAGAAACGGCTAATTACAATGACAATCTTGTTTCATTTACGAGCATTAGATATGTGACATTCCACAGATAAGCAAGAAAGATTGGATAGGTGGGCGAAATCTCTCAAACCCAATCAATTTCACTGCTCGTTCCGCCGTGATCAATGCTATCAATGCTAAACTGCTTCGATCGACTGAGAACTTTGACTTGTTAGTCTCTAACTGATCGTATTCTGCTTCATCTCTCTTATCAAAGAGACATCACTCAACTCCTCTTCATCTTCCTCAATATCGTCCTCTCCAATCCATCGTTCAACTCCTTCGATTGCTCTGTGTGGTCTGAGGTGGGAGAGGGATGGTTTAGTCGCTGCTTTCGCTTCCCGTGTCAAACATATTCGCGTACTTGCGATACTTTCTCTTTCACCCATCTCCTCCTCCTCCTTCTCTTTTCATTTCCCTGCTGCTTCCGCCTCTTTCCAATCCCTTCTTTCTCTCTATCTTCTCAATCGATCGGCTTCAATTCCAGCATTTCCTCGTTTATCAAAGGTGTTATCGTCGATTGACTATTCTATCTCTCTCCATAACCGGGTTAGAACCTCGTCTAATCTTCAATCCATGATCTCTTTCTTCTCTTCTGTCTGCGGGTATTTAGAGTAGTAATTCACTCCTCCTTGCCCCCATTCGACTAATCTTCTCCCTCTTCCTTCTCTCACTCTCGTCATTACCATTCTCTGTCACAACAAATAGTTGACGATGGTCCTTGAAATCGCCTCCCCGGTATGCTTTTCTGTTTGGGTCTGCAGCAGTTTCTGATACTCCTTCCTCAAAAGATATCCCGAAGCGCAGAATCACAGAGGAACTCTCAGCAAAGGTGTTGGATTTTTTAGATGAGCGTTGTTGTCACCTCCCGGACAATTCTAGAACCAGTGTTGCATAATAGGGTATAAGAAGGGAGTGGGAGCATGGAGAAGGAAAAGTAACTTGAAGAATAGATGCCGCTACTCTTGCACTTTGGAGATGGCAATCTATCGCATTCCTTGATAACGAATTCGACACAGTATTCTTCCTTCATCTGCCTCTTTCCATTCATTCGATTAATCGTTCCACTCCTCTCATCAGATGACAGACTGTTCCTCCTCCTTGGAAGAATCTGCAGCTCCAGTCCCATTGGAAACGGGTCATATGCTCATCAATGATGTCAATATCGGGTACTGCCGGTGAGTCATCCCTCATTTCAACGTCTTTCTTTGAGATGAGAAGGAGCTGAGAAACAGGCAAAACATCGCTTCGCATTGAGAATCGATTCACGAAATTTATTTCAGGTATGGATCCGGACCGAACTTCCTTCTGTGTATCTGTGGAGCTGTGGGTGAGTAGTTTTACATTTACAGCCTAGGAAAGAAAGTGAAGGTTACATTAGTCTGGAAGTAAGCTGTCTATACAGCGTTATCAACCGTGATAACCAGTTTCCATCATTGTCATCCTTCTCTTCAGCTATCTCTAGTGGTCACAACATACGCGCTTTTTCCATTCTGTGCGGTGATAGGAAACTCGTTGGCATTGGCCGGTAGCATAGATCACTCAGCATTCATCTCTCTGGACAATGAAACATCTACGAAGCAAAAAATATGTAAAGTATTCGTGTTGGAAAATGAGATCATTGTCACGTAGAACTCGCTATGACGTACCCTAGACGGAGTAGATAGTAGAGTGCACTCACTAGTCACATGCAGTGAGTGCATTGTTGTTTGATGAAACCCCTTACGTTTCTTCAAATCTGTGTCCATGGAGGCCTGGGGTAGGATGTTCTGAGGCACGAAACAAACCGAATATTTGCAAAAAAAGAATCTCAAAAAGCAGGATGCTACGCGAAAGACTTTCCCGAATCGGTGCTCCGTCAGTTCGACCCCACACTCGTCACTATTATCTGCATCGATCCACCTGGGTAAGCATGCCCACAATGTTGATGAATTCCATCGATGAAGCCCTCCTTGGCTCTCCTTGATCCTCTCACTTAGATGGAGGAATGATCCCTTGCAGCTACGGAACTTCTCGTCCTCCCGATAGGAAGCAAGAGATTATGAGATGCACTAAGGACAGTGAATTCTGCGTCAAACTCATGCAGGTCTGTTCCCACGAACGGATTTAGTTTTTGTGGTTCCCCTAGCGATTACGTTGTTTTGAGTAATATTGGTGAACAACTCATCTCAGGGCCTCAACCTGGTTCCCTTCACTGTCTGTGGATGGTCGGAAGGAGCGCGAACGGCTGTTGATGTTGCTGGTAAGAGTTTAGATCGGTTCCGAAACCGTAGATAATCGGTAGTTTACTGAAACGTATCCCTTCCAGCTCGTGGTCCGACCATCGTGAACAAGATGATTCTGATGGCGGCAGGAACGAGAGTGACTTCCATGGGAGCGAATGCATTCAGAGGTCAGGCTTTCTTCTATTATTCATAGATCGCATGGGTTCTGTAGTATTGAAGTCTATGCAGGCTAAACTAGACACTTGTCCTAGTCACCGAACACAGAACGGCACCCATTGCAGACAAGGAAGTATTCTCCCTTGATTCTTGAAACGGCGACGAGAATAATGAATATTGGATGCGAATATTCGTGCTTTTCAATTGTACGATAACTCAAGTAGTTTCGAGAAAGAGACGTTAGACATGAGTCACAACTTTCCTACGGTAGATGTTGAAGTATCGTAGCGTCTTCTCTCACACATCCAATTAGCGCCCGAAATAAGCAGTCTCGAGTGTCAAATTTTCGAGAGAAGCTCGAAGAAAAAGAGGAGAAAAAGCGACGACGGCGATGGTCGAAAATAACCTCAAATCTGTAGTGAAATGGGTCTAAAAAGTGCCAAATAACAAAGAACCTCATTAATTTCATTGCAGGAATGCGTAACACCGACCAATGGCTCCCAACTGCTCGTCAACCGTACCTCAAACACTACGATGAGGCTTTCCTCAAGAAGCAATGGGCAGATCTGTGCGATGTCGTCGTAGAGTATGTTGAGATATCTTTTTTTGGCTTGTTTAGCATATTTTAAAGTTACAAATGGACGAAATTTCATAAAAATATGTGTGTTCAGAGTGTACGAGATGATGGGTGGTCGCTTCCCTTGCGATCACAAACTCAATCAGATCACCCAACCGTCCCTCATCGTGAATGGAGGACAAGTGAGTACTCAAACTACATTGCATCTACCATCGTTCGCGGAACGTCTCTGAGAAATTGACCGCATCAGATATTGCCCGCCATTGTCTAGTAGAGATACAATGACTCTTGATTAATTTCAAGCCCTATCTTTTGAGACATAAGCAAAATGATATATCAAAAATGCGATGAGAGTGGAGAGATCTAGAGAAAGAGAGTATCGATTGCCCACGAAGGCAAGGAGACAAAGTGGCCTGCCTCCCTTAGGGAGCAATTAGAGAGGAGAGACTAAAGGGGAAGGAAGGGATGCCACCTGTATCGGTTACTCAGTAATGAGAGGAGGGAGCATCTGTCGACCACCCACGAGAGTTGTGGGAGGTCAACGGAATATTGAGTAATCGATACTTCATCTAACCAACTAATGAATTAACTTTCAGGATCGATTCTGCTCCGATCCGAAGAAGGACTTCCTCAATGTATTGAAGAACGCGAGGTGAGTATTTTCGCATGAAACTTAGAACTCTAAATAGGATAAATCTCGATTTTTTTTCCAAAATTTAACATATTCTAGACTGGAGACTCAACTACACGGAGGCCACGACTTCCATATCAAATACCCCAAGTGGTTCGCCGATAAAGTTCAAGCCTTCATCAAGGACAAATAAAGAGTGATTATTGTAACCCAACCTCGATTCATAAGCTAAGAAACATGATTCTTCTGGTTTTTCGTTCCGTTCTTCAGGTTCTTTGCTTTTTCCGTCCCTGTCAATTCTGCCTTTCTCAGCAAGAAGTTAGCTGATCTTTGATCATTCCATAATCCCCTCATTCTAATTCCTCCTTGCTAGGCAAGCTTAGGCCATGCTTCCGATTTCGTTGAGAGATAAACAGATTATTCCAAGAATGAATGAGAGGCTAACAGAATGAGACTAACAAAATGATTATGATGAAGATATTCAGGAAGAGAGATGAACAAAAGGGGGAGGGGTGAGCTATTGGCTCTCTCTCCCCCTCATCAGTCTGGTCCATCTCACTCCTCTAGTGAGGTTGTCTCGACAGACCGATGAGATAATCTAGCAAATCCCTTCTATGGAATGAAGATGATGCTTGGTTGTGTTATGATCTTCCTTCTGATATTCCTTGTTACGTACGTTGTTTATCATCTCTTTAGACAAGTCTCTCAACACATCTCTTTCTGCGTAGTCGATTCCCTTCGATTAACCCCTCTCATCTCCTCTTCTCCCTCTAAATTAGTCATTACTACGGTACTCTCTCCCTCTTCTCTTCTTTCAGACGATTCCTCCAATCTCGTCTCTCACTCCGCCTCCAAAGGGGGCGGAGTCTCGGGACTTCTTCATCCATTGACGCAAGTTTCAGAATTAGTGTCGTCTCAAATCGGTCCCGAAGCTTCTCTAAATCACAGGTTGGCTATTTATAGAGTAGAAAAAAGCGCGTAGAAGGGAGAGAGAAAGGGATGATCAAAACATAAGCTGTGACGTAGATTGTTAAGATGTGCAGTATTGTTCTGATTTGCCTCCATTTCATCCTTCATCCATTGAGTATTCCTTCATTCCCTCACTGTCTCTATTCTATCAGATACTGCCTATTTTCATTTATAATTTCAAGTAACATTTTCTTTTCATTTTCTCACCGCATCTACGTCATTTTTGATGCAATCTCTGCTCTTCTTTGTGCATATCTTGCGCTTCTTATGAGCTTGAAATTCAGAAATGAATCAGCAGCAGTTTACTGCTTCCAGATTGATTGCATTTTGTAGTTCGCACTAACTGTCGAACATTATCCTTTGCAAAGTCATGGATTGGTTGACTATTGCTCATTATGTGATCATTAGTGATGATGGACGTATAGGATTTCGCGGCAGAGAAGGATGATGGATTTGCGTGAACCGAACTGCAAGGATAGGGTGAGGAGAGATCGCTCTCCCCATTTTGAAGAATTTGCATAGGAGGGAAACTCATCCATTGTCTAACCCTTCTCTGGAGAGAAAAATGTGGGCCAGAACTGTAACTCTATCTCTCAGTACAGACGAAACTAATAACTCGGATACCCTAAATCTGACCATTTTCAACCAGTTGTGAGTATTCTCCCATAGTTATTAGGAATGGAGGTGCTATCCGACGACGTGCAAAAGAACCGATTCCATTGAAGCTAATTATCGCATCTAAAAATACGCGGATGGTCCCTTGAAG
Source organism: Pristionchus japonicus (assembly GCA_900490845.1). Classification (NCBI taxonomy): domain Eukaryota; kingdom Metazoa; phylum Nematoda; class Chromadorea; order Rhabditida; family Neodiplogasteridae; genus Pristionchus; species Pristionchus japonicus. Next base: position 1,600,638 of record LS520778.1, on the reverse strand, counting down.
GAAACATGCATTGAAATTCTCCACCACACGCTTTCAAGTAAGAATTTGAGCAATCAAAACTTGGTTTAGTACCAAAATTTTGCGCCAAACCACAAAGCAGTCGTTCATAGGTAGCCAAAAAAGAGATTTCGATATTAGAAGTGGGTGGAAGGCAATAATTGATTTTTTTCAAAATTTTCTGCACAATGGGATTCCAAATTTTTGACCGCGGAAATTTTTAGATTGGGTCCTTTCTGCTCATTTCTCACATGCCTAGTCGACGAACATATTCCGATTGTTCTCTTCATTTTGCACTGTACACAGTGGAATACACGTTGCAAAGATATACAAGATGTGTACCTGCACAGAAAACTCCAACATTATACGAAACGTCCACCCTTGAATCTTTGCGCATCTCTTCATAATTGGCGCTTCTCTCCCCATCACTATCTTCGTTTCTCCATCGATTTCTCTCGCTTCCTTGTCTTGCAAAACTCTATAGATAACTATTGTAGACAGAATTCACTCTTCTATCGTCTGTTTTGATGACAGCAGACCATTTGTGTCGTCTCTAGCTGCAACGAAGGAAGTCATCTATTCTAGCAAATACGAACACTCTCAAAATAGCCCCGATAATATCATCTATCTCATCTTCTCCTCATTTCAACGTCTCTACCTCCTACTCTCTACATGAGATTCTTCCTTCATCTCAGATCTTGTTTTCCCTTATCTCTCTATCATTCTACTGATACTCCTCTCTCTCTGACATCACACTCCCATCGGATCCCCTCCCCCTCCCCCCTCCCTCCTCCCTCTCCATCAGAAGGAAGGAAGGGAAGTCTCGTAGATGACGACGTCTGATCCTTCTAGATGATCGAAAAGCGCGTCTTCCTCCTTGAATAGCCGAGTAATTCGGGGGATGAGTCCATTTCCCTCTCTTCTCTCTGCGCATCTCTCGTAACTTCGTAGTAACTAGGAAACGGGTCGAGATTAGAGGCCGAGTGAGGGTGGGAAGGAGACATCAATGGATGGACTCCCGTCTGTGATACTCATTCTTCTCGTGGGTGCATTCTCACTCAGGTTTTTCTGCTGAAAGCAGTTCTCAGATGCATGATTTCTGCTCTATCCCTATCGTTTTTTATTGTCAATTTTTCTGGACTCAAACTCAATTTCGCGTCCCGTGAATGCAATCTATATTCACACTTGAAACATTGCGTTTGTACTGAGAAGCGAACTAAGTCTCCTTCTCCGTTCCTCGTATCATGCCATGCCCACAGTATCATTCGTGTTTCCCTCTCTCAATGACGCTTCTCCATACTCCTCCTTTCTATCATGCGGTCAGTCTGAATAACATGACGCTGTCTCCTTCTACTCAGAGGAGGGAAAGGTCGAGAGCATCGCACCTATTCTGTATCCCATTTTAAGCGAACTTTGCAAAGCTGTTGCGTTCTCTGCACGACTTGGCATCAAAGATAGTTCTCTTCATTTTCACGTTGGCTCCCTATTTTGATGACTCTTTTCTGCTCGATTTCTGACTCCGAAAACATTTCGTATTGCTGAAGTCCATAGAAAGTTCGTGTTTATGTTATTGAGACTTCTGATACTCTGAGATATCATCATTATTCACTATTCTACTGGATACACACGTCTCTCCAAATATTGATATTCGTCTAGTCGATACTCTTAATCCTCTCTTTCCATATCCCCTTGCTCCATTTCTTCCAGAGTATTCATCTTTTTTTTTCGAAATCTTCCTTTCGTGAAGTCATTCTGATTTCGTCTCTGTCATCACCGAACCAATTTAGATGAGGAAATCGACGAGTTCGAGAGTGCAGACGATTATCAGTGCCGGCAGCTGCTGCAGGTCCTTTATTACTAATTTTGTATTTTAGTAATTATGTAATTAATAAAAAATTTAGCAACATTAGTGTGCAAAGCGATGCATTTGTAGAAACAATGTAGTGGTAGCGCACTAATTAATAGTTTCGCATCATTTTTATACTTTGTTGCTGCAGTGTTCCGATCTGTTGCTTGCTGTTACTGTAGAATCTGTGTATAAGCAGCGCATCTTGTCAGCCTTGCGACAGATAGTAATAAGCTGTGCCATCTCCCTATTATCTCCTCTCTCCCTTTTCTCATCTGATCATCAACCATCTTCTCTCTCTCTCTCTTCTCATCTCATGACGACGAGAGAATCGTCAGGGGACTGTGTCTTCCCTCCTCCCCTCCCCCCTCTCCTCTCTCTCCTCTCACTCCTCCTCCCATCTAATATCATCATTGTGTGCAGTACAGAGATTCGATCGATTGGCTACTCATTCCCTTCCTCATCCTCATCACTGCCTATCCCCCCTCCTGTCCCCCTCCTTCTCACCTCTAGAATGCGATCCACTTTCCGAGCACGCGCCTATCAGATTCAATGCATGTAAGTTGGACTATCTAAACTGCAGAAGGGGAGTGTTGTGATGATAAGGG
>LS520778.1:1582449-1597563 GCA_900490845.1 Pristionchus japonicus | reverse complement strand
ATCATTGTGTGCAGTACAGAGATTCGATCGATTGGCTACTCATTCCCTTCCTCATCCTCATCACTGCCTATCCCCCCTCCTGTCCCCCTCCTTCTCACCTCTAGAATGCGATCCACTTTCCGAGCACGCGCCTATCAGATTCAATGCATGTAAGTTGGACTATCTAAACTGCAGAAGGGGAGTGTTGTGATGATAAGGGAAAGAGCAAGGCTATTGACGTAGATCGATGAGGGAAGTAGAAGGAATAAGTGTTCAGAGAACATCTGAGAGTAGTCTATTTCGAGGACTGAGGAGCACTTGAGATGACTTCTTCCTCTTTAGACCGACTTCGACGGATCCTCCATCGGATACTCTCGATCTGATGGACGATGATGAGATGAGTCCACCGCCTTACGCTAATATCAGGGTGAGTAAGATGTTCTCATGAACTCATTGGATCTCTACAATCGATGCACTGTGTTTTCTAGGAATTTATGAAGTCGTTGAAACTGAATTGCTAATTGCAGAGACCGTCCCTGCCCCGGTCGAGTTATCTGCAGACTCCTAATCGATATGTCAGAGGAAGGAGGTACGCGAAATTGCAATAAACTTCTTCGAAATATCACGATATTGCCTCATCCTTTCACTACGTCAAAGTCTACCACAAAATCACTCCTCAGCTTATCCTCCTCGTGCAAAGTATGTCTTGCAGTGTCTCTTCTCATTCGACGACATCGACAGAATCGGGTCCTCAGCCTTCTCCCAACTGGTTCGCAGCCACCAATTTCACTTCCTTCAGAAGTGAGGAATGACGGAGTGACGTGATCGAATGACGGAATAGTGAACACTCGCATCCTCTCATCACTTCTTCCGCTGAGTACTCCTCATTAGGGAGTTTCCAGAATAGGAACGGGAAGAGATCTCATCCAAGGGATGGGAATAGATGCGTGTTGACGTAGTGGGAGAGGATACGGAGAATCGAGCAGTCATGTACTATCAGAAGGGGTAATTGAGGGGTTTGGAGAGAAGAGAAGACGTGGAGAGAAGAGAGAGAAGATGTAAGTAGTGCACAGTTCGAGAATGGATCCCAGATTCCTTCGAAGTAAGTTATTGGATTGAACGAGAGCGCTATTCCCCTTTACATCACCTGTAGTCGAGAGGTGCTGCTATGACTCATTCCCGTCTGTTTTCTCCCTGACTTGTTTGTGGTTGACGCGTCGTCTCTTAGCTCACAATGGTTACAGTATCACCCTGATCTTCTCTCTTCGAGACTGAAATAGCCTCTCTCTCCAGGTGATTACGACCGTTCGAAGTCTCTCGTGAACATCAACAAAAGATCAGTGGAACAAGTGGAGGATGAGGACGAATCTCCCAGATCGGGAAGATCGACCACGAGATCCACACTCAGATACACCAATAGTCTCAAAGCGTAGGTTTGCCTTTGATAATTCGGAAAAATCATCCTTGTATCTAAGAACAGAGACATTGTTGGTGGGCTGGGGTTGACGTAAGGATCTTCCGGGGCTTATCCACAGTTGCACCGAATATCAATGAGTCATCCAAATCATCATCTTCGATCTCTGCTTCATTCCTTATTCCTGTCTGTCCCCATCGCAGTCTGTCCTTCTCCCCTTCTGCAATGGAAGGAGCACGGAAAGTTGTGCACAATCGTGCGGGAAGTCTCTCTCTCTCTCTCTCCCCTCGTGGTTCTCAATCTCCAAATGGAAAGACTCAGACTGAGACAGGTGCAATCGAGAGAGAGAGAGAGAGACTTCTGTAGGGGGAGAAGAGTGGAATCATCCTCAGTGTCTTCATAGAAGGGGACGAATAGTCATCCTCCAGTTAGTAATCTCTCGTCTCCCGTGGGCGAATGGACACAGTACACTCACGGCGACATAATCACCGTTCCCCCCCTCTCCCCCGTCCCTCCCTCCCTCCCTTCCCCCCCCCCCCCTTCTCCCCTCTTCATCTAATCTCACTCCATATCACCTGTCTCCATATCTCCCTAAGAGAGGGAGATAGAGAAGAAAAGGCGGTAGAAGAAGAAGAGAAGGGAGTCTCGACTCCACTCCTTCCCTCCAATCCCTCTCTCCTTCTGGACGAGTCTCAGTCTGGACTCTCCACCATGCAGAATGCGGTCTTCCTCTGCTCGACGAAGGAATCCGCCCTCGTCGACGATGATTCAGAAGACGAAGAGTTCTCTGATCTGGCAGCTCCGGGAAGGAGACCGGGAGTTCCATCGGGAGCTTCCATTGGAGGAACGACGAGAAGGATCGGACCAGTGAATAGACAGATGAGCGACGTTTCGTCGATTAGTCCGAGGAGGATGATGAAGGGAAGAAGTCCGTCTGCGCCTTCGTTGGGAGGGAGGAAATTGAAGAGGATGGACAGCAAAGCATCCACTATTAGTCAGACGAGCAATAAGTGAGTTGACGATTATGTGATGGTTGAATGGCGAAGTCTTTCTATTCTGATATCTTTTGTCAGTGAGAAAGTTATCCAGTGAAAAACCATGCAGAATAGGAATTATTCTCACAATAGCGGATATTGTTTGAATGAATAACATTTACCTTCCATTCGGTTGACCTTTTATTCGATAAGCAGCGAACAAAATTTAGAGGCCCATTGTTCATCTCAATAGTTGTACTAGACGTTGGAGGGAATGTACCGCAAGTGCAGTTCAACTCATTCGAGTTTATGTTGACTCACAAACACTGTTAGGTTTCATAGATCAGAGATATGAGTGCGATCCATCGAAACATGATTTCATTGCGAAATCTGCTGAAGAAAAAATAATGTTTCAGTCAAGATTAGGCCCTGTTTATGCAGCATATCCGTGTGCTATAGTGTTCCTTGGTAACTCTTTTATTCTGTACGTGCATAAACCAGCCTACAATCAGATGTTTGTACGAGATATTCCTCCCTCTCCATCGTCTTTCCATCTGCTCTTGTATTCTCCCCGATTCATTCGAAACTTGAGTGCGATCTATATGTGGATATCGAATAGATTGTAGTATCGTGAGATTCCCTTATGCATAAGCAATCCCACTCCTTCTCCATTCTACAACTGTCTCCTTCTTCTCAATTACTTTCTTCTCTGTTCCATTTACTTCCTTCGCTAACTTCATTCCCACATTCAATTCATTTACCGCTACCACCTTCTTTTTCACCTTCACTTCTTTCTTCGTTTCTCACAATTGAAAGTGTCGACTGACTTGTAGTACTTCGGACTGAAGTTGTTCCCTCTTGGGATGAATGGGGCAAAACAATGAATACCGTCAGAGTGAGGGGGAGAGAGAGGAGGGGGGGGGAGAACTTACCCGAAGTGCACTTCAGATCGATAGAATTATCGGGGGAAAGCCATTACAGCCTTTCTCTGTCTTTTGTCTTCTGTTCGGAATAGCAAAAAGAGTGAGAGCTTTGTATTCGGGATATTGTAGTCTCTCTCTAAGGAGAGAATGAGAAATAGAGAGATGGAGAGGGTCTAAAATACGTGAATCACCTGCTATCGCCTGCCTGAAAATGTCAATGAGAAGGGGTGAGAAATGGGGAGAGATGGGAATTTGACTGAACTCATTTCAGTACTTCCACTTCTTCCATCAGAGGGTCCGTCGGCTCGCATGGGCTCGGTAAGTTATTTATATTAATTAATTAAATTAATTAAATAACTAATTTTAGAAGAGAAAGCGCCACCTCGATTGCCGAAGTCTCTCAACCAATCGCAGATGCAGAGATATCTCAATAAGGGGAAAGAGGTGAGTAATAGGTGACTCTGTTAGAAGGCTGAAAAATTAGGTAACATAATGCTGGCATAATCATCGATAACCGCTAATTCTTATAGGAAACAGCTACATCAATGCAGCCCGACGGATTTTCGATTCGATCGACGGAGAGTCGGATCAGCTTCAATGGTGAGGGTGAATGATTCAGATTCATTGCACGTATCATTCTCTCACGGAAATGAAATAATACGGCATTCGTCTTGCAGCATCTCAATCCTCTGAGTCTCCCTCCTCTTCTTCCATGGGAGTTCGACCTGAATCCGTCGTCTCGAGACAATCGAGGATCGTGACTGTCAAGTCAAAGACCAGCGTTTCTTCGGTACGTAAAGCCGTTTAAAAATTAGCAACATAAAATTAGACTTGAAACGTTTAGATCGGAGCAGAGCGTCGCTCAGTCTCTTCTCTTCCCTCAATGAGTCGACCAGAGAGCGAATTGAGTGCCAAACAGGAAGAGGTACGAACTATTCGCTCGTTGAATGAAAATAAATAAACATGTTGCAGACGTCGGAACTTCCTCACTTCGTGCATTCGTTGGTGTGGAAATTGACTGAATTCGTGTATATCGGGAACGAAAGCGTCTCCACGAATGCACATGTTTTGTGTCGGTGAGTGAAGTGATATGATGGGATATTCAGCGAATATCATGAGAATTGAGGCTTAATATCGGTGCAACGATCGAGTTGTACGATGGACCAGAGTTGGAGGACAATAGAAGGACCTTCGATAACACTTGTTTCTGTGAGAAGAGAAGCCATGCTAGGAGTCAGTTCAAACTCAAGGTGAGCAATTTCATTTACTTATTTTCGATTTTATTTGATAAGCAACAAAAAATGTAGGTGCCTGACAACGAACACGACGCTCATCTGATGGCTCTCAACAAGGCGAATGGAGAGGTGAGAAGACGACAGAGATCAAAGATCAACTCCTTCCCTCTTCAGACGTACAGTCTCTCCGATATGCTGCGAGTCTTCTGTGGAATCGTTGAGAAGGAAGTGGCTGCACAGAGGAGAGTACTCGTATTCTCGAGGAGGGGAAGGAATCGGTAAGGGATATTCAGATATATGGTTGTTTTGTGCGAAAGGATACCCTAAATCGATCTAACGTCGAAATTGAAGAATATGAACAAATAGTGAAGCATATTTCATTCCAGGGCGCCAGCCTTCTGCGTTGGATATTTGATGAAACTGCAGAACATCAATAGGAGAACCGCCCAACAGTTGGTTGAACAGCAGGTAAGATTATTTCGAAATTAACGTCGTGAAAACAATAAAACCACAAAAATAGTAATTGCAAAATAAATAAACATCTGAATTAAGATGGACACGATGCGTCCGAAGATCCAGATCGAGCAATATCTCATTCGCGCTCTTCTCCAATGGCAACTCAAGCTGAATCTGGCTATGGATGTAAGTTCCCTTCCCTCTTCTTCTCCCTTTACTCCTCCCTCTTTCTTCCCAGCTGCAGAAAGCTCAACAGCAATCGATTCGAGTCGAGGATTCAATGAAAGAAGTGCGCACATTGTTGTACTGGTGTAGCACCACTGCGTACTTGCGCACATTCTATGAATCCAACTTTTTGCGCCTTCAGGAAGAATTTAAATACTAACCATCTTTCCCACTTTTCTGGAGAGAACAAAGCGCTGTTGCACCAAGAGATAGAACAGATCCTATTCTAGAGTACACAGTTGTGAATCGAATGAAGATGGGGTTAATTCAGGAGCCAGCGGCACTGTACAAGTCAACTCGAGATCTCTTCACTGCCAAGGCAATCAATGAGAGTGCAGCTGTGAGGAGAGGATCAATGGAGAAAGTCCCTCCCAAACAGGCATGGTAGATCATCAGAAGGATTGTTCGGAGAATACGGCGATCTACTCGGTTAATTACACCTTGTGGAGTTCATTGGGAGACGTTGAGTTTGAAAAGCACGGGGTTTCGTTGAGAACTTAGTAGAAGGTTTCTTCCAGTGAACTCCGTGAGTGCATTTATTCGAAATCTAGTCACAATTTCGGTGCTGATTGAAACTTTCCGATGAATAGTTCTCCGAGAGAGATAATGTTTTAGCTATCGAGTCAGTTTCTTGTTTCCCTTTGTTTCCCCTTTTCCTCCTGTCTTCAGTGAATTCTAATCTAACCTCTATCTAATCACTTTTATTTACAACAATAACTCTGAATTTGTGCATTTCATCTCGCGATTTCACATTATCTTCATCGTTTAGCCAATCAATTCTCCGAGTGATAAATTCCATTCCGATTCGGTTTAAGATCTCAATCTATCTCTTTCCTTTCCTGTCCACTCATTCTATGCCAATAATATTGTTTTCATCCCTAGATCTTTCTCTCAGGGCCCACTCAATTGTTTATTCCAATTGAATACAAATTTATTCCTTCAATAAAGAGAACGAATATACAAGCATGGGATTATGTATAGCAATGAGGATGATAAAGAGGGAATTCTCAAACAGATTCCACCTTGAAAACTATCAATGTCTTCTCGACGTCGTTCCAACTCTAGTTCCCTTGTCACAACAGTGACATCCATCCTTGCGGCATTTGTCTGATATCATTGCATCATCACTACTCAACTCGTACGTCCCTCTGGATCCTCTTACCTCCCATGCAGCAAGAGTCATCAGTTGTGCGGTTGCATCTACCCGTTTTGCAGCAGTCGCATGTCTACAATTCAATGTTATTTTGAAAATACTAAATTTACGAACATTGCAGCTTCCGCAGCACTTGCAGTCCTCTCCGTCCTTTCCGCAACCTGCAATATTATTATTTTAATTAAAAATATCAATAAAAATTAAAATATTTTACTCACAGACCATGGCGTTTGAACTTGACTTTGCTGAATGGATCACTCTTCCTCACTCGGTTTGGTTTTATAGCCATGCTTGTTGTTCACTGATAATCAAAGTTGATAAGACTACGGAAGAAATCGTGAAAAAACAAACATCATCAATATTCAGCTAGGAGATTAGCACGTGCATTTCGCTTGCTTTTCCCACTGGTTTCATGTTCAGGCTCTGTGTGAGTAATGTGCTGTTTCTATCAAACATCGTTGCTCTAAGTCAAGTCTCAGCTACTACTCTCCCATAGATCTCTCCTTCCTCTCTGTTATCATTCCATTTCGGCAGGCGTTGTAAATATTTATCACCACAACGAAGAGGAGAGTGAACGCATGATTGGGACGATGAAGTTTGGCACACGAAGGAAATCACTCGTAAGCAGGATAAGGAAGAGGGAGAAAGAGATCAGTCTTCGTAGAACAAATCAAGCAAATCTTCGTCGATTTCACCGACTAAGATGCCACGAGCCTGCAATATCAATCACAAGTCAGTCACAGTCACAAGTTCGTGAAAATACCTGTATTTCCCGATACGGCCTCAACAATCCTCTCAACTCAGTTCGAATATCCATGGCCATAATGATAGGGACAGTGAGATACATGTGGATTGAGAGAAGGACAAGCACCTTAAATAGTATCAGATTGAACCCAGTGGAAAGTCAAGAGTACTCTTCCCGTCATTTTCCCTCCTTCTCTTCACTTATTCATACTAATCCTCGCACTTTCCATGCTAATCTAGCCCGTTCTTCATCTCTTGAAAGAATCTCAACGGGCTTTCCTTAGTTCTCCGTCCGAATGCCCACCACTCTCAATATTTATCGTGTTCCCTCATTACTCAATCCTCATTCCATGCTTAGAAAGATTCATTTATGCCTGACTGGCCCTGCCCATTCCTTGCCCATTTATTTTCTCTTGTCTTGGTTGAAGGAATGAGTGGAATAGGTCACGACATATTTGAGAGAGCTCTTTAGAAAAAGAGAAATCAATGATTAGGAAGCCAGAAGCAACTCAGAGCAACCATTTCGAAGATCAGAATGGCCATTTTCATATACCCAATATTCTTCTATATCTCACTCTAACTCACAGTATTCCATGTCTGAGGCAGCCTCTTTCCACAGATAACTCTCAGAATCCTCCTCAATAATCGTCGTCGCTCTTCAGAAACCATTACGAAGAGGAGGAAGAGAAATTCACACTTCCACTACCTTCTCATTATCTCTTCGAGTTGATGCTGAAAAGGACGAAATTGTGACGGAGATGCTCATTCGATGCATAATTTGAGTCTGAGTAATATCAAAAAGTGCACGAAGAAGAAGAAGAGTTTCTTCAAACGAGAAGGTCAAATGCAGTCGGGAACTCATTTCCAGGCCTCATAACCATCGCTTATGGGTTTGGAGAGAGAGGGAGGAGTATGCATGGAGGAAGAAGGAGTGAACACTCAGTGGACACTCTGTGCAAAACAGATTTCACGTATCGAAATGGGGTGCTAACGAATGTATTCTAATTCGTTCGTCTTCCGGCGGGAGTTTCTAGTATCGTTCATATGTTTCATTCTCTCTCGATATTCTGGGAAAGATGAACATGAGCAACAAAGCAGTTCTTGCACAAGCGAGAGGGGGAAAGCAGGTGGAGGGAGGGTGCTAATTCGATCTGACGGCCATCGAGAGAAGGAGAGAGACCAGCAACAGTGGTCGAGAAGTGTCGAGAGAAGAGTTCAGAGGCACAACCAAAGTTCGGGTCCAGAATTTGAAAGCAGGAAATAAGCACGCCCAAAAATGGCTGTCAGGCTTTGGAGGTTTAGTAGGGGGGTTATCAAGAGCAAAGATTACAGAAGTGAGGACCATTCGAGATAGTGATTGCAGTACAAATTGCGGAACGTCTCTGACCAAGGCACATCATACGAATGGAAGAGATGGAATAGAAGAGAGTGGAGGGAGAGACTTCCTTTTAGAAGACAGGGAAGAGGAGGGAATAATGATGTAAACCCGTGTGCGTCCGTTGAGTGAAGAAGGATGGAGGACCGAGTAGGAAGAAGAAGGAGGAGGGGAGGAGAAAGAGACTGGGAGAAGGGACCATCTCTCTCTCAGACAAATAGAGAAATGAGTGTGAAGGGAAGGAACGAATGGAGTTGCACACATATTTCTGCATAAGTTACTGCATAAGTTAGTACTTCGCTTTGCCGAGTTAATAATTTGATCTTTATCCGTATAATTGAGGGCACTACTCGTATAAACTTGTCTTGCTTCGCAACTTCGGTCGGTGATTCATTTTGAGTGATGCACAAGCTGCGATTGATGATGCGATGAACCACGATGAGAGGACGATCGAGCCTTAATCGACCGATTTATCAAGAACTATTTATCATAAACTAACCAATCTTCAGGTAGATCGTTGGCTGTGGACCCGACGTGAGAGTGGGTGAAGTGAGAAGGAATCCAGGGTCGATTCCATGAGTGAAGAGAAGGGATGATCCAGGTAGTTTCGAACACTCAGACAGAGTGAAGATTGGAACCTGAGATGACGAGTCGTGTTATGATTCAGTCTGTGAATGAGAAATCTGTGTGATGGCACGCGATGAGAAGGAGGGAAAGGTCAACCTCAGTCACTATCTTCTTCGCGAGAAGACGCTTTCGTTCACAACCGAAGAGCATCTCGGTCATATTGGAGTGGAGGGAAGAGAAGGGAAGGAGGTTCTAAAGATGGATCTGTCGATGAAATTGATGGCAAAGAACTGACAGTCACTGCCCGTCCAGGCATGAACTCTTGCTGTAGCATCAGTCTGCCGATCCATTGAGAAGGAGAGAGAAGAGAGACAAGGACTGTTGTCTCTGGCTGATCGAGAGATGTGATGGGAACTCCAGAGAGGGAAGTGCAGAGGAGAAGGAAGAGACCTGTGAGGAACTGATTAGCTGAGTAGAGCTGTTTTGGTCTCACCGATGAACGATATAGCAGAAGTGGCCTTCTGAAGAGTATGAGAAGCAGCTACGGTGATTAGTCGCCAGATCTCAACGATGATTACAGTGAAACTGAGTCATTCATAAATTAGAACTTACAGTAAGATGAATGAACAGCATGCCTGTCAATGTGGCAAGGGCTCCGCTTGTTGATAGTGATCGAGAAAAGATCGAAGAAAGGAATCCAACAGGAATGGAGAAGCAGAGAGTGGTGATGAGGAGAATGGGGAGGTCGAAGAGTTGCTGAAGAACGATATTCAGCTGATTTAGCTAAAGAACCCGTACTCGAGTAATGAAGTAGCTGATGACTCCATAGTTGCCCGCTCGTAAATCAGCATGAAGAAACCGTCGTTCGAAGTGACCTGAACAGTCATATTATTTGAAAGAATCCGAATGCCAACGAACATCTCGACACAGATGCCATCAACAAAAAGAAAGTTCCGAGAAACAGCAGACATACAACCAATCCGAATCGATCATTGATCGCACTCCTGAAAATGGTTGACATTTGAGAAATGCGAGGCTGAAGCGAACCTCGAATCTACAGGCAGCTCATAGAAACCCAATCCAATCAACGTTGATATCAGGAATGCTACGAGTGGTTCCAGAAAGACGAATGATGGATGGTTGATAGTGACGTAGAGCAGCTGTCTAGAAGCATTCGGATTAGAACATGAATGAAGATGAAGCACACTTCAAAATGGCCACTCCCGTTCCCGGAAGGGATGCATCTCTGATCATGGGTGAGACTGTGGCTACTGGGAGTGGTCGAGGTTGGAAAGCTCCAGCTCTGGAAGGTGATGAGGATTGAGAAGGGAATGGGTTGGTTCGAACCTCCTAGCCCATGCATCGGCCACTTTCTTGATCCTCTCGAGTGATTCAGCTGATGCATCGGGAGTGAGATGATCACACGTGACGAGATCGACTGGAAGGAATCAATAGAGAAATATTGAGAATGAGAAAATCTACCGTAGTAATCACACGGATTCTTGAAGGGTGGACATGGATATCCGATTGATTCGAAGTAGTCAACCATCTCATTCGAAGCACCGCAATACACGAGACGACCAGAGGCCAAGATTGCCGCTGTATTGACTTAGTTAAGTTCTTGGCAAGCGAAATCAAATGAAACAACGATAGAATCGCAAGCTTAATCACCTTTGTGAAACATAGTCAGAATCTCGACGGTGGTCGGAGCGATGGCGACAATAACGATTCGACTGGAATGAAACATGAGAAATGAATGCAATTTTTATCCTCACCCCAATCTCAACGCCCAATCTCGAAGGAAATCAACGAGAAATGCTACATCGTAGATATCCATATCTCGAGTGATATTATCGACGATGAGGATGTCTGAATATGAACGTTCAGCTTCAGTTGTCTAACAGAACGTTCCATACAACACAAGCTGAAGTTTGACCGTACCAGTATCCTTCAGCAGTGCCATGGCGATCTTCAGTCGCTGTTTCTCCGTCTTTCCGAGATTCTTTACTAGTCGGTTCTTGAATGGACCAAGAGCGAGAGAGCGAATGAGTTGCTCGATCTGAAAATAATTCGCTCGTTGCTTGACATCGATTTCATCGGTACCATATCGCCAGTCTTATTAGATTCCGTAGCAGGTCTTTTGAAATCAGCAGAACACCGAAGATGTTGTTCCACAGTGAGAACATCAGAAGGATCCTCGATAGGAACGTGAGCTGAAAGAAGAAAGTAATGGATCTGACCCATTGGAATAATCGTTCCGACTGTAACTAAGGCCGCTCTCCCCCTCCCTCTCTTTACCCTCTGCGCGCAGTCTCTCCTTCTCCCCCTATCTCTCGTCTCTTTTCTCTTTCGTGCGCTCTCGCACTTTGAATGCTAACCAATGGCTATTCCCTCTTCCATTTCGCTCCCAAACGTTTCCATTTCACAACGCAAGTCAGTATTGATTGTATTTAGGTCCGTCGTGCCTCAACCACCTCTCGAACTACATCAACATGGTAAGAACATCTATTTTTACCTATTTTTACCTCTTTTACCACTAGGAAAGGGCAATTCTAACCATTACCCTGTTCCTATAGCAACAGAGCACTTTTCCCAACGGAGATTGCCTTTTTTGTCGAGCTGAAACGCCAAAAATCAGGACAAATTCAGGGAGAACTCTTCATCGAGGTGCTTTGGGGCAACAGACACATCTTTCTCGAGACGAAAGAGAGCGAACCAGGAAGAGAATTGAGACTCATGCTCAATGGAATCTATGGAGAGGTAACGGAGCCAAGATAGAACTACTTGAGAGTCCTTTGGATCAGAAGTAACAAAAACTCTTTCAGGGTGAGATCAAGGGAGCGTCTCTCGTGAAGACTTCCAGTGGAAAAGTGAACGTCGATGATCGTGAGTGCATTTGTTGTTGATTTCACATAACTTCTTCCTTATAGATACCTCAACTAACTATTGATGTTTCAGCGGCATCTAACAAGTGGGAACCCATCAACGAGTCCGTCACTCTGGCTGACAATGGAATCACATCAGTCAAGGCTCGTCCTAATGAGCCATTCGTCGTTGCCTTGTTGTTCCCGGTAAGAATCATTCCCTTCTCCCTTCTCTGATTCATAGTTGGCGCAGATAGTTGTTGTCTCCAACGACAGAATTTGTTTAGGGTGAGCAAATCCCTTCGATCTCCTCTCTATCGGTGCCTCCTCCTCTTCCTGATTCAATGAGAGCTCAAGAACAACCGAATATGGACTGAATTCGAACGGGATTCCACTTATGATCCATCTCATGTCTACTCAATTCACTCCAATGGTCCGATCGTTCGCTTTATATCGCAATATCGCGCCTTCCCTCTCAGTATCCAGTCCCTCTCTCTTTCCTTTCATCTCTTCTTCTATTCTATCCATACCATTTCTTAACCTGTTGCCTGTCCAATTCTACGGCTTAAACCCTTCCCTTCCCGCGTCTTTTCCTAACTGAAACAAAGTGACTCCCGAATGAATTCAACCCTAAATAGTCAATCCTTTTTCGTCTCACGCTAAGCTTTCCTTCAAGCGTTGAGAATTCTCTGAACTTGGTTCGTGATAAAGAGGTATCCTCTATGGACTATGGCAGAGGAACCGTGCAAGGGAAGTAAACAGAACGAGATCTAGAGTGCCCATTTCTTACCAGATGTGAAAAAACTCACCAATTCGTGCAGCCATCTGGGGCAATCTCAATCGATGGCCATTGATTGATAGTCTACCCGATACATTCCCTGGTGGAGGAGAGTGTTGAGTGAGAACACGAAGAAGGGTACGCATCTCTAGTTCTGAAGAATTATCGATAGTCAATTAATCAATCACTGCAATGGCCTACCCGATGTGTACATCAACGCTAGCGTATCTCCACCGAACAATTCCAGTGAGAAATCGCCGATCGTGTGCAGATATTTGGGTAGACGAAGCATGATGCCTGAACGATGAATCATAATCTGAACGTGATCTCAACACTCACAATCCATCGTAGAACGCAGATCATGGGAGAAGGAGAGACTTTGAATGAGTAGATGAGGATGGCTGAAATGAAAAGTCTGTTCGTGTGTTGATGAAGTAGTCCTTACGTAGTCTCCATCAACTGCAATTCACTCGCTTTCGCATATCGAAGGTAGTTGAATCCGCCGGAACCAAAGAGATCCTGAACATGATCTATAGCTGATAATATCATGAATGCATCATACAGTATTAGAGAAGTAGTGCGAATGGTGCCTCGAAGAAGTAAAGAATCCTCCTTGATTGTGGTTGGACGATCTGGAAACATTCTTTGTCAAGGGAAAAGTTGTGAAATCTCACCTATCTGGCACGAGATCAGACTCAGCATAGTGACCACCGTTGCCCATTGGTTGTCGATTGACTGGTGAGGGTCTGAGATCAAAGATTGAAATGAGTAATGAGAAGTGAATGACAAACCTCAGATCCCAAGCACTGCTAGCCTTCCTCGGCATACTTCTGTGTTGAAGTGAAGGATCCTTGGCAGGTCTCTTCTCTGGTCGTTTAGCAGTTGAGTAATGGAAATCTAGAAGGAACGATTGGCAGAGAAGGAAGGAATAACACTTGAGGAGAGCTCACTCAACAGAGAAGTAAGTAAGAGCGATGGATGAGTGTAAGCAATAGTATTCCCCTGTCATTAGATTGGTCATATTCTCGACCTTGGATACACCTATTGTGTGCTCTGGACTTGATCTACTTTTCGAGCGGCTAACAAGCAATCTTCATATTTTCTTCCGTCTCGTTCATTCTCACCGATTGGATCGACTCTCGGCAGCCCGTATCGGAGGAAATCGTTTCTGTTTTGGAGTGGAGATCCTGGGTGAAGCATTACTTCTGATGGGATAAGTTCTGACATACCAGGTCTGTTCTTCTTCAGCACCTCATTCACTGTATCATCCCGTAATCGAAAATCGCCGAAGGGAGTGTAGGATGAGGTCTGAAATAACAGTTGCAAGTGCTTGAACAAGTGAAAGTACAAGAATCGTTTTCCAGAGAGAGACACATTTCACCCATTGTCCTGTCTCTTTTCTTCGATGGGCGCGGTTCGTCTCTTTTTCGACTACAAATCCGAGACTCTCTCTCTCACTTGTTCTAATGGATCCGGTACTCTTCTCTGACCCTTTTGTATGTTCACTTCTTTGCAAGAAAGCAGTACCGATGCATTGGAGAGAATTAGATCGGCCATGGAGGAAGTGATATTCTGTCGATAAATACTCCAATCGTGAAGGTGTTCCTTGCTCGAGCTACGATCCTTATCAAGCATCTGAACGAAACTATTGATAAATTAGACAGCAATCGTTTAAGATCAAGGCCAAGAGAGATGAGAAAAACGTTTACCTCTTGCGGAGCAATTCTTAGCAGTAGCCCGGTCTGACTGGTATCGCTAGGAGAGGGATGGGGCATTTTGAATGGAGGAGAGTGCATAAAGGGATTGCACCTTAGGGAACTAAAGGGGAGTTATAATGGAGAGGGTCGAATACCGGACAGAGGGGAGATCGATCGGTCCTTGATTGAGAAAGGCAAAGATCCTATTACTCCCTTCCTCTCTCTCTCTAACCTTAGGCCACTCACTCTCCATAATTGGTCCTATTCGAGGTCGTGGCACTTTCACATTTGAAATTCTCGGAAAATGAAAGCAATTGAATGTGACAAAAGTCACCTCGTGTTACTGACAAGATCGCGTTTGTCCAGTTTCGTTCCAGTTACTCAAATCGTGAGCCAAGCTAATTATCTCATCAGGTGCCTTCAACTGTGACAGCTAGCCACTAATCTTGACGAGTGAATGTTTTATCAATAGAGGCACAGTAGTATATCACGCGTTTCACCTTAGAATTCCATAATTCATTGCACATCGAGAAATGCGCCAACTGAGATCGCTTCTGTTTTTGATGCCCACCCACCAGGGGAAGCCTCGGTGGAAGTTGCGGACCTTGTCGATCGCACGTCTGTCGAGAAAGCCACGTCAAACTTTGCCGATGAGGCCTAGTCTTTCATAATTATCTCATGTTTGGGAAATGATTGACGCCTAATTACAGGCATTGTTCTACAGTATTCT
>LS520778.1:1551123-1582349 GCA_900490845.1 Pristionchus japonicus | reverse complement strand
CTACGCAAATTTAGTCTTGATCGATTGGGCTCGATGAGAGCTTTCGTTTGGTATGCTGGCGCTTTCTGAAAGCCTACAACAAAGTGGTCAAAGGATCGAAAAACTCGTATCTTTCGAGAACGGATGAGAGAGACGGGCGTAAACAATGGGGGAAGGGAGAGAGAGACGCGTGACCTCGCTTTGATCTACCTCCTCCCCTGCCTCTCCTGGCACTTCCCTTGTTGTTCTCCTATCCGTTCTCGAAAGATACGAGTTTTTCGATCCTTTGACCACTTTGTTGTAGGCTTTCAGAAAGCACCAGCATACCAAACGAAAGCTCTCATCGAGCCCAATCGATCAAGACTAAATTTGCGTAGTTCCCATTTCTAGTACTTTGTTTCGTCCAGAGCGGCCGTAGTTTCGCGAAAATGAAATTCTGACCAGTTCTTTCTTAAAGAGTAGGAGGAATACTGTAGAACAATGCCTGTAATTAGGCGTCAATCATTTCCCAAACATGAGATAATTATGAAAGACTAGGCCTCATCGGCAAAGTTTGACGTGGCTTTCTGGACAGACGTGCGATCGACAAGGTCCGCAACTTCCACCGAGGCTTCCCCTGGTGGGTGGGCATCAAAAACAGAAGCGATCTCAGTTGGCGCATTTCTCGATGTGCAATGGAATCGCCCATTTGAGCGAATCCTAAGGAGAGACGCGTGATATGATAATAGGGTTGAATATTCAAAGGAGAAAAATAATGTGAATGGAGAGATTCAGATTTCGACTTTGTTCATAGCTTCAACGATCTCATCGGGCAGGAGAGTATCGTAGACACACACGTTTGAACTGAAGTAATAAGTATGAAGGGCGACTCGACGAATGAATTTACCTCTCTCCGTCCAACGTTCTCCCCTCCACGGTAATCATTCCATCGTGAACTCCGCAAATATTCGTCCATCTCACTGATTTCGTCAGTGATGGATCATTGGAACTGGCAAAAATGAGTTGAATCGAAATCTTTGAGGTGGTGGATGCTCACTTCCTACGGAGTACAGTGACTTCCAGTGCCTCTGGGTTGAGAACGATAATCTTCCCGTTTGAAGTGAGAAGGAAGAAGAGAGGGAAGGATTCGGAAGCGAAGACTGCAGTCGAATGAAATCCGCTATTCTCGTAGTGCAATCCCCTATGTGTTGCTAGGATCTGAAAAGAGCGTTGATTCACAAGACTGATACGCTCATACCTCATTATGCTCAACGATCATTCCCCTCTTGCCGACTGGTTTGATGGAGATGGGAACATCATATGACGCTTTGACGTAGATTATCTTCTCTCTATCGAATGTAACTAACACTTGAAAAGGATAAAGCGAACCTATGAATCGCCACTGGCTGAGCTACTTCGTACTGCGGATTCGAGATATCCTCCATAATTCCTTGGAGTTCAGTATCGTCCGCTTGACGACCATAACAAGTGAAGTCGCCCCATGTTCTTCCGATCATATCTCCAATGTTGTACTCACACTGGAAAATGTATTCATTTGATGAAGCAGAGTCAGCGCTATCAGTAACCTCATGGATATCTCTGCAGTAATCGGCACGAATCGAAGAGAGATCGGGAGAGAAAACGGCTTTGTATATCTGAGAAGTACCAATTTATTCAGAAACCAAAGCAAGACGGACCTTTGAGTCTTTGCAATGTATAAAGTGAACTCCTTCCTCCACAACTAATCTGTTCACTTCAATGAGCATCTTGTGATTGATCTCGGGAAGATCACTGAGATGAGTAATTGCCTACTTTCTTCCCTACGAACTCACTCGAATTTAATGCAAATCAGGCGAGAATGCACCAAGTTATAGTAGAACCTTGTTCCTGATAAAATTTAAATGGGAATATACAATTGACTAAACCTCACCATCAGGAGTCAATGCACATCTGTACTCCTGATTGTATTCGAACGAAAGCACTTTTTCGTTCTCGAACCTCAAGACTTCACGAACGACTGCCATCTCTAGAGACTGTTGTTGTCAAAGAAGACGAAACCAACGAAAGTGGTGCTGGTGTGAGGGGAAACATGCAACTTATCACTTAGAGACGCCTATTTGAATGCTGTCTGACTCACTTTTGATAAGATTCGCTCGTATTTGAAATGAAACTACACTCAATTGGGTGACTTCAGCATATTTATCTGCATTGGGAAACAAGGAAAAGGAAACCGACAAAAACATGAACAATCTACAATGTGAAAGCACGACGTTTATGAATTTACAGATGATGCAGCTCCGTTGAGAGGCCGCTGATCCTAGACCATCAGACATCGGGAATCTTGCTGCTCGCCAGATGTCTTCCAAACGATCCTTCGAACTTCACAGTGATCGTTCCATCTCGAACGCCGACAATTGAGTGGGCATCGCAGTCTTTTGGACTTCTGAAAGAACAACAGAGCGTTTCCCTGATCAACAACTAGATGACTCACTCGTAAGGCAACTGAGTCAGCTGAAGATTCACTGTGTCGAGAATGAGAAGAACGTGTTCTTCTCCGTTGAGAATGTAGATGAAGTCAGAGTGTTGAAGGACGTGATAACACTGGAAAGTCCGACATTTATGATGAGAAGAATAATAAATTGTACTTACAGCGTCCTCGAGAAGAGGATGCTCGACAGTGGTCACTTTGTCGTTTATTTTCTTGATTTTCTCCTCTGCACTCTCACGGAAAAGATAGAGATGACCTCTGAAGTTGTTGTTAGGTTGTTAAGAAGGATGCTTGATAGAACCTGTGATAGCGTCCCTCATATTTCCTCAGATAATCCAGCTCCGAGATATCGAATACTTCTCCCTCGGAGGAAGAGAAACTCTCATCATATCGATAGATGCTCCATTCCCGGGCCTTCTCGAGACAATAGAAGGGTTGAGAGGGAAGAAGAGAAATATCCGTGGTCTTGACCTACGATTCATTCGTAATTTTCATGGTTTTGATTACTGTCTTACCTCGCTCAGCTCATGGAAATCAATTTGGCCATCAGTGAATGAAGCACTGTGGAACTTCAGCTTCTAAAAGCATCTGGAGTGAAACTTATTGAAAAATGAGTGGACCTTTCCAACAACCGAAGTGAAGTAAGCCCGATTCCCGATGGTTCCCTTGAACGAGCAGTCCATGACTCCATTTAGAGAAGAGAGATCCGCCTCTACGCGCTTTCTACTAAACAGACTTCGATATCCATTTATGTTTCTAAATCGTACCCGACAGTCGTGAACAGCTCATGTGGTTTGTAGTTCTTGAAGTAGAACAGAGTTCCTTGAATGAACATTTCAGAAATTCATTGAGAGAATGCAAACCATTCTCGACTTGGAAGCAAACGAGATGGTCTGCGAGGTCTTCCACTTTAGTGAACGACAGTTTCTCGACTACAGGACCGGTCGAAGTTTCCGATCCAGCTTCTTTCTTCAATGTTTGCGATAAAATAGGAATTAGATTGGATTGATTCATTTAGACACCTGCGCAAGCTTGCTCTCCAGTTCCTGGATTTTCTGCTGTGACGAACGATCCAGATCGGTAAGTTTGTTCGAGAGCTGTAAAATTGATTTTTTTCTTTCTTTGAAACTCATTGTTCCTAACCTTGTCAATCATAGCCTGCATCTCAGCCATCTTTGCATCATTCTCATTCTGTGCAACTGGCTGAGGCGAATCTGCAGTCGTTGCAGCACTCAGAAGTTGAGTCAGTTTGGCCATGTCCACTTCCTTGCCAGTCAATAGAGTCACCAACTGCAACACTCTTCTTAGTGTTGTTTTGAAAAAAAAAAACCTTGAGAATGGGATCGAGATCGGCAGTAGTCTTCTCTGGCTCAGCAGATACAGTGCCCATAACATCAACAGGCAAAGGGGCGCTATACACGCAGTATGCACTGCAGAAATGAATGGTGATCGTGTGGATTTGACTGGATGCACTCACCATCCCTTCTGCAGTGTTCGTCCCTCACAAGTGATGGTTCCATCGTGCACTCCGACGATATTCGTCCATCGGAAGACCGTGTTCTTCATATTGTCGCCCGGTTGAGGCCTAAAACCAAATAATCATACAATAAAATCGTCAAATGATCAGTACTTTCGCTTAAGTGCAGCTACTTGGAGAGTCTCAGTATTACAAACGAGAATCTTTCCATCGATATTTATAAGGAAGATTAGGGAAGAAGAATCTTCAGCGAGAAAAGCTGTGGCATGCGCTCCCTCCGATCGAGAATTGGCCAGGATCTGAGACGATTGCATTACATCCTTAGATTTACATTTGTAACTCACCTCATCATGCTCAATAATGATACAGTTAGCACTCGCATTAACGACTCTTGGAACAGGTAGGCCGTACACTCGCTTTTGATAAATTATTTTGCCACTGCGCAGAACTTGTTAGAATGGCAATTTTATTTGACAAACCGATGAATTCCAACGGGATAAGCATCCTCAAGCTCCTTCTCAGAGAGATCAATCTTGATTCCTTTCTCAGGATTTTCAGAGATTCGATAATAGAAATGATCCTGTCCTACTTCCCTTCCCAGAATGCTCTCCAGTCCATAGTGTTCGTTCTGCAAACGAATTTTCAAAGGGTGATAGGTCAATACAAGACCCCACCTCAGCAATATCACGGAAGAAGACGATCTGAGGAGGCTGATCCTTGATGAATTGAACTCTGTGCAGCTGAACGAAGGAAGTTCAGATCTGAGGAAATGGAGTGCATACCTTGTTCTCTCTTGTGTGGAGAATGATCGAATCAAAAACGCGTGCAATTCTGAACAACTTTCCGGGTATTTTCGTGAAGGCCTCGTATTGTCTGAAACCATCGTTCAGTTCAGAATATTATCAAGATGCTCACTGGAATCTAAGGTAAAGCACATCATCGATCAGTTGATAGTAAAATCTCGTGCCTGGAAGTTTTTTCTCATATTTCTATCTCCGTGCCACTTACCATCAGCAATTTGACCGCACAGAATGGAATCTCCCAACCAAACTTTCTCCTTGAACTCGAGGATTTCGCGAACGACGGCCATAACTCAAAGTTCCCACTGTCAAATACTGAATAAGAGTTTGAAAAGTTCGGCGCAAGAGAGAGAAAAGCAATTGTTAGAGAGAGGAAAGTTCACGCAATCAAGTGATAGTGAGAAGTTTGCACCGCATGGCAAGAGAGACATCAAGAGAGAAAGAGGGCTTATGAGAAGGAAGAGAAGGAGTGATAGATACAGAATGAGTGGCTTATCAGGATCGAGCTAGGAAGAGATCACTAAATATGACCGCAAGTCACTCATTTCCGGTCGATTCTGTTGAGTGGTGCTGATCTGATCGCTCATTTCGTCCAAAGATGCGACCGATTGACTCAGCCCCTCCCAGAGTTCAAAGTCGAGACAATGATCAGCTTCTAGTTCGATCTTTATGGCAAAAGAATGAAAATCTCATCACAGCTTTATCGTTCCGTGTCTCGTATCACAGTTTTGAAAGACTGTCTCAATCTCATTTATATCGTGAGCTCAGGCTTGTCTCATATGTCACTGAATTAGTCTTCGTGCTGCCTCCATTAGACTCATAGCCTCATCAAATTCATCTTGGGCTGCTTTCCTTCGCGTTAATAGTTCGCCCCAGAGCACTTCGTAGAGTGAAGGAGCGGACGATTTCGCGAAAAGCTGAAACAGAAACTTTTCAATTATCAATGAATAAGTTGAACAACCTCAGATTTTTTAGTTTTAAAAGTATCATTCAATTTATTCATAATTCCTGTAAATGAGTCCTCCATTCCTTTCTTTTTCTTCTCAAAATTGATCTTCTGATGATTCGTTCGCTCATAACTTCTCACTTTGTAGTTACATTGTTGTTCCTAAAACAGCTTTATATTGCCAATTCATAAACTATTCCTCACTCCGCATTCCGAGCACTGCGCCAGATATTGAACGTATCTCACAAGCTGAACTGGGTCAACGTCACTCGCAGCTTTTGAGACCTTTCCATTTTGATTGCGTTTCAGCATATCCTGAACTAGCGGATTCTTTCAGTATTCACGTATGGACAAACCTTATATTTCTGTGGCAGGTGGGCTTTAAATACTTTGTAGCTCGAAGAATGAGCTGCTGCTCCCGAAATGACATCCACTTCAACAACAATCGATTCTCCGACGACGCCAACAATCCTTCGGAAACTGTTCACTCCCTTGAAGATGTGTCTGATGCCAGTGTGTTCGTATCTAAATCAGAGTTTTCCGGTTGAAGTTAAAAGTAGCACACCCAATAAGAAATACTGGTCCCAGAATATATACTGGTCCCTTATAGATACACTGGTCCCGTAGAAACACTGGTCCGCAATATACTGGTCCCAATGTAAAATACTGGTCCCTAAATTTATGAAATGTTATACTGGTTCCTCACAAAAAACGCTGGTCCCTGTAATATAAAATATACTGGTCCCGGTAGGGTTGCCGTATCGGGATCGTAATCGGGATTCCCGCAAGAGAGTCGCTACCCTGACCTATCCCGCTTTCGATCCCGCGAGAGAGTCGCGATATGCAAATGGCGTGCGGGAATCCCGCATCTTTGCGGGATTGATGCGGGATTGGCTCGATCCCGCGCCTGGGTGGTTCGACTCCCGCCTGAGGCACAGTTTTTGCCGGATTTTTCACTGATGTTGATATTGCAAGAGGATGTGTGATGAGCAATTGGGCATACTTATATACCATTTCGAGCGGATTTCACAGAGTGCCACTTGATTTCGTGTGAAATATGAGCTTTTTCGGCCCAAAAATGGTCTAAATCGAGAGGAGGCTAATTCGCCGTTACCGGAAACGGAAACGGACCCGGTAAGAATACTGGTTTAATTCCATTTTTCTAACGGCTGTGAATTCGAATGCACATGTGCAATTGTTCATTAGAATGTTTATAGAGTAACAGGGAATGCAAGCAACAGATTTAACTCTTCTGGGACAACAAATTCGAGATCCTCACTATCCTCATCCAGTTGGGAGAGTTCATCGTCTTCTACATCGTACAAACTCAAAAAGAGTAATCAACTTGTTGAAGGGGTATTTTTTCATCAACTGGGTGTATTTTCACGTAGAACTCGAAAATCGACCATGGGGACTCATAGGGTTAAAACCCCGGGGTTTGCGTTTTATGCAAGGGCCCTAGTGTGAAGACTCAATGAATCTTCTCGGAAACCAATAGAAACGCTTCTATTGAAATTCAAATGAACTCAAAATTATCGAAAACGATCAGAAACAATTATTAAAAGTTTCTGGGGCTCAGGTAAGTTTCCGAGAGTCAAAACTGTGATTCCAACTCATATAATGAGTAATAGTAATGGATTACAACTCAACAGATCAATATAACACAAAAGAGAAGATTGAAATGAAAATAAAGAAGAATTTTAGGGATCAGTGAATTTATCAGTTTGGGACCAGTATTTTTATACACTTTGTTTCGGACCAGTATATTTAATATTCCGGGACCAGTAAATTTTTAAAGGGACCAGTATATTACACTGGTCCGGAGCCGGGACCAGTATTATTGACGGGACCAGTATATATACTGGGACCAGTATTTCTTATTGGGTGTACTACTTTTTACTTCAACCGTTTTTCCTCCCACAAACGATCTAATAAAGACTCACTTCTTCTTGACAACGTTCACTGTCAACGCATCCACATCAACAAAGATCAGATTCCCAGCGATGGTAAGAATCACAACAATCGGAGACTCGTCAACGGCAAAAGCAGCAGAGGGAAACATCCATTCTGACATCGAATGAGCTGTTTCCTAGACTTTATCAACTCAATTTCGAATTGAATTTTGCACAAACCTCATTGTGTTCGACCACAATAACATTCGAACTGAGACGATGGATGGAAGGATGACTCGTTTTAGTCTTCTTGTAGTAGATCAGACAGAATCTGAAGAGGTACTGATTTGTGGTGTAGTCGGTCTTATTCACACCTGTGTACTGCAATAGGCTGGGCGTCTCCCAATATTCTCTCCTCCGTATCAATGAGAATTCCCTCACTCTCTGGTTTGTCACACACGGGATAGACACACGATGAACCACTCTTTCGCAGCCAGAGTCCGTTGATTCCAAACTCTTCGTTCTGAAATACACCCATTAGAAAGAAATTAAGAACTGATCCAACCTGTCGAATGTCTCTGATGTATGACACTCGCATCTCAGCGCCGTTTTGAGGGTCAACTGCTTTGTACAACTGAACAAAATATTAGGTTGATTCATAAGTTTCCGTGGGTTTTTGTTTTGCATTTTTAAGCTCGCCAACGTGACCAACCTCCAGATCTCCTACTGTATAATTTAGGGGGAGGGTTGGCCCTCACTATTGTACTTTTGCCCCAAACCTCGACCATGATGTTGGGGAGTTATAATTTTTGGTGTCGGGCGTATGAAGAAACATGTTGCAAATAGTGAATTTATGTGAGCTCTATTTTATTTTTTTACTATGCGAGGAGTGATCCCCCAAATCTGCCTAGAATTGCAGTAGTAGGGCTAGGGTTGCTTGTTCAGATGAACACCTAGTATCAGCTTTTAAAGTAGGCAGGCGGGCAGAAGGCGGTCTAATACATAAATTTTGATGATTAAATTCAGAGGTAGGTTTTCAGAAAAATAATACTCTTGATAGAAGTATTGAAATTTCATAAGAATATTATCGTGAGGTTATCAGGCCAGGACCTTCACTTTCATTCATATGAGAAATCCCAGGGTCATGCGAAGGACACACAGGTCGGACGAAAACGATTTCTATGAAAATCAGAAGAGCTCTATTTCAGAATAGGCGCCTCTATCATGCGGTTTTTTAGTTGCCTATTCCTTGCTATATACTCAAAGTGATAACTAGTCAATGTACTTCACGTATGTGAAAACGTTTCGATTGTATCTCAACTGTCCGCTGAGTACGAAAAAGAGAAAATGAGAACTTCATTTTCTACTACGCAAACTTTGGTCAAGCCCTGTTCCTCCCTTACAGAGCTGAGAGGGTTGATGTGAGGGGCGCTATGTAGAGCATGCAAGCCCTCAATGTATTCAAAAGAACGTGGGTTGATTGACAAAAAATGAAGAGAGATCGGATGTGAAATGCAAAAATGTAAAAACCCGCGGAAACTTTTGAATCAACCAGATAGTATGATTAGAACAACTAAAATAAATGGCTACCGCAGATTGGTTGTTCTCTAGCACGACAACCATGAAGACTGTCCCTCCGACCACTCCCAATCGTTGAATGCGACCAGGCAATTTGGGAAACTTGCTAATTACTCCATTGCTTAAAAATATTTTCTCAATAAGTTATGATTGCAAGACTCGTACTTGATCTGAATTCGCAGCACTTCATCTGTGAACCAGCAGTTGATTGTTGTTTCTGGAAAGATGTCATTCGATAAAAACGTGTTTTCTCACGTAAACATTAACGAAAAATATGACAACACAAACCTTCATCACGTTGCCCGTATACCATCGTATTCGGATACGTAACTTGTTCTTTGTAATCGATAGTATCATGATGGATAAATGACGGAGATGGCATTTACTATAACGTAAAATTGGTGAGAATACAGCCATTCGTGAAAAAAGGCAACAAAAATAGAGTTTTAACACATGTTTCGCGCAAAAAGAAGGAGAGAATATGACGATGTTGCGACCTGAGAAGAGCTTATCGCACGAAGAGAAAGAGAGATTCCAGGTCACAGTGGAACCCGACGTGCTTATCAAAGGCTATTATATCAAATATCAAACAAGAGAACGATGACGTCACTGTGGGAAATAGAGACGAACTTAGAAAAGTTCCCAGAGTAAACGCCCAGTTTGATAAAAACCGATGGTGATATCTGAATCATCAATGCATGAATCAACCCTCAATTAGTTCGTAATCCACTTGAGATCAAGTCTACTCGACATTTGCGAGTAATCAAGTAAGATTGTAATGGAAAGTGAGAGTCCTTCACATTACTCGATCGGTCCAATCGAATTCATCTCAGTTTCCCGACCTTGAATGAGTTTCTATTGTAGTATTCCCCTGTACTTGATCCACATTCGAAGGACCTCACGGGCTAAATTCGCGTTTATTCATGCATTGTGATGAAATCGAGGCATTTTGTGTAGTAGTCAGCTGTGTTTCCGTTTTCCCGAGACATTCTTCCCTTTGTTCATTGAATGGGCGCGGTTCTTTTCTTTCGTCCCCCCGCAGATCCGAGACTGACTCGTCTCTCTCCCTCTCTCTTTCTAATGGATCCGGTATACTCCCGTTGCTACTCTCTCCTATTGTATGAAGGCATTTCCTCCGACGAAATACAGCTGCTTTGAAGATCGATCTTTTTTCTTTACGCCCACTTTATTTATTGCAACTTACTTCGGAGCCTGATGTTTTAGATGTGCTGCTGATGCTTTCTTTATCAAAAGGATAATTGCTCTAGGATTTCATGAAATGCTTACTAAGACCCTGAGGTCTCAGAATAACGAATGCTATAATTGCGTATGTATTGAATTATTGGAGTGAACGCTCGCATTGATCTAATTCAAGGCCAACTGAGAGAGAGGAAGGGGGCCTATTGAACAGAGAGAGAAGGGAGTCTAATGGATTTGCTTGGTTGAAATCTGCACTAGGAGTTGATCCTCTCACTCAATCATCTCAATTTGCACAGAATGGAATGGTTAGAGGGAAGCTCTCTTTCCTCACTCCGGTTCCTCCCTTCTCCCCCATCATTTTCTACCTTATTATCTCGTCACTTACTCCCTCCTTTAGTCGGATGTTTTGATGATTCTCGACGGATTTCAGCCATTTCAGGAAGGAAGAAGGATGACCTAACATGAACTTATCCTCTGAGGTTCACTCGTTGGAATGCCGTTCTCTATCGTACATGAGCACTCTAGCGGGGACTGGATCTTGGTGGGTTATGAGGAGTCATCTCGAAGCACACAACCATACCTTATTTCGTTCCTGATGAGAAAAGGCACTAAATTGAATTGTAATATGCAGGTTCTCTCGAATCTATCGTCCTCCTCTGGTGGCTCAATTCCTCAAAGATGTCTCCCTCACTGCACACTCGGGAGAAGTGCATGGAGTTATTGGAGTGGCGGGTATGGATATTCCTAAACATTGCCTTGAGTCTTAGAGGTTGTAAAGTGTTTCGAAGTGGTCTCTTCAACTCCGATTTAGAGATTATCCGGATGTAAGCTGAGACCTTAACAAAAAAGATCAATTCTCAACCGATGCAGATGTCTACTCCAATTCACATTCAGGAAGCGGTAAATCGACTCTTCTCGATGTGATCTCACTTCGCGCACTGGGTGATATCGGAGGAACCGTTCTACTCGATAAACATTTGCTCATTGGTAAATTGGGTATTATTTTTTTCACCAAAATGAGGATATTTAGCGAGTCGCTTCTCCAAACTGTGCGTATACGTCTCCTTCCGAACGAGATATCCGGGAAAGATGACTGTGAGATCACTCCTCTTTTATCATGCAAGGTGAGAAGAACACATGGTTCAGAGAATAATGTATATTACTAAAGGCTATCGATCGGAAATGCAACGACGACGGTTGATGACATTGAGCGAATGGTAAACATTTTACCATCTTTGCAAGACATCCGACAGTGCTTATTTCAGGTGGACCAATCCCTTGAGAACTTTGATCTGCTCGGTTACTCTGATGAATGGATGGAAACTCTGAGTGAAAGTGCAAGAAGGAGAACCATTCTTGCGCTGCAACTCATCAGCGATCCTTGTGAGCTTATATCTTTCTATTCCGTTCTTGCTGTTTGCAGCCGCATTCAAATTTCTATAAAAACTAATATTTTCTTTAGTACTGGTGATAATAGATGACCCCCTTCGTGGTCTGGATCCTCTTCCTTCCTTCCAATTGATGTCCTGTCTATCAGCATGGGCGAAGAGGAAGAATAGGTGAGAATTATGAGAAAGTTAGGTCGAACCAAAAGATAAATCGTTCAGAATCGTACTTGTCTCAATGCGAACACCTCGATCCGACATCTACCAGTTACTGAATCGATTGACCATTCTCTACTATGGAGAAGTATTTTACTCAGGTGGGAAATTTTACTTTACTGGCGGACATATCGCTCAGAATCGGCAATGAAACAGATGGAATTGAGGTTACACGAAGAAGTTGCCAGCCTACTTCAAACACGCTGGTTTCACTTGTCCGAGCAATGAGAATCCCGCTGTGTATTACTGTGAGTATCACACTCTATTGAGATTCAGGAAATAGTTATGACTGATAATTGTTCTGGGTTTTCTTTTTACAAACAAATCAAATTCATCAACAATTTTTGCAGTGTCACTGGCGACAGTCGATCGAGAGACATCTGATCGATACGCTGAGACACAAGAACAAGCTGCGAAGTTAGTGGAGCACTTCAAGGTATCTATCTAATGCCATGAAGTGGTCATTCATCGATCTCAGGTGCAATCAGTGACTCCGCGAGAGGGTGAGATAACGAAGGATTCCATCCTTCCGATGATGCCCATTGGATCGAGTGTAGCACTCTGCTATCTGGAGAGACCGAGTAATCTAGCCAAGATGAACACACTCATTCGGTGAGATATCCAGTTGATCTTTCTATTTTATTATGAGTTTCACTCCGAACTCATAAGTTCAGCCAATTAACTATAGATTCGATTTTATGTGGAATGCTGAGATTAGACTTCAAACAACTAACCACTTTGTTTTCAGAAGGACTCTAACTCATTCCCTCTCCAATTGGCCTCTACTAGTCGCTCGAATCTTCCTCCTTCCCTTTCTCATCTTCACTCTCCTATCAGTCATTGCATTCACTACTGAAGGCAAGTCTTTGATATTTCTCCAACTCCGTTGAATCCATAATATGCCCTCTTTGTAGCCGGTTCTCCTTCTCTTCCGTTCTCCATTGCTGGAGTCATTCATCTCGCTATTTGCATCATCGCAGCCACGAGTGTCTTGCTGGGATTCGCAGCTTGTAAGCTCAATTCATCAATTCCGTCCCGTCCGATTGACATTCGTTTGATACGAACCCAATGGAGTATTCATTTCAGTCCATCCTCTCCGTACTCTCCTCTACATCGAATCGACAGAGGGAGTCTACGTGGGGGCACTGCCTGTGGCTGCCTATCTGATTGTGCATGTACCGATTGAGGTGGGCGTGTAAAGCTCTAGGAGCTTCAGAGTATAAAGCTGAAATTTAGAAATTGATGATCACTGTCTTAAACTTTCTGTCGTTTTTCAGATACTCTCTGTCGCTTTAACGGCGATTCTATGGCTGGCTGGGTAAGTACGAATAAGCTATTAAATGAGGAAATGATCAATGAGTTAATCGCTTTCCAGCCCATCATCTGTCCTCTGGTTACTTCCATCCATGGACATTCTTAGAACAGTCCTCTCTTCTCTTCCTCTACTTATCACCACTGCAGTCTTCTCCCATGCACTCATCATTCTCCTTCTCTGCTTTGTTAGAAAATATTGATGATCTTTAAACGGGAAAGGTCTCATTCAGATTCGATCATCACTCACTGCAATCTCACTCTCTTTCGCACTCATTACTACAGGAATCATGCACGCAGGAGGATTCATCAGGTTTGATTGGCACTGGTCATTTTTCTGAATTATAATCAGGAAAGGCAAAAAAAAAGAAAGGCAATAAAATATATCTTCAGGCATATCTCCCATCCATCTTCACTCCTTCTATCAATTCCCACTCGCCTCAACATCTTTAGCTACATCTCCCATGGATTGACAACTCTGCTTGTTCCATTCCTTGCCCCTGGTGAGATGCATTCTGATTTCTCTGCCGTAATGTCATCACTGAATCAATCGATCAGCGATTGATCGCATTTCAGTCTCGATGATGCGAAATTGCACTCGGAACGAGCGCCAGGAAATAGATTTGAGCAAATGGAAGGACTTCTGCAGGTGAAACCCTTTCTTCCATTTATTGTAAGCTCACGAAAACTCATGATAGCTTATAATTTAAGGTGGCCCAACGCAACTTCCTATCTGGTTGAAATCTACCCTGATGACTCACCAGATGATCTCTCTCATCCACTATTTCCTCTCACAGACACATTATTCGCTTTTTTGATTGTGTTCTTCATTTTCTCTCTAATCATAATTATTTATGCCGTGCCAAAACCGAGAAATTTGAGTGACAAGTTCAAATATCGGTAGTCTCCTCTCATCTGCTTTAACATATCCTTGACCTTGCGGGTAATCGATCGAGTTCGAGAGATAAACAACTTCCCTCTTTTGTTGCGATGATGCGAAGCAGAGAAGGGAAGTGGAGAGGAACAGTAGTGCACAGATCTGAGATGAGATCATGGTATGGAACAGAGCTGAGACACAAGATTGAACAGTCACAGACCCATCACAGATTTCCCTTTCGAGATCCTCCTTAGATGGACAAAACACACGTCGAGAGAGCATGGGAATTGAGGAGAGTAGACAAAAGGAGCTAACGCAAAGTATGCTAACCCTGTAGTGACACAGACCATCGGCCGAACAGGGGCTATCCCGATCCGGGGTATAAAGGAAGGAGTCTGCAGGAGTAGAGACCATCCGTCGACATGCACTTCTCTCTCGTTCTCTTCCTCGCAGCAACTGCAGCTGTCTCCATTGCTGCACCGACTGGAGAGGAGAAGGATCACCTCTGGATCTCCAAGATCTCGGCGGAGGGAAAGAAGGCTATCAAGGAGGTGAGAGTACATTCGAATATGTTTCAACCCCTGCAACTGTCAACTGATATTAGTGCTGACTGAATCCTATCGAGACGAATAAAAATGATCAACAATATGCTCATTCCAGGTGATTCTGAACGAAAAGCAAGACCCGATCGAGAAGTGGATCTCCATTGAGAAGATTGTGTCGAATGAGAGCGATGATGTCAAGGTTCGTTGACTCTTAGGTCTCTACATCGCACTTTAAATTTGATAAACTGAGTTTGTCTGTTCTCAGAAGGCGTACGAGGAAGCTCACGAGCGTCTGAAGGCAAAGTTCGAGGAGAAAGTTAAGGTGGGAAATTACTTCAATCTAGATATCGATCAGTAAGTAGACATTTTCACAAACTCTCTTTCAGAAGTTCCGCGAGATCTCGACAACTCTCTCCCCCGCAGCCAAGACTGCCATCGATGAGGTCATCGCTGTCGTCAAGGTAAGAGATTATCAACCCAAGTCTTGTGCAGCTTCTCGAACACGTTTTGTAACGTATTAAACGGTAGGAGCCATATCGAAAACATATTAAGAGCAGCCGAAATCTTTCTTTATTCCAGTCGGCCGGATCTCCCCTGACTAAGGCGCCCAAGGTCAAGGAGATCCTCGGAAAACAGACTCCCGAAGTGAAGAAGGTAAGGATTACTTCAATTATCTACATCAAAACTATCTGTTCATTTATTCTTTTATCAGTTTTTAATAACAACTAGCAACCTACGGTTGCTACGTTGTACGCCGGGGTGTGTGTTAGGGTTATCATGAATTCACTTGAATTGCAAGCCTGCATCCTCACTTGCAAAAGGCTCGTGAGGCTGAGAGCTATTCGAAAAAGTTGCGATTCCGCCAGTTCGTGGCTCCTTCGCAACTTTTTCGAATAGCTCTCAGCCTCACGAGCCTTTCGCAAGCGCATCGCAGGTTGGGTCATGCATTAACAATAAGGTCGCCATATCGCAGGTTATACCATGCATTGACGTTCTTTTAATAGCGTTGCATGAACCTACGTAAAGGAGGGGGCGATCCGGATATATAAGTAAGTCTAGAAGGCGGGCGGTCCGGTTACATACGTAGGTTTAGAAAGCGGGGCGGTCCGGTTAACTACGTAGGTCTAGAGGGCGGGGCTATCCGGTTACCTACGTAAGTCTAGAGGGCGAGGTGGGCCGGATGCTTGCATAAGTCTTGGGGAGGGTATTGTCTCGTATAGCAATGTGAAAGGTTCGTGTGGATAGCAGTGGTCGAAAAAGTTGCCATCGAGATAGTCCCCACGATCCATTAATTAATCATTATGAAAGCAGTGCGATTTTTTAAAAGTTTTGTGCGCAAGAAGTTGCCCAAGTCATTTGGTTGAAATTCAGGCGAGAACGCCGCGAAAAAGAGATTTCGTCATATTGCGTCATCACTACGTAATATGCAAATTTTGAATAGTTTAGTCAAGCGAAGTTGTTTGGTGGTTCGCCCAAGTCATTTGGTTGAGTTTCAGGTGAAAACGGCGTGAAAAGAGATTTCATCATATTGCGTCATCATTATGTAATATGCAAATTTTTTGGAAAAGTTTTTCGTGGGGATTCGAATGGTACCGGGTATGGACTTGAGCGATCATTTTTAGGCCAGTTATAGCGATTTTTCAAAAGCGTGACACACGTTACATACAGACAGACAGACAGACAGACAGACAGACAGACAGACAGACAGACAGACACTAAGATATATTACTTCTTTAGTAACATTTTCAGGAACTGGAGGCAGTGAAGGACGCCCTCTTCCCTAATGCAGATAAGATCAAAGACCTCATTCTGGCCAAGCTGGGAGGCAACTAGTCCTCTGTCTTATCGTTGTCGCTCGGAGTTGTGTCTAGCTTTTGATAATTCTGTAAACGTGTTCATACTTGTAATAAATCTACGTTACCAACCTTGTGTCTTGCCCACAATTGAAGGGGAGTGAATAGTGTCTTAGGAGAGTTATCGTGGCGAGCTAGTTGAAGAGTCTCGAAGAATTTGTTGCGAATGGCCGGAACTCCAGAGATCTGAGAATGCATTGAAATTGGATAAAAACCCCTGACGTTGCGACTCACCCAATCCCAATCCTCCTTCCCTGTCTCCTCATCAAAGAACAAGCGAACATTCGTGTCAGCCAGTTCCGATGCATGCTCCTGAATAACAAACAGTCAGTCAATTAAAAGACAATCACTTCGAAGATGCCTTGGCCACATTCTGGAATGCTGTTTCTTCTTCATCTTTGTAGATCTCGACGTATTCTCTTTGAAGAAGAGTGTATTCATTGCAGATTCGATAGATGCAGATTACTGAATAGAAAGGTTTCACTCTAATCGCAAGATCTGTAGAGAAAGGAAAAATTCACCAAACACCGCCGTTAGTCCATAACCAATGAGTATAGACCATCCGATGATACTCGATTGAGAATCGAGATATGATTGGAAAGTTCCGTTCAATTTACAGATGCAGTCTGGACAAATCTGAGAGAAAACTGAGTATTGAAATCTGATGAAAAGTAGCAAACTTTTCCAGAATCAGAGATCGCTAGATACGGCTCCGATTCAATAGTACTAGCACTCCAGTTAGCGCATAGAGGGGAAGTTGCCATCGGACAGAATTCATTGGCACGAAGACATCGATAATAGCTGAAATCGATCACTCAATTGGAGTCCCAGGGGATTGAAACTTACGACCCATCAAGAAATGCAAAGATGATCCATGCAGCGGGAGCGACTGAGGCTTGAGCAATGATCTGAAATAAACTGAATAAATAACTTGAGACTCGATACTGTACCTCAATCCATCGAGCGAGAAGAGCGCGATAAGAGTGACGAGTATCGTTTGATCTACACGGAATATCGAATGATCAGGAAGAAAAGGAGTTCAAACCTCGCCCAGCACCCGTACAAAATCCTCCAGGTCATTGTATTCAGCATAAGCAGGAGTAAGAACAATGATAGAGAAGGACCAATGAGGAAGAGAAGAGATTGATATTGATTGGAAGGATAGGCACATGGACAGGAGAAGGAGAGGTCTTTCAGGATCTGCGTTGTCTGGAGTTGGCTAACAATAAGAAACAGCGTGAAACTAACTGATTGACCGCCCAACGTAACCGCAACCAATACGAGATTGAGAATGGTTGGACTGACATTGGAGCAGATATCTGAGCGAGATGAAGCACAGCTGAATAAGAAAGAGTTTACCCACCGCTAATGAATTTCGTTGCATCTGAGAGTTTGGTCGGGCTACTCATAGGAATTCTTTGAAAAAATCGACAAGAAGAAAGGAAATTTTTCCGTTGGGGACGATGAATAATGACAGTGAATCATCAGAACATTTATCCTGTGGCAAAGTATCTCAATCTCGAGTACACGTGAACAATCAAAATCAGGCAATCTCGTAAAGGAAAGAACACGTTTGAAACGTTGAAGAATTATGCCCTGTTGAAAAAAAGATGAGATTCAAGCATTCATATTCTGCGGGTGATCATCGTCTTCCGCGAGAGTCGGAGCTTCCACGTCCGGTTTCAGAATCTTGTAACCCTAAAACGCTTCGATCAAAACTTTCGAAAATCGATTAGAAAATGAAAATCTAGTGAAACATACCCTGTGGCTGCTCCACAACTGTAGCGGAGTATACAGAGTCGTCTGCGTTTTCTCCTCTGCGATAATTCGAATGCGAGCGAAGAAGGGATTAGAGATCTCGGAGACGCCCGATACCTGCAATGGAAACATTCTCGCACGTTTTTCTACTCAGAAGGAAGAAGAGGTGTCCTTACCCAATCCCAATCCTTCTTCGACCAATCCTGATTGGAGAAGAATGCACGTGCATTGTTGTCTGCGATCTGAGCTGCGTGCTCCTGGAATGCAATTATCATAAGATTGAATAAGAGCAGCATTTAGATCTCACCCTTGCGATATTTTCAAATTTGTTTGACTCTTCGCTCTTGTACGTATCCACGTATTTCCTCTGGATCATCGTATACCGATCGCACATTCGGACGCAGCAGATGCCTGGAAATACATTTTTTTACTATTTGAAAGGAATCAAAGTTTTGGGCAATCGCCTAAACGCAGTCTACTCACACAGGAAAGCAGCGGTTCCATAACAGATGAGTAGTCCCCATGCAATAATGTTCGAAGTGGACTCGAGATAGACTTTGTCTCTATCCAGAAGGCCGCAGATGCATTGAGGGCAGTACTGAAATAGATCCACAGTCTTTTCCCTTTTATGTTAGCAATGTGCCAAATTCGGTTCTGTAAAGATCTCTGAAATTTCTGTTCCTCATGCAACTTCGATAATTGTCGATAGATTAACCCAACGACTGACCATTCCATCTCCACTCATTGACTTCCATGCAGAAGTGTCTCCCTTCCACGTGCTGTTCACACATTGGGGAGAAGTCTCCAGATGACAGAATTGAGCTGCGAGAAGACACGAGTAGTACCTGATGTTGAGAGGGATCTAGACGATAGCTTGGATGAATACTTACGATCCATCAAGAAAAGCAACGAAGAGCCAGGCAGCAGGAGCCACTGATGATTGGACGAGCACCTAAGATACCGATTTTCTGATTTCGACTTCGCTCGTACCTCGATCCAATACACGCAAGCTGTCTTCAATGAATGGCGAGTGTCACGATGTCTGAATTTCTTTGATCGAATCTTGCAGTGAGAATTCGCTCGAACCTATAGCTAGAGACCCCAAGCTCCGCCCACTTTCAAGGGATTGAGGCGCGAGGCAAACCTGCGCATGGGCGGTACTCTGCGAATACTTATCCGATTTGACTATTCTAAAGCGATTCTGTTAGGTATTATCGATCTCCACAATCCACCCTTGGAGCATTGTGATCTGGCAACTTTGAGGTGGTAAAAATCGATAAATACGTTTCAAAAATAGCGTTTAGAAGGGTTCCAGTGATCGGGCGCGGCTGCTCCACAGGAATTTGACTAATTAGAATATTTTAGGATTTTTTAGAAAAGAAATTAGAATTTTAGCATGTTCCCTCGTAGAGTACCGCGAGCGCGGGGAGAGGGGAGCGAGAGAGCGGGGGGAGGGAGAGATACACGTGAGAGAGAGGCTCCGCCCCTTTTCTCTCTCTCCTCTTCCCTTCCCTCTCGCTCAGTGCCTGCGCGCGCGTGGTTTTAGAGGCATAACTTTTCACAGAGACAAGATAATCACAAACGGTAAAAAGTATTATGTTATTGGGACCATGAGGGACATATTGAACTCAGATTTGGTACCATTGCTACAAATCGGCGATCTACACTGGGGTCTCTACCTATAGCAGCATCCGTGCACGATCCTCCACGTGGTTGAATTAACCATGAAACCTGCACAGACAATCGAATAATGAGGTTGCGAATAGAGAGTAGTTTACCGACAACAAGTAGTGCGAGACTTGGTCCAATTAGAAACATGAGTGATTGGTAGACATTGAGAGGGTAGGCACAAGGGCAGTTGAAGCTCAACTTCTTGAGGATCTGCGAGAAAATTGTTTTTTTTTGAATTCGCACTTGAAAGTATGTCTCTATGTCTCTGTGAGGTGACGGTGTAATACTATCAGTGAAAAATATCACGAGGAAGAGAAAGACTAACCGATTGTCCACCAATCGTAGCCACAATGAGTGCAACATTGATGAGAGTGACGCCATTGTTGGCGAAGAGATTTGTGAAGACTGAAAAAGAAGGATTCGGTTACTCGAAAATTAACCAGAATTGACCTGTAAAACCAGACACAATAGCTGCAGCCATGGGTGTTCTCTCTCTATTTCTACTCAATTCCACAGAGGGAAAGCAAGAGAAGAATGCAAAACTATTTGCCCAGCCAATTCACAGAAATCGACTTTGTGAATCACACAATCACTTTCACAATGAGAGAACTCGAAGGGATAGAAATGATGCTCGGACGCTGTAAGAGAAATATAGAGACTGGAAGACAGACGACGGTTTTCGTTGAGATACGGGAGGGAACGTACCAGAACCAGCAGCAGAGATGGTCGCTGTAGTGATAGCGACTGGGTTGTTGATTACTGGATTGGCTGTAGCCATACTAAAAGAGATTTAGAAATCAGCTTCTGACTTTCAGAGATCGCGAAAGCAGGCGAATCTCCATGGTTGCCATTCGAAAATATTGTGAAAAAAAAGAGAAAAAGAGAACTGACAACTATCCGTTCGAACGAGCGAACGAAGGGAAGAGATAAAAAGAGATCCGGGATTCGAACGGAAAAAATGACTCTGCCTCTCTTGCAACTGTTCAAACTGTGATGACTAGGAAGGGAACTAGCGAAGTCTGCACTATACTTTGAAGTAACTACTAGACTCTCTGGACTCGTTCGTAGTTGGGTAGAGATAGAGGTAGAGAGAAATCAGAGAAATATCGTAGATTACAGCAGTGCGCGAGAGAGAAAAGCAGATGGGGTGGAAATAGCAGTGAGTTTAGAGAAGAGAGGAGTGAGAAGAGTGGATGGAAGGGATGAAGTTGCCACGGGAGACGAGGGATGGACAAAGGCTTATTTTGAGATGCTCAGCTGACTGATGGAGAATGCACTGTCCATGGCAGTTCAAACATCATGTTACGGAAAAGAAAGAAACTAACACGAGTTGAGTTGAAAACAATCAAGAATCGTGGTGAAGAAGCTATGAAACTCGACTCTGAGACAAAGAGAAAGTAGCAATATTGATGGCTAGTTGAGTGAGAGTAATGGACAGCTGACACGAGAAGCCAATGAGAGAGAGTTCACTTGTTTATTTCCTATCTCTCGACCATCACAAGGGAACCATTCCAGTTCGAGAAGATTTTGAGAGATTGAATGCGGGGTCAGCCAGTCGTATCAGATCACTGAACCGTCCAACACTGATTCATCGGATTATTCAAATGAGAATTGCGCACTCGGTTGTCAATATTGGCGGAACTATGTTTCAGAACTACTTTATCATACAGAAATAGTTGATCAGTAGAGTTTTGCACATGTATTTTCAAATCCGCGATTGACAAGTGTTGGGGGGGGGGGGAATGTAAGCACCCTAAAAGGTCAAGACCATTGTCTCTTGAACTCTGCGAAGTAAGCATCTCGTTGGTTAGCAGTGGGAACGACAAGATCTACTCCAGAGAAGGATC
Source organism: Pristionchus japonicus (assembly GCA_900490845.1). NCBI lineage: Eukaryota > Metazoa > Nematoda > Chromadorea > Rhabditida > Neodiplogasteridae > Pristionchus > Pristionchus japonicus. The sequence goes on along the minus strand of LS520778.1, from coordinate 1,560,547 downwards.
GAATCTGAAACGAATTTCTTTTTTCATTGGAACTCAAATAGGACTCCCGCTCACCTGTACCATTTGCTGTTCATTGGACGACACGGTTGTTTCCTTTCCTCCACCCGAGCTCTTGAAAGTTTCATTTTTAGCAAGACAAAGATAAACTAGAAAAGTAAAGCGTAAAGCGCATGCAAAAAAAGATAGCAAAGCTGATTTACTTCTTCTGCGTATACCCTTGATCGCATGAAACGAGGAAGATAAACACGAAGGAATGGATGGAACGTGAGGACGAGGATACAACCAATTGTTGGCTGAAAACAATGGTCTTCACTGTTCAAAGCACAATAAACTAACCGTAATGGCAATACTGGCATGGAACAGCTCCCTGAAGGGAGGTCTGAGATCATCCGGTACACCATACCTAAAAAGAGCGATATTGTAAATAAATGTAGATAATTATTACTGCTGAATTACCATAGAAGTGTGTAATAACCGATCTGGAGAATGAGTGCAATGGCCATGAAAAGTACAAGTTTGTGGAGAACCTGAAATTATCAATCGGTTGCATTTCAAGGAAACTTCAAGAAATACTCACTAATGCAGTTCGAACATTCTCCACAGATTGGTATCGATATTTGTAGTTTGTGGCTCGATTTCTGATCCTTTTATCGTAAGCACGACGACTGATTCCAGGAAGTGCGATGAATAGCTGGAATGAGTGCAAACAATTGTGAAACATAGATAGCTAATCACTCACCACGACACTAATCACCCATTGTACTCCACTTACGGACAGAAGAAGCGATACGGGAACCAAGTCTGCAAATTGGGATTTATTCTGTTAGTATCCTTCGTCTCAGTATAAGGAATTATTCAGAATCGCCCTTTTCCCTATTTCAAGTAAAAAAATTCTCACTGCAATAGAGAAGAGTTGTTACAGCACAAGCAATCATCCATTGCATCATCATCAGAAAGATTGCAATGTAAGGAACCTGCAAGAATAGAGTTGTCCATGCAATTGATAATAGGCTACAAATTTCGTTTCGGACTTTCTTTCCGTTTGCCCGCAAAAAAGTCCGAAGTGTGAGAAAGAGAATCGGGTGACGTAAGCATACTTTTAGTTTTTAGCTTCTTTTTTTTAGAACAAAGCGCAATTTGTTAATGATATCTAGTGCCCCCGATCTCTTTCAGGTAACTAACTATATAACTAACTCTGGCAGAGATATGCTCGTAGTCATCAACTCTCCACGTTGCAATCAATCTCTCGAATGTGAAGCCGAAGAGATTGAATGACGATCCGAAAACTCCTGAAATCATCTGGTTCACGAATCCATTTTCATTCTTTTGTCGTCACAATATCAAGTTGTAAGTGAAAGAAGATCCTCACCAAAGTCAGTGATTGCGTGGAGAATCTTTCCGGGAATCTCTGGTGGAGTGTATCCAAATATTTGGAAGACGAGAAAGCAAGCGGATGGAATGATTGGAACCAAATAAGTGAATGGCATCGTGATAAGAAGGACTTGGAGATTCGGATGGAAGACCTAAAATGCACTCATGATGAGTCAAACTGTGGCGTAATCAATCGAATTGCCTCACCTTCTTCCTGCTGAGTGACTTGATGTAGAGAACAATGACGATGAGTAGTATAAACCAGCAGAGAACTCGGAATATCAAAAGAACGAGAGTGAGCGTCTTCACTAGTTCACTCATTTCTGAAGAATGGATACGTGAGCGAAATGAAGTAACCAACGAAATGTAGCACGATGAGAAAATTAGTCCCGATCTCTCACTAGATGGTTAGTTGCCTAGAGATGAGCGCTGATTCTCAGATTTGAAACGCAGCAAAAAGCCCAATTAATGCGGTGAATGGAGTGTAGATTGGGAGTCTAGCCGAACTTCGATGCAAGAAGAAAACTTGGAGACGGAAACCGCTTATTTGCAGTGTGAAATGGAAGAGGCGTTGATAAACCGACAATTAGAATCACAGTTTCGAGCATCAGTTTTCTAGTTTACGAAGGAAATTTATGGTAAGGAGAAGGGGATGCTGGAGACAGCTTCTGTGTGAACCGATTAGAAGATTCTCGGAAATGTTAAGGAGGAACGAATTAGTCTGAAACTCCAGACGAGAAGTGAATGACGAAGGTTTGAGCATTGGAAGAAAACAGCAAGATTCGTAGGGACGCACGTTTTTGTATGCGTGGGAATGAACTTTTCGATATGATGAACGAGGATGGGCCAATATCTTTGGGCTTCCGGGTGGGTCGAATAATGACGAGGAATGAAGCTACAGGTGCAATTTAGATGCAAGATGCGTCATAGTTTAATTAATCGAGTGGTACTACGCCTATGATGTGTCATAAGACTATGAACGAATATGTTCAAAACGTGAAAGATCTCTCTAACTACGTCGTCCTAATATCACAAATGGCGATCGACCAGAAGGGAAGTGGAGAGGGAATCGAGATGAAAACATCTGGGCATGGGAAAGAAGGATGGAGATGTGACACCGAACCCCTCCTAGTAGCCTCGTTTTTTACTACTCAAATCTCGCCCTCGTGTTTGTCTAGACATTCAGATCGAACGGAAATATCTGGAGAGATGTAAAGTGTAAAACGTGCAGTAGATAGTCTAGACAAACTTGCCTGGAATCTCCAACTTGGATTGACATGGGGGAAATATCCCACACATTTCCATCTATGACTCCGCGTCCGAATGCAATTCTACGCCGCAAATCGTAAAGGGAACAAGAAGGGAAAAAACGTCTAGGCGCCATGGTCCATCCAATTACATTTGAGGGCGAATGTTGCGGTTATGGAGAAAATTGATAGCAATAGGGCGAGGAGAAAAAGGTTTGATTGTAGCTGTGAATTGGGGGAAGAAGAGATGCGATACAGCTTGCACTCCTGGAATACAATGGAGATGAGATAAGAATGAACTTTTATCTGATCACAATGTTTTTGTCTTTTGTCGAGTTTCTTCTATCATTTCGCATTATCATTCTCAGAGATTGTTTTCCTACATTCTGTTATTTCATTCCTCGAACTCTAACTCATTCGCGATTCCGATCACCACCCTGTCACATGAACGCTAACGAAATCTTCGGAGAAGTGTAGATTCGGTAGGTGTAGTTCTCGAGAGAAACATACACACACAAAATAGTTTAGAAACTTTCACGGGGGCACTAAACATCTGCAGGATTTTGAGCGAGATGGAGTAAATTCGTCCCCAGAACGGAAAGGTTGTTGAGAAACAGATGCTATTTGTTCATAACTATATCCAAAATAGTTTTGTGATGTTGGAACCCTTGCATGATCAGAATATTCAAGTGTTAGAGTTGTAGTGCAATGCGAAATTAAATGAATCAGTGAAGGGACGATCTGTGATGATTATGTGAAGTAAATCGAGCTTTCTTCCTTCTCCTCTGGGCGCTTTCTCTCCTTTCCTCAGTGCATTTCTCACTGTGTGCAGAACTCATTCACAACTACAACACAATTGGATGGCAAGAGGAAGAGGAGAGATAGCCTTATATAATAGGAGGGAAAAGGTGAGGAGTCACGGTTCGACTCCACTTACTTCTCAATTTCACTTTACCCGTTGTTTTTCAGACGTTTTCCCACTATGTCTGAGATTCCTTCCATTTTCATCGCCTCATGGAATTATGAGAAGCATGAGAAGTTCGATGAATACATGGAGAAGAGAGGAACTTCGTGGATCATCAGAAAGGTTGGCTGATTCGAAATTGAAGAATAGTTTAAGCCTGTTTCAGTTCGTTCTTTCCCAGAATCGTGTACTTACGTGGAAGAGTCTCGGTAACGGACAGTGGGTTATCGAGCACTCGGTAACTTTATCTCATTTCACTTCCTTTGGGTGTGTGCCTGAAGTTTCCGGAGCTTCATATTCATACTGAAGATATATCTGAAATTCAATAAATGTTTATCAGAAGCCGAAAGACTTCATCTACCCATTCAAACTCGGAGAAGAGTTCACTGCGAAGGGATTCGATCAGGTCGAACGTAAGGTATTAACAGACCCTCCCCTTCCTCTCTAAAAGTAAACGTTAGATGTTGTACACTGTCAATGGCGATTCTATCATCGAGAGATGGAGGAAGACAGACGGTTCCTCCCCCGATGAGATCTCCACTTACACCATCCACGGAGACTGCTTGATCCAGGTTGGCTCAAACTTGTCCTATCTGGAATAATCAAGCGTACAGTCGATGGTCTGTGGCGACGCTACTTGCAAGAAATTCTTCAAGAGGAAGAATTAGAGACTTATATCGACAATACCATTTCATGAATCTTTTCCACCTTTGTTCTTTGTATTCTGATGTTTTGAATACTTCGCATTTAGATAAAGTATTCAGTCTCGTCCCGATCTCTTATCAATTGCGTCTTCACTTGGTCATCTTACTACGCTCTTCTTATCATCGAGAGAGATAAGTCTCATTGATTGGGAGACATTCGTGGACGTGACCTCATTCCACTCCCATCTAGGCAGTTCTCCAGCTAGAACAAACAGTGCCTCTCATTTTCGATAGTTTCTCGCCATTTTGTTTGCTCGTTTCGTTTCCTTTGATGTTTGTTTCAACCATCGTTTTACCATTATTCGCGACATTTTCAGTTATGAAGAGTGCCATTCCTGAGGAGTTCCTTGCCACTTGGGCGTATGACAAACAGGAGGGATTTGATGCCTATCTGGCCAGCAAGGGAGTCCCTTGGGTGATCAGAAAGGTGAATTTTAAGCCACGTAATTAATCAAGATCGATTTTTTAAAAAAACTAAAAGATAACTCTATCGTGTGAGATCAATCCGATCCGTTCCAGCTCATTGTCGTCTCCGGGCATGTGATCAAATTCGAGAAGATTGGAGGAAACAAATGGTGTGCAGATCATCAGGCTAGTTTCCATCATCTTTGCTAAGATGCGAGAAAGTTCTATTCAGGCGGGAAAGCGTGGTTCGAAATATGAATTCTTCCTGGAAGAGGAATTCACAGCAAAAGGATTCGACCAGGCTGATCATAAGGTGGGCTATTCTAATTTAGTTATTCTTCTAGTTGGCTTTCACTCTAAAAATACAGAATAGTTAGTTATCCATGCTACCCAACCTATTCTAGATCCAATTCGCCATGGACGGAGAAGCTCTCGTCGAGAGTCATCAGAGAATCGACAAACCCGATGATCCGGCTGAGGTCTACACGTACACTATCGAGGATGGAAGATTGGTGCAGGTCTGATACCTTAGATTTTCCTTCCGGGATTGGCGATTAATTTTCAAATCTACAATTCAATAATTTTCAGGCGATGAAGAGCGGAAGTGCCTCGTGCAAGCGATACTTCAAGAAGAAGAATTAAATATTTTTCTGTAATATTTATTGATCGATAATAAAGTTTCCGATGCTTCTGCGTGCCTGTTACGTGTAGAACTGATAACACTACGACTCGATCTTATCACTCGTGAGTCATTTGCTGCAATGCATCTGAGGGTTTTCACGACCCTCAGATGCATTGTAGTGCATTTGAGCATTTCTCTGGATAAAATCACTGATAATTAATTTTAAAGAAATGGTCATGGTCAAGTTGTGTCACTTTGTGATCATCTGTATCAACACAAACGAGTACAAAATCGCACTAAACTTGGAAAGCGAGTAAGCTTTGAGTGGAGAACTTGCCAGCTGATGTGAATGATTTCAACCGAAATCTTTTTTCCATAATTTTGGGCTGCAATTGGCATTCGCTAATGAAGTAGGCAGACAAAGCGTAATCAACCGAAAGGTTGAAAGTTGAAATCCTCCAAAAAATGGGTAGAGAAGCGCACAATGGACACGATCACAGTCGATTTGTGAGTTCGGTTCTCGAGGGGGAAACAAAAATACACGGCGAGAGGAGGGAAGAGAGCGGGGAGAGGAGAAGGGGTATATGAACAACCACTTGGCCTCTTCTCCTACTCCACTGTACTCGTCGCGATGATCGGAGTGGTGGCCATGATTCTACTGCTTATTGCAGTCTACATCTACAAGTACTATGAGAATGTGAGGAGATATCCAAGAGGGCCGACGCCCCTCCCACTCATCGGAAATCTTCTGCAGATAGACACTTTCTCCGTTCACTTCGTTTTTCATTCATTCGAAAGCATTGTTTTAAATACAGCATCTGATCTTTTCAGTTCAACCCCGAGCGTCTCCATTTCTTCCTTGAGAAATCCCAAAAGGAGTACGGGGATGTATTCACAGTGTGGACTCCATCACCTATGGTCATTCTCATGAGTTACGATAGTATCAAGCAAGCTCTCGTCACTAAAGGTTTCACTGTTTTTCAATAAAATTACTAAAAGTAAGACATATTCAGGAGAAGACTTCACTGGTCGAATGGGTCGCTACCCGGACGATCTGTTCATGACGACTGAGAATGGAGGAGTTATCTTCAGCGAAGGAGAGAGTTGGAGAGAACAGAGAAGAACTGCCATTCACATTATGAGAGACTTCGGAATGGGAAAGAATGTCATGGAGGCACAGGTAAACGCCATCTTACAAAGTTTATCATAACTTGAAATTTGTCAGGTCAAATCATCGATGCACGAGTTCATGAGGAATCTCGATAGCATTGAGGATAAGAGTAGAGTCGACTTCCGATGGCCACTACAGGTTAGCTCTTTTTTTGTTTTCTTCATCTTTTTATCCTGTTTTGATTCTTGTTGCCAATGTAGTGAACGAGGTACTCTTCGGATATCACTACAAATATGATGACTGCAAGAGACTAATGGACTACTCTGATGGACTCGCGATGCAGGTATTTAAGCTCAAATTGTTTGCCAAATCGTAAGAGACTACTGGTCAGATGGAGAGTCAACGCAAAAATCCTCTTGTCTTCCTCATCATCCAGTTTCCGTTCCTTTCCAAAGTTCCCTTCATCGGATGGCTGGGAGAGGGACAGTACAGAGCAATCACTGCCAAGGTTTGAACCTCCTAATGATCCTCTGGTGAAATATGAACGGTGTTACAGTTGACAGAGCACGTTCGTCAAGACGTCCTCCGTTGCGAGATGACTTTCGACGAGAACGACGAACCGGGCTGCTTCGTGCATGCATACATGCAGAGGATGAAGAAGAGTGATGGAAGTCTGAAGTAAACCAAGATAGCTGATTGGATAGTTCCCAACACGCCATTGCAGTCACCTGCAGATGCTGAACGTCTGCAACGACTTCTTCCTCGCAGGAATGGAGACGACGTCGACGACGTTGAGATGGGCCATGCTCCATATGGCTAAGAACCAGGATGTGCAAGTACGACTGTCTTTCGACATCTTAAAAGGATCAATCATCATTCGCAGAACCGAATCCGTGCTGAGATTCACTCGGTGATCGGTAGAGATGGAGAGATCTCAATGGCCGATCGACCAAAGATGCCCTACACATCAGCTGCCATCACTGAACTGCAGAGAGTGGCCAATATCCTCCCCTTAATGTTGTCCATAGAACGACTGTTGATACGGAGGTTGGCGATTCTGTATCCAATATGTACTGATAGGAAGCAACTGAACCCTCGCTATTCAGGTCAATGGTCACTTCATCCCGGATAACTCCCTTATCCTCGCTCAAATCTCTAATGTCATGAAGAACAGCAGCGTCTTCGAGAGAACTGACGAATTCAGGCCCGAGAGGTTCCTGATGGCTGATGGAAATACACCCAATAAGGTAAGCAGTGATCAATCAGACAGGTAAGAAGCTAATCTTTCCATCTACTCCTTCGCTCTTCAGATAACTCTGGAGCAAGCCGTTCCCTTCTCCATGGGAAAGCGTCAATGCGCGGGAGAAGGACTGGCGAGGATGGAACTCTTCCTCGGACTAGTGATGATCCTCCAGAAGTACCGCCTCCTCCCTCCCAAAGATGCTCCTCTCGATCTCAGTCCGATCGAAGGAATCATCCATATTCCCAAGACAAACGACCTTCAGATGATTCCTGTTTGAAGTCAGTTGATAAGCAATGTACAATATTTATCTTTACAACCGATCCCATGGTTAACACACCGGTGCGAATAAAGCATATGAAGCTCAATAAAGCATAATGCGAACACATTTTTACACCATTTCACCCTTAGCACAAAAAGAAGGAAAGCTTCTATCCAAAAGAAGCGAATATTTCAACAGAGATCAGGACGAAATCACTGAAGAAGAAGAGTGCGAGACAGATCTTCTCAGCATCAGTCGATCGAGCGTGAGGAGTTGCCAACTGGTGAGATCGAATGAACGATGATGATGGAGTTAGTAACCAACCATAATCTCCACGTCCTCTCCCCATCCTTCGATCGGTTCTTCCTCTCTTCTGCTCACAAGTTCAAGGGCGATGTGATCTCCAGTCAGTGATCTCAACTCGGCCGATGCAGTCACATCAGCTGCCGCTACTGGAAATACAATACAAATTATAGCACAGACAAACAGTAAAACCAACCTGTTTTGACTCCATGGATTCTGATAGTCAGACGAAGTTTTCTCTCTACTAGCATCCACGGAGAGATTCCAACATTCTAAATTTTGCATATTCATTAAAATATATAAATAATTCTCACTGGTGTCTCCAGATCAATCTTAGCCGATGCAGCAGCGAATGCATGCGAGAACACTGAAGATTCAATGCTGTCTGTCATGAATCTTCTCTCTCACTGACCTCCTCCTCTCAGAAGACTATTCGGTCGCAGTCCAGTTGTCTGCTTACGAACAATTTCATCTTGATCATTTCGTATTTCAGGGAGAGTTGTAGTAGTCAGATTCTTCGGTCCTTCAATAACTATCTCCATTCACCATGGTCACGATTGTGCGAATACCTTGCCACGCATGTCTGTAGAGATCCGAACCGAACGGATCAAACTCGGCGATCTTATGATATTCGATGCCAAGTCCTCTTTCTGCAGCGAAGATAACTAGATCCTTTGGAGGAAGAGTCGCTCCCATCTTTAGACATCTCTTCGCAAGTCTGTTATCTGTCTTCCATACAACGCAAGCAAGAACAGGATGCACCTAATATAGGAGCCCGTTCGCATAAGAATCGGACAAATCTTTAATGGTCTGGCACAGCCCAAAATGGTCGATCCGCTCAAACTGTGAGTTTCGGGGTTCTCGACGGTCCTGAAGACGATGGTAACTTTCATTTTGCATTTTGGACCATCGTTGGCTTCAGACGGCGTCACGTCGAAAACTGAATCTCGCCTATAGCGCCTTCCTCTGAACCGCTAAAATTAAGCGAGCGCGGTTCCACAGTGATTCGACAAGCCGTTGTATTGAACATTGTGTGGTTTCGTGAATCACACCATGGTGTGGATGCACGCTACCGTAATTTCACAATTCTATATTTTCCTTATTTGGCCTATTTTCGCTGTTTTCTTTCAAATTTCGCGTGTTTATGTTATTTGCTCATACGCGTTAACGCAGACGGCCTCCAATCAACACATCG
>LS520778.1:1515235-1549806 GCA_900490845.1 Pristionchus japonicus | reverse complement strand
GTCCTTATCACTGTTACTGTCTTGAATCCGCGTATCTGAGGACATTGTTTAAACCTTTTAGGCCTCTTCGAAAAGAGAAATGAGAAAATTAGTTCCTGATTTGAACCAGAGCCGGAAAAGAGAGAGTGTGAAACATAAGTCGCAATGCACCACGTTCCACACCATGAAATGGCACAATAAATACAATCGAATCACTGTGGGTTCCAGGCCTAAAATTTGATGCCGATCACGCCTGTAAACTTTATTTTTTATCATTTTCAAAAATAATTTTGTTACAAAATGTAACTTTTCAATGATTCATTTGGATGAGGCGAGACCCATATAGGAAGGACGGGCGTGAGGAGGAGATTCCAAAAATATTTTTTTTTCAGAATTTTAAAAGATGTACTTTTAGAATGTTACAAAATAAAGTGACGTGAAAATGTGATTTTCGCCCTTGTTTACTCCCTTCCTTGACCCCGCCAGCCTCTCCTCCCCTCGTCTCTCAGAAGGAAAGAGGCGAGAGAGCGTGCGAAAGTGAGAGAGCACAGAGAGGAAGAGGGTAGATCAAAGGGAGAGAGAAGCGGGGGAAGGAAGAAACAAGGACGAGAACCACGTTTTCAGGTCACTTTATTTTGTAACATTCTAAAAGTACATCTTTTAAAATTCTGAAAAAAATATTTTTGGAATCTCCTCCTCACGCCCGTCCTTCCTATATGGGTCTCGCCTCATCCAAATGAATAATTGAAAAGTTACATTTTGTAACAAAATTATTTTTGAAAATGATAAAAAATAAAGTTTACAGGCGTGATCGGCGTCAAATCTTAGGCCTGGAACCGCGCTCGCTTAATTTTAGCGGTTCAGAGGAAGGCGCTATAGAAGAGATTCAGTTTTCGACGCGACGCCGTCTGAAGCCAACGATGGTCCAAAATGCAAAATGAAAGTTACCATCGTCTTCAGGACCGTCGAGAACCCCGAAACTCAAAGTTTGAGCGAATCGACCATTTTGGGTTGTGCCAACCCTTGTTCGATTCTTACGCGAACGGGCTCATAGATGAGTGGTTTTTTGTTCATTTTTTTTTCAAGATTTTGCCAGTATATTGCTTTCATCAATCACCTTTCGAAACAAAGCTCTCGATCCCGCATCCAATCGGTCACTTATCAAAACGAGACAATCCTCTGGTAATTCGATGATGTTCATTCGAATTTCTTAACTGGAGTCTTATGAAGATTTGCAATTTAGGGACGAAGAGATTTGATGGAATAAACCAGTTTATACGAATCCAGAAGAACAATTTAAATTCTGTATTTATCTTTGTTATAACTAGGAAATGAATCACAGTTGTGCAAAGATATGAGGAAATCAGAACAATTGAAAAGTGTGGAATGGTCTAGCTACAAAAGTGCATCAGTAATCGTTGCTCGAATATCGAGATCTAAGGCAATTAAAACAATTGAACATTGTGAAATTTTCTAACTACAACAGTTCATCAAAGCTGGAATATCGAGATCAAAGGCAACTGAAAAAGAACAAGAATGTAACGGTCTAACTACAACAGTTCTTCGTTAATTGTTGCTCGAATGTCAACAGATAATATAGCGAAATTATTCATGACTGTAATGCGAAGATACAAGACATCCAACAGTCCATCCTTCGTGTAGATTTTCGGGGTGTTCAACTGCAGTATTACAATGTAATTACGTATTGATTTCGAGTAGGATTAATTAATCGGAACGTACCTTAATAGTAACTTCCTTTCCCCATGTAGGAATATCAGGTCCTTCTTCTCTTTCTTCTTCGAACATTGCAAATCTACGATAATTTTGTTTAAGAACAAGTCCACTTCTCACATGGATATCTGCACTTGGATCTGAACATTCGCTTATGGTTTCCGAGAGTATTTTCGACTGTCTTTACCTATCTGAATCCCTTTCACAATCGCAGTGAATCGTACTAGGTTAGTTCGCAGAAGCTTAGGATTGAATCCTACTGTCTGCAATTATTTCCCTATTTTTCGATGTTTTTGGTTGCTGTGAAGAAGACTTTTAGGATCAAGCAAATGCCTGCTTACCTTCAGATCTAATTCCAAAGAAAGTTTCCCGCATGCATCACAATTCATGCCTCGTGGAACTGAAGACAATTTTTGTTAATATTGGAATGAAATGGATTTTCATTGAACGTACGATTCAAATAGTGCGTCGGTAATTTCATGCACAATCCGCTTCGAATAGATCCGTCTTCATTGACTAATGGAGGGAGGACCGAATGTTGGATGTGTTCTGGTACTGAAGGAATGCCATTGGATCATGGTGATTATTTTAGGATAATTACTTCGTTGGCAGAGATCATGCAGATTCTTTCCGAACATATTGATATCTTTAATCAACTGGTAGTCGACTCCTGCTCCAGCTCTGGCTGCTTTGCAGAAGAATGCCTTCGGTGGCATAGTCACTCCTTTCTTGATGCACTCATTCGCCAATCGTTTCTCTACGTGCCAAACTCCGCGTCCGAGTAGAGGATGCGCCTGTACAGACTGTCTCTTTGAAGATTTTCTAGGATCATTATTTTGCATCTGATTGTTGTGATTCTGTACATATCCTCTCTTACTCTTACCATTCTCGCATCAGCTCTCGTCTGAGCATCGACTAAGTCGAATATCATTCCAAGTAACTCAACGGGTAATCCAGTGATGCAAACTGGAGAAGGAGACTGGGCTGGTTGCCCATTCGGAGCATTCATCGGTTTAGAACCAAACTGAAAATCAGATATTAAATTCCACTACCGATTAGAAGGGTTACATTCAGATATCAAACGGGGTTCAAACCCGATCATTTTCGATTCATTAAACGATGTTATCATTTACACGCTTTATCATTTATCAAACTACGCGTCAGACTAAGTGACCAGTGAGCTTCTATGGTAACAACTAACAAACATTGATAACATGGAGTGAGTAAGAACACATTTGTACAGAACATGAATGATCTACTTGACGAGAATCGATCGACGAGACAATTCTTCCAGACGTTTCTTCAGATCTTCCACTGTTGTGATGGGCAGACCACACGCGTGATCCTCAAGAGATCAAAGATAATTTCGGAATCATAGTATTTCCACTCACTTCGCAGATGAAAACCGATGGTTTCTCGATGGTTCTGAGAGCCTCGAGAGACTCCATTCGATGGCTGAGCCATGATGGCTCTGTAGGAAGGAAACGTTAGCACTATTTTACAAACATTTGTGGCATATTAGATATCCAAGAGGTGTTTCCCGTCTTTACAAATTCTAAAAAGGCGTTACCAGAGGGTTTGAGTCTAATGAGGGCGAGGTTGGGGATGAGATACTGTCGAATGAGGGAGAGGAATGGCATGGAATCACTCGCTTCTTGAGCAACGATTACCACCTGCCAATTGAACTTTGCAGTTGGATCAAAGAAGCAGATTGTACCTTGATCCCTCCGTGTTCCATCCTCCCGTATCCCTCGAGTAGTTTGGGCAGAATGAAGGGGAATTTGGCGAGACGAGGAGCTGCGTGCGAGACAACCTTCTCTGCCTGATAATGACGGGCATTATGTTTTCTTTCCCTTCGAAATAGCCAATCGACGTCAATTGTCTCTCACTCTTCTACTTGAATACATGATCATAATAATTACCATCTAGCTCATTTTCTCGAGGGAAATCATTCTCTAACCTGCTCAACCATCTCATCCGTCTCCACCAACTCTGCCAGTCTCACGACATTGTTCATTCCGACTGAAGAAGCGCACGGCTCCGCCCCATCTTGATCTATAATTAAAAATTGAATTGAATTAGTTGGCGAATGACTACTGCACCATCGATCATTCTCGCTCCTCCATCAGCAACGACGTCTTCTTCAGAGACGAAGTAGCCACTGGAATGAAGCCAATAGATGAACATAACGGAACTACCGTATCCCACCTGTCTCCCTCCCAGAACTTCGCATCCATTTTCTTCTGCAATTCCTCAGCCCATTCAATCAACTTTTCATCAAGTGTGGTCTCATACAGATCCAGCAGTCCTGCAGTTATCGATTGGCTTTTCTACCTACATTATCCCTCCTGTACCTTGAATCAGGAAGGCGTAGTCATCGGCGAAAGCGGAGATCGGTTCTCTGCAATGCTCAAACTTACCGTAGCTAAGAAGCGTAATCTACCGTACCCCTTATCGATTCCTCCCTGTTCGTCAGTGTACACTGCTCGAATGAGATCTCCATTCTCGGAGCGGAGATTCTCCTTCACGAAATCGGCAGCCAATTGAGCACGCCGAGCGAGCATCCTGAGATTGAATCATTAGAGAGATGAAACATCAATCAAGAAGAAATGGATACTCACGGATCTCCCAGTGCAATGGCCGCCCTTGCGAGACCAGAGATGATTAGACCCTGAATGATACTAATTAGCTTATCTTTTCTCAGCTTATCTTATCATTCAATATCGATTTCAAGTCGATACCGTAATCTCACCTGCCATGCCGTAACCATCTTCGAGTCGAGATGCGGTTTGGGACGGAGAGATCGATAATCGGAGAGAATGGACTAAAAATCAAAGATCAGGGAAGAAGATGAGAGATCAAAGATCACCTTGGCCCTGTCGATCGCTTCTCTCAGCTTCTCACTCTTCACTCCGAGAATCTCGCTCATCTCCTCATGAGTATTGTGCATGATGAGAATGTTCTGCTCCTTCAGTTCATCGTGGGGATCCTGAATGGATTAGATGGTTACTGTATGCCACATGTGGATCAATAATACATACCGTATACGCCGGTGCATTGCCTTCCTTCTTGATACCGTAGTATGCAATGACGATGTCTGAGAGGGGAGTCGAATCGACCTGAAAAATTATTGATTACTGAAATTAAAATAAAAAGAAACATACCATTTCTCCCTCCAGCACATCTTTCACCTCACCTTCCTTCCACACACAAAACGCACCTGAAAGCTGTCATCTTTCTTGTTGTCAAGACACGACCCAGCCCCCACTTTCCTCTCCTCGCAACGGACAATAATTCGCACCTTCTTTCTTGTGCTCTGCTCCCTTCACTGCAAGAGAATCCGCGTCCTCTGCCGACCAGAAACCACCGTCCTGCAATTTCACTCCCTTATGCTGATAATGAATCGAAAGACAACGTCGAAATATTTTATCATTGATCTCTAGCCACTGGCATGTGAGCCACGTACCTTCTGACTGAGGTTCTCCTCCAGATACTCGACGATATCTCTGGCTGCTCTCTTGCAGATATCGTCGCCAGTCAGAAGAGCGACGTCTGAGAAGATGGAGAGGAGTTGACCCTGAGAATAGATCATTGACTGTTTTCGAATTATAAAATCCAGAATGGTACCGCATCCATCGGGATATCGACTAACCTGATCGTAAGCCATCTTCTCAAAATGTGGCACATGCCATCCTCCGTCCACAGAGTATCGATGGAATCCCTGAATCACGTAGATGGATTACGGTAACCTTATCGATCGATACCTTTCCGATATGATCATGGATTCCTCCATGGTAGATAGCATGGAGAGTCTTCGTGAGCATTCGAATGGCTTCCTTCGCCTCTTCTGGTCTCTTCTTCGCTTGAGATTGAGCGAATCGCAGGAGGAAGGAAAGATCCACTGGAAAGGCCAATGATTAGAAGGGTAGAAACCACGTAGTTGTGTTGTTTCGGGCAGAATTGCGTAAGCAGTCACGAGAAACAGCAAATTATAGCCATGAATCGCAAACTAGAAAGCGGTACCTGGTTTGGGGAACTTGGGTGCATCTCCGAATCCTCCATTCTCTTCGTCAAAAGATGCTTTCAGCTTCTGATACGTCGCCATGAAGCAGACTTCAACCTGAGAGAGAGGGAGGAGATTGAGTCATCACTATATAATGAAGAAAAAATCACATAACTACTAAATGATAAAAAAAGCACGATCAAAACGGTTAGAACAATTACGATAGAATCAAGAATAATAGTCGATATTCCTTACAGTAGGCGGATCTCCAGGATGGGCACCGATACTCTTGGCCGAGAGTGCTTTGAGTACTTCGCCCGCCGATGAATTGATGTGATCCGGATCTTCCTTCCACTGAAACATGATATATTCACCTGGTCGAACCTACCCCACCCTTTGACAGAATATCACCTGTTGCTTCGAATTCTCATAATCGAATACACCTTAGATCGAAGATAAATCATCACAAACCTTGTCTGAGATGAAACGCAGAATCGACTTGAATCCCATCTGATTCCATCGATCCTTGAAATTAATTAATTAACCTATAGCTAATACCGGATGAGTATTAGTTAGTCCGTAATTAATGGGAATAGTGCATTGACCTACCGTACCTCAGGCGGGAAGTAGGTTCCTCCAGTGATTGGGGCGAGATTTGGAGTGAGGAAGACACTCATTGGCCAGCCTCCACCACCGCCGTTCAAAGCCTGATATCGATTGCTTAGAGGCTTCCGTATCCAACGAAAAGATATGGCTACAGTATCCCAGAACAGAAATATATATGGAATCATAGCAATTCCATAATGACAAAAGATCATATCTATGATCAATTACAGTAACCCTTGAGATACGGTACCTGGATGAAGCTCATGTACAACTTGTCTACATCTGGACGTTCTTCTCGATCGACCTGGAATGGAAAGAGATTAGAAGAGAGAATGGGGAATGAATCAGCCCCATCCCGTGCAGTTCGGCAATAAAAGAGAATGTCAAAGCAGTGATTTGAAGGGGGAAAATGAATGGCGAACTGGAAATGGGCAGAAAAGAGAACTTGAATGGCCAATTTTCGATATTGTGATTTGAACTGTACCTTGATTGAGACAAAGTTCTCGTTGAGAATATCAGCCACTGTTTGATTCTCGAATGATTCCCTCTCCATTACATGACACCAATGGCAAGTGGAGTAGCCAACTAAATGAGACTGTTCTACCATTGTAATAGTTAAGATTCCTCTTTTTATGGTGTGGTGAAGTGCCGGTTTACTGACCACCGTATACTGACCTCTGTCATGTTACACCAAATAGAGTCTAACCTGAGAGGAAGATGGGCCGATTGAGTGATTTGGCGCGTTCAAAGGCCTCAGCACCCCATGGGTACCTAGAATGAATTGATTAGAGACTTCAGCATACGAATATCGGCGAACCACTCAACGGGATTGTTCTTGTGCTGGAGAATGTAAGGAGATTTTGTGTTTGCCAGTCGCTCCATTGAAGAGAATCGAGTTGAATTACTGGAATAAGCAAATTATGAGAGGACACGGTGATGAAATAGTCACGAAAGACTCACTAACCTCAAAACACGTGCCGAGAAGAGAAAACTCACGAGATTGGAGCGAAAACGCATACATACAATAATGACCGTTGTTTACCGTGTTACAATGTTACGGAAGCGACCTTGACCCACCCCTCTGGTTTTCTTTTCAAATACCACCTAGTTGTCACTAGGAACTGCCGGACTAGATTATTCGAGTGTCGCGCTCGGTCAGACAAATGATTACTGGTCCATGAGAAAAGAGGAGGGAAAATTACAGATTGTAAAAATTGATCATTTGGGTACGGTAATATTGGACTTATGGGCAGATAAGGTGTGTCCATTTTCAGTGAAAGGAAGAAAAACGATTGGAAATTATTTGCTTCAATTTATTCTTTCAGAGATTGCTGATGAGATCGTGTTCAAAAGTTTACAATAAAAAACCAATTTAATATGTGCTTCAGCTACCGGAATATACTTAAAACACCTGTCCGAATGTTTCTTGAGAATATGAAATACGACGTTCCCTTGAAATATGCATAGAAGCAAAGTCTACTGGTTAGTTCTCACCTTTGCATTCGATACAATCGAAGTAAGAAGAGTTATCAACCAGCTGTACTCGAACTCGTAGCTGAAAGATACCACTAGTTAATCTTTCGAAGGGAAACTCACTAAATCAAAACGTTGAAGGCAATGAATTCCCAGACGAAAATGATGAAAATCATGAGAAAGTTCACGGCTAATCGGATCTCCGATGTATACGAAATGGAGAGAGAATTCTTCTTGATGGATGGATCAGTGAGGGTCGTTCGATCAGCCCTCACTGTCTGAAACTTCATCATTTATATTTATCTCACTATCTTCAAACCACCTGTAGATCCGTAACTACTGTCTGACTGGCATGACTCGGTAGACAGAGTGTATTCGAAAGTTTTGCCAGATTCTTCTTTTGCTGCCATCGAATCATCCGGATTATTATCAGAAAATCGATTGCGATCGTTATTGAGATTGCAGTGATCTGAATTGTTGATGAGTCCTGGCTATTCATTCAATCTCACAGTAAGCACATAATTGTACTTCTCCATAAAGAAGACTTGAGGACGTGAGAAATCGAATGCCCAGTAGAGAAAATCCTGAATTATTCATATTCTCTAGTTAGTCTCCCTCGTCATTCCCAAGATTTTTCGATCTTCAGATCTCAGGGATCTACAAACAATCCTCACGTGACTATAGTAGATCCCGCACGATGGGACAATGTAGGCGAGAGTCATCAGAGTAGAGAGGAGGAACACAATGAGGATTGCTATGTATGCACTTCTCTTCCTGGAAAATATAGGTTGTCTAGCAATACGAGATCATTCAGTTTATGTCTCAGATTGCAGAGATATGTGAATGTGTCTCAAAAGTGTATCGAGTTCAACTCAAGTCAATACTACGTATCGAGAATGATCTCTAACAGGAGGAAGAGATCTCACTTGAGCATTTTGAATTGAACTGGACGATAGATTGCGAGGAAATGGAGAACGGCCAGGATTGGATAGATGTAGATGGAGCAGAACCTGGAAACCATCATTTCATGCAAATCCTCATTGAAACCTCACCATGGAACGAGCGACCACACCGCCCAAATATCGGAGTATGGGCAGTCTGAAATATATCCAGTTCCGTGAATTTTGGAGAATGGTTCATACCGATCAGCACTCTTCCCGCAATCTCCACTGGATACTCATTCGTTACTTGCGCTCCGATTTTGAGAATCTGCGATGGTTTGTGAATTATGGTTGCACTCAACGAGCAGTCTAATTGCATTGAGCATTCCCTAGTTCTTGCATCTCTTCCCTATCTTCCCCCTTTTCTCACCTCCGTTGTGAATAGTGCGGCATTGAGTATCATGATGGGATGGGAGGCGAGTATCGTCTGTCTTCTGATTCCGAGAAGGACGAAGACGTCAACTACGAGGAAGACGAGAGAGAGGAACAGTTTGATGTACGCTGTCGTTACTGTCATCCGAAATTGCAACAATGGGATTGAAAATGAAGCAGTTTGAAACAAGAATGCTCGGAAGTAGAAAGAATCGCAAAGGACAGAGGTGCAACTTCTTTCAAAGAAAAAGTTCATGCTAGAGGTGCTTTCGCTTGAGTGGAAAGGGCGAAAACAAAGTTTGCTGAATGGGAAGAGTTTCAACGAGAAGATTTGGGAATCGTAAATGAGATCTCTCGCGTACGAGGACCCAATTGGAAATTCTAGCGAGTGTCACGGATTGTTTCGCGGTCTATTCGAGATCCCTTACGGAAGAAGTATTTGCACATGGAATTTAGTTATTCTGGAGTTGGAGAATATCCGGAAGAAGGAGGAGGAGATTCACATGTGGAGGGAAGGGTGCAATGGGATATGTGGGGAGGAGTTGGAACAATGGAAGTGACGTCATCACTAGTTGAGAGTGTTGTTTGAAGATATGTGCGTGAACTAACCATAAGGATGTAAATATCGTACTTCCAAGAACATAAACTTGCTTGATACATGTTAGACACAAAAACAACCTCTTCATCGAAAGCCTCTACGAAAAGCGCTTCTTTGTTCCATTGCTAATGAGCGAAATTCAATAAGACTTGGGGTGCACGAAAGGAATGGTCAGAGAAACATTCGTGACGTTTGAGATTCTTGGAGCGGTTGACCGCCAATAGCAGAGGAGATGCCGATTCGATGATCAGAGAAACGTGAGATTCGGATGGAATTCAGTGCAGAGTGCATTCTGCTTCCATATCGTCACTAGTGAACTGAACGATTCCAGACAGCTGAGGTTCAATGGAAAATCGCCTTCTAGTCTATCGGATTCTATGTATCATGAGATATGGAAGAAGAAACGGGATTTGAAAAGAGGAATTTCTACGGCTAAGACGCAAAACGAGAAGGAACGGGCAAAAGAAGCCTCAGATATCCGTTCTTTATACAACATGGGTAGCATCGAACGTGGTGACGCCTTCATGATTAGCATGATTATCATCCTCGGCTGATATGTTTTGCAAGTTTCGAAAGGGACTCGAACCTAGGGAGTGGGGTCATTGAGACAGCTTGTTTACCACTAGGCCACGGGGTAGATGGGAAGGGGCAGAGGTGTGACCTATAGGAGACTCGCCCTTGAAATTGGCCTAAAATAGGAAGCGTTCGAAGTGGAGAAACGACTCTGGTTTCCGACTTTAGAGAAGACTAGATCGGATTTCTCGTCTCCACTCAGATTGATGAACCTCTCACTATTTTTCCGTTTGTGTATTTGTGGTCGCGTGAGAGGTAACCCATAATGAATGGCCATGTTGTGGGAGTGCAGTGATTCGAGAATAGGAATCTGTGAGAAACTCAACTAGACTGCAGAAATTGCACGTTGCGTAGTAAACATACTAGAGTGAAGAATTAAGGAAATGAGGGAACAAGGGGAAGCACAGTGACAATGAGACAATTAGACAGACTAACGAGGAGAGAAGTGATCTGTGTACACAAAACTACGTGTGCATCTGCACCATTCAACATCAGAGAACTGCAATGTTTATTAATTATGATAGGGATTCATTAATAATTGAGGAGAGCTTGAAAGACATCGGGAACGAATGAAGTCATCGTTCATTTCTCATAGTAGGTTAGATTATCCTCCTTCTTTCTGAATCGTTGCTCTTTCATGTGGGCACAGAACGGACCCTCATCAGAGCCGTCTCTGAATAAGGAGTTGAGATACTGAATGAACACTTCAACTCCTCACTTGCAATCTCTTACACCATCACAAGTCCTAGCTGGTTCGACACAAGCACTGGCGTCATTGCAATAGAAAGAGAGACGAGGACACCCATGACGAGTGCCCGACCATCCACCACGAACGTCCTGAGAAAACCGAGATAAATTCATTCTATTTCAATTGGGAGTGAAAGATGTACTGCCTACATGTGTTCCTAAGGATCTTGAGGTACGAATGAAGCATAGCAGTCCATGTGAACATTGAAATTGAAATGCTCACGGGTCTTCCTCCCTGACTCTGCTTGTTGTACTTGCACAGTCGATAGTCTTCATCTGATTCATCGGAGCAGTCCACTCGACCATCGCACATCCATCTGAATTTAATGTGGCAGACTGAATGATTCCAAGATTCCAGATTGTCTCACCTTTTGTCAATACACTGCATTCCGTCCTTGCATCGCATGTGCCAGTCCGATGTGCATCTGAAACAAAATTGAACAATCGGTAATAAAGTATTTTCGAATAACTTGCGAAACAGAAAAGAAACAGTGACCAACCTCACAATAGGTCGATCTCCATCTTTCAGAGGCAATCCCTTGTCTTCTTTCTCTTCCGATTTCTCTTCCTCTGGAGGAGATTCAGATGTTGTCGATTGAGAATTCAGTCTGCAGAATAGAAGAAGAGAGATCAAGAGGGCGATTCGCATGGTGCAAACTGACTCGGACTTTCATTGTTTAGAATGACCCTCGAGTCGTGGAAGGTAAACTATTCCTCGATAGTGTGCAGCTAAATTCTATTGATTCGCAGTGTTAAGACTGTCTTGAATTCATTATCATATTGACTGCTCTGGTATTTTTTTCTTAATGGTTTCCCACCTCACTCCCCAGTGGGAAAACATCAAAGAGGCCGACAGGAACCCACTGGGAACTCCCTGGGAAACCAGTGGGACAGAAAATTTCCCACTGGTCTCCCAGTATATTTCCCAGTGGTTTCCCGTCGGCACCTTTGATGTTTCTCCCAGTGGGGAGTGAGGTGGGATCCCACTCGAAAATGGTGAGATCCCACTGGGAAAAAATACCAGAGTGTATGATCAGAGTGTCTGGATTGTAGCCCCGTAGGCTGCATAGTACTTTCGCAATCCACTGAGAGAACAATCATTTGGAATCAGAGAAATAGTCGGAGAGCCCCTTCCAATCGGCTTCTTATCACCATTCTACGTCATTTTACAATGGGGGAATCCCCTCTCCACGTTGCTGACCTTTTATCAGTTATGATCAATCGGATTTCGTCACTCATCTGAAGGAGAACTGTGTTTAGAACTCAGCAATCTAACATGAGATCACCGAAAAAAAAATGAAAACTGGGAGCGCCTGACTGCTCTATGATTCATGATGAACCAATTCAAAACATACCCAGATTATATCGAGCACTGTGATCACATCAAAGTGAAACAACAACTTCTGTTTTCACAGTTCCCTCCCCCTCTCTCCCTCCCTCTCTTCCCTCCCTTCGTTGCCGCTCTTCGTACTTTATCACGTCTCTTATCTCCACGAGGTCTCACTCTGATTCGTGTCGTCCATTCATCCACTTTGTGTCCCTCCGAAGGTCCTTTGATCGCTGTTTCTGTTGCCCCCTCGACCCCTCCGTTGCATGCATAGGCACTACGGTTCAGTGCCAGACAGCAAGTACACTTCCTGCGTGTTACATTTGAGTCAATATCTTTCAGAATGACTTCCACAGCGCACTCCGTTCGATTGATAGCCATCCTCTTCATTCTCGCAATAGCGGTCAATTGGCAGTATGGATTCTCTTCTACTTATTTGAATACACCAGTGGATCAGTTTAAAGTGAGTCCTAAATCTGTGTTTATTTTCTGCATTATAATCTCTGCAGGATTACCTGAATGAATCATTAGGTGGTGACATGACAGAAGGAACGTACAATCTGTGGTGGGATCTCATTCAGAACATATGGTTAGTTGGTATTATCTTTTGCTTATTATCTATGTTTCTTTTCTCTCTCATAAGTTTAACATACTTTCAGGTTCGTCGGGTTCTTCATAGGTATCTTTCTCAATCCGGTGCTCAATGATCGACTTGGAAGGCGATGTGAGCAATCTCTCTACATTCTCGTTAGACTGCTCGATTCCAGATGGAATGATGATCGCTAACAGTTTCATCCTTGTTGCTTCAATCATGCAGTTTCTTGCCGTTCTTCTCTATATTCCCATCCTTCTCATCATCGGTAAGAATCTCAAATACGAGAGTCGGGGAATTATTAGCTCATTCTTCAGGTCGAGCAATCGCCTCTACGTTTACTGCAGTGGCATTCCAAGCGGTCGTTCTCTACTTACAAGTAAGCAATTGTCTTTCTTATCGGATTCTCCGCACCAAAACTCTTCTCTGGTTACCTTCAGACGGTCTTCTCTAGTTGTAATCCCATCATTATCTCTTCCCTCACATGATCCTCTAATCCACTTGTGCATTCCTTCCCTTGTCTTCACTATCACCCTGACGTCTCTCTCTCTTCTCTTTATTGCACACGGACTTTGTACCTGCAAAGAGACTGCAGAGTCTGCTCAAAGAAGAGGCCGTTACAAGCACAGAATCATTATGAAACTATTATTACTACAATGATGACACTATTCAGGAATCGCCACCCACTCACATCAGAGGAACAGCGTCGTTCCTGTCGGAGATCTCATTCGCACTGTTCACTATTGAAGGTTGGTCGGGCTACTACAATGAATTTCTCCTGATGCTCCTCAGAGATTCTAAGTGTTGATTTGTTGCAATACTCACACGTGTCAACGAATGTTGTCATTCTGAAAGAGTGGAGCAGGACGACTGTGTAGAATGGAAAAGCAAAAATGAGAACTGCGAAATGAAGGTTCTTTCCTTCAGGAACGATGCTCGGTACAGACGAACTCCTCGGCAACAATCTCCCATGGCTGACAGCATCAGTGATTCCCATCTGTGAGTCCTCTCTTGATTGACATCTCACTCCTCTCCATCCCTCAGGTGCATTCTCTGTCGTCATTCTTTTCTTCGTGCCTGAAACATCCAAGTTCCTGCTAATGTCTGGAGCTGATAGGTTAGTTCTGTACCCAGGAATAAAAAATAATCGATCATCGCCAGAGAAAAGGTCGAACACTCAGTTCGTTTCTTCCACGGGCCCGATGCAAATGTTGCCATGATTCTGAAGGAGACTGAGATTGTGAGTGAATAAAGTAATTTTCGTTTGAACATCGAATCATTGAAGGAAATCGCAGAAGAGTCCATCTCCTCTACTTGGTCGTCCATTCTCGATCTCGTTCGAATTCCCCATCTGAGGAAGGCTCTTCTCCTTGCTGTTTGCTGTCTACAGGTTCGTTATCAGAACGCTACTTTTTTACTCAAATTCATACACAAAATTGCAGAACTGTGTAGCCCTCTGGACGTTCATCTACAATTCGACACTCTTCCTCGAAGATATCAACATCGACAGGTCTGTTTCGAGTTCGAAATTGAGAAAAAGCTAATCAATTCAGTGGAATCGCTAAATGGGCAGCGACTGCGATGTGTGTCTCATACTTTGTGTGCACTGTTATTGGAGGAACATTCGTTGATCGGTAAGTGTGTCTCTACTTGCTCATCGTCAACCCTATTCCAATTCCAGTTGGGGTCGACGCAAGATCCTCATACCGTTCTCCTACATGAATGTTGCGTGTGTCGCAGTATTCACTCTATTCTCACAACTGCAGAAATTGGTGACAATATTCATCCTTGGACTCCCAAACAGCTCAATTTCAGCAAGATTTCTGGAAGTATTTCGGAGTGGCGACTCTCATTCTCTTCGCTGGTTCATATGGATGTGGAGTGGGAGCAATCTCTTGGTTCATCTCCTCTGAACTCACTCCCATCAAGTACCGTACACTCATGCAATCAGCCTGCTACGGTATCAATACGGTAGGTCATGAAGATGAAAGGATTAGATGGAGA
Organism: Pristionchus japonicus; assembly: GCA_900490845.1. Lineage (NCBI taxonomy): Eukaryota > Metazoa > Nematoda > Chromadorea > Rhabditida > Neodiplogasteridae > Pristionchus > Pristionchus japonicus. Next base: position 1,534,860 of record LS520778.1, on the reverse strand, counting down.
GAGACTATTTCAGGTCTCAGTAGTCATCTCAACATTCGTGGTTCTTCCATTCTACTTCTGGATAGGCACGTATTGCTTCCTCATTCTCTACTGTCTCCCATCTGCTTTTGCTCTGGTCTACATCACAAGGTAAGATCAATCCCAATCATCATAAACCCTCCCGAATTGGTTCAGGAATCTTCCCGAGACGCGAGGAAGGGAAATTCACGACATAGTGAACGAACTCAGAGGATAGATTGTCTCTAGTCTACCGGTTGTTGATTGTTGTAATTAGAATGTACATAATCCGATCGGATATTTCGATCTCAACTCGTCAATTATCCCGTAGGGAAACACTTGTTACGGATGCTCTGAATGTAATAAACGGATATCTTCCGCACTCTTAAATTGTTCGCAGATTCCTGTTAGACCAAAAGTGAGCCCTCGTGCCCGGGGGGGAGGGGGGCAATCCGTCGATTGCGGGACCATCACACCGTGCCTTTTGTTAATGCGATTTCCCTGATTTTCATTTGCATGCAAAGACGAATTCGTTGGAGATGGAAAGATTCTCTCCTTCCCTCATTCCCTCATTCGTTCTTCGATGGGAGCGGTTTCTCTCCTCCTCCTCTCTCTCCTTCTTCCTCTCGTCATCTCTCATTCTCATTCTCATTCTCATGACAACGCCGAAGATAGTGAGTCTTCCCTTCTCTCTTCCTCTCTCTCTCTCACTCCATTCAGATGATAAACCTGTCGTTTGTGGCACACACAAAGTGCTTCTGACTGCGACGAGTAAGCAGAGGTGAGGGGAGAGATCAAAGATCAAAGATCACTTCCTCATTCAAGATACGGTATCTCAAAGGTCGGATGCTGGATTCATGTCTATAGGAATAGTACGGATGGTGAGTCTCTCCCTCTCTCGTCCCTCCTCTCTCCCTCCCTTCAGAAGAGTACGAAATGAAACATCCTCGAGTGCGTGCTATAACAGATACAGAGTATAAGAAGATGGTTGGACCGAAGGAGGAAGAGAAAGAATTGTGCGAGATCAGTGTAAGATCCATCCACTTCTTCCCATTTCAATCGTTTTCCTCTGCAGGTCGATGGAAATCACATCTACTATACAACTCTCAAGAATGTGAGTTGATACGAATATCGAGATGAAAATCGATTGAATATTTCAGAAAGAGACAACAATCGATGAGATTCTGAAAGTTTGCGAGCATAGATTCTACGTTGATTTCGTTCGTCTCTCCCTCCCTTCTCAGTTCCTCATTCCCTTCCAGTGGATGGTCTCTCTCTTCTCCTTCGGAGTCTGTGGTCTCATCTCTCTCCCTTGCTTCCTCTGCCATTTCGGCCTCCAAACATACAGGTTCCCTCTCCCCCTCCTTCCACTCTCTCCATCAGCCCTTCTCAGGATTCTGAAGGACAGGAAGCTTCGAATGGCTCCTCCCAAACAGCTCAAGAAGGACAACACAACTCTCGCTTCTTCCGGTCTCTTGATTCGGTTCTTGCTTACAACAAATTGTTGCAGAAGTCATCGCAGCTGAACACGCTGAAATCGCGAATTCGAATCCGAAGAGCGCTGGATCATCGAATAAATAGAAGAATCGAAGAAAGAAGTAATAGGCTGCAATCATTGTTCTTGGTCCCTAATTCTGCGAGTGATAAATGAATGAAAATTCGAACGAGCTTCCTTACTCATCAGCATTATGTTTACTTGAAAAAAGCACGTCCGAATGATAAGTCTACCTATAGTCGTTTTATCATAATCAGAGATTTCCATAAAAAAAAAGGTCTTTCTTCTCGTAATCCCTCTCTCCCTCCCTCTCCTCTCCTTCTCTTTCCATTCATAGTCTCATCTCTCCTCCCGAGTGGTTCAATGGTCTCTCCACTCGTCATTCTCGTCCATCTCCTTCCGTTGCTACTCGTGTATGTTACCGTAACCCTCCCTATCGTACTCCTACCGTATCCTCTCTACAGTCTAACTCTATGCATGCGCACTCGTGCTCCCCGAGGGAATGCTCCATCTAAGAAGAAGAAAGGCCAATCAAATCCATCCGTTCCGCCTCGAAGTCTAGCTGAAATAGTACGGTATCTCACTACCGTACCCCTTCGACCGTTCTCCATTACAGTCTTCTGGCGTCAAACCGGTTGCCGGTAGAAAGAAAGACAGTTTGATAGTGGGAAAGAATGACGCTAAGTCAACGGCGACAGCACCAGTCGTCAAATCGGGATATCTGCCCAATACAGGTACGGTAGACTACCGTACTCTCCAGACTACTGTAATCCCTTCTTGAAGGTGACAAGGTCAAGACCACTCCTACAGAAGAGAATCCGGGCAAAGAATTCGCCAAGTCAACCACCTGTCCCGATACCAAACAGGGTACGGTAGATGGAATGGTGGATCGATGACTGATTGATCTGATTCAGCGGTGCTTCCTCCTCTGGCTCCAACTCCTCCCTCTCTTCCTGCTCCTGTTCTATCTGCAACGGCGAAACAAAGACAAGCTCGATCTCGAACATCGAGAGATAAGAAGAAGAATAGTGGAGAGAAGATCGGATTGAGTGGCGAATTGATTGCACGAACTTGCGAAGATATCACTGTTGAGGAGATGACTGTGAGGATCCATTGAGTTGTGATGATGCAATGAGTCCGATTGCAGTGTGATATGATGAAGACTCGAGTATCGGGAAAATCGATTCGTTCCCGTGCGGATCGAGTCGAATATCAGGATTACACTGCCTGTGGATCTATTGGGACTCCAGCTGCCAAAGAGTCGGTTACGGTAGGATACTGTTGTGATACCGTGATACTTCAGAGTCAAATCGATGTCCACTATGCACTCCGAATATGACTTCGAGCAGAATCCAGTACTGCACGTAATGGGAAATGTAGACGAAGATATGAATGATAGCAATTGGGAAGAATACGTGGGAGATCGAATGGATACGGAAGAGGAGGTAGATCAGAGGAGGGAAGGGAGATAATCAATCGATAATCTCAGCATTCGTGTCTGCAAGTGACGGAGGCTAACCGATCGGCCATTCTCTGCGGACACTACCGGATATGGCTGTCTAATAAAATTCACTCGCAGGTTGATCTGGTACGGTATCCTTCCCTCACTGACTATCGATGACTGACTCTTTTCAGCCAGAATAACTCGCAGTTATGAAGATACCAGAACAAGATCAATAACAAAAGAAATCATCAGCTAATCATTCTCAAAGATAAAAACTGTTACGATCAAAATCACTCTTGCTGTATTCACATATTGACTGTTTACGAATGCATTAGCTGTTATTGTTAAGAGCCGCATAGCTGCAACTAAATTTTTCTTTCCTTGTCAGTCTTTGTTCAATTCGAAAAATGAAAGAACGAACAACTCTTCAATTAATCAGTTTTATCTCACATCTACTCGTTCTTCATTGACTTCTCAATGCGAATCGATCGAAGAATAAGTCCGTAGAGCTGAAACACGATTTGCATTCTCTGATGTTGATATTAAATCCCTACATTAGCGAATGGTTTCTCCACAAATAAATGAGCTACTGCTGCAGTGGAGAAACTGAGGACAATGGATGGAATACCGAGTGTTATAGACTGAATCGGAAGGGTTTCTTGATCCGAAACTAACAGTTTGTTCAAGCGTACCTCATAGAGAAATCCTGCGAATCGTGGACTGAGCGTATTCAGATGGAATAGCCATTTGATAGTAATGACATGGAGAAGATAAGTTGCGTATGTGAGACGAGCTGGGATTGCCCATCCTGGCCATGAGAGAAGAGAACGGATTGGGCCTGGAAGGAGAGGATGAAGGAAGAGAGGACGATAGGATACGACCTCCTCCTCCATTGTGAGATGAGAAGATGATCCAGAAGAGGGAGAGACCCCAGAAGAGACGAGAGAAAGAGGAGAAGAGGGCACTGAATCAATGGATGATGGGGAATCGAGACACCGAATGTACCTGATGTGTAGAGGAATGACCTCAGTGGGTGAATACAAGGAGAAGTTGAGATAGATAAGAGTGAGACTGGTTATGGACAGCAACCACATTGTTGTATCGATAAGCTGAAGGAGAAATTAGGGATGATCTTCACAGAGGCTCGTACTGGATTGATTCGATCTCTGCGGAACTTCCTCAGTGTGAATCCAGCAAGAATTCCAAGTAGGTAGATCTGAGCTCGAATCAACGGAGAGTTATACATTGCAGTGACGAGATCACTGAATGTAGATTATCATATAACCGGAATAAAAAGAGGTTGTAATTAACTCACGAATTGTTCTCCATTTGCTGCTGGAGCATCGCTAGCTTTGCCTGAGAAAGTATTAATTTTGAGTAAGCTTTACGTTTGCTTACCGGTAAATTATGCTTGTAGACAAGATAGAAGTTGTAGAGAGTTGATGCTCCAATAGTACTCAAACACGCGATTACTCCTGAAATTCCTTTTGTTTCGAACTTCAAGACGATTCACCTCTAATAGGCGTCTTTCCCAGTAGATAGAGGAAGAATGGAGAAATGGCGAAGAGTTGAAAGTCGACGGAGAGATACCAAGTGAAGGAAAGACACTGAATGTTTGAAATTGGAATCTGTCGACAGTGAACTAACCTGATCATCGGATGCAAGCAGGTTAGTCATGTAAGCGAACGACTGCCATAGACGAAGTCTGAATTATTTTTCCATATCTCTGCAGAGAGAGAGAGCGACTAACCTGCATGGATCCTCCTTGAATCGTTCAGTCATTATGTAGGGAACGTCAACTCGACTAGGAAGGAATATGTAAGTGTAGAAGAGAAGTACGGAGTAGTACAGAGGAGTCAGTCTGAAGATGAGCATGAGTCAAGGACAGAAGTATAGAAAACCTCATTAATCTGTGGATGTAGAACATGATCCATCCTTTGCGAGTGCATGTTTCGGAGTGAGTTTGATTGAATTTCAGCCTGAAAAGTGACTGTATTGAGAACGAAAGTGAGCAATTGTACCAAATGTAACTGAGAAGTAGTCCAGAAATGAAGAAGAACGTATCGACAGCGAAGAATGAACTGAGAATTATCTGCAATTCTTTATATATTGATAATGGCGTTTTGTTCCAACCTGTCCAGACAGACTCGATCGGAGAAACTCGTGAAGCTCCTTGATGTTCCCTGAAACTCGAATGATTATACATAATTCGATTGTCTCCTTTCACCATTTCGATAGAAGTAGCTGCTTCCATGTCCGAATAGAATCCAAGTGATGGAGATCACTTTGATCGCTCCAAGAACTCGAATCGAATCCTCCTTCAAAGCCTATCTCATCACTGAAAAAGCACGTCATCTCACATTGCGTTCTTCTGTAGGAATGCGAAAGAGTGATTGCACATTTCGATGGATTGAGAAGCATTGAGAGATAGAGCGGAAAGTAACTGCAAAGAATTGGCGATAGAGTGAGTCAGATGCCAAATTCACTCCTATCTTCTGCGTTTTCATCGGGAGCAAAGTAGTCGATAACTCCTGATACGACGCAAAAAGTTAGGACGATAATCCTGAAAAGTAGTAAATGGTTACGAAGTGTTTTGTTTTTTTTACGAAGAGAACAGTGTTTGCACAAACCACGCAATGGAATAAGATTCGTCTCTCTCCGGGACTCCATCGTTGATTTTCACCAGAGCACAGATCGGGTTAGGAACTATTGAGGGTGATCCATCTGCTGTAAAGTCTTCGCATTTGGGAATAGTCGAATGATGCATACTTACGTGGTCTGAGAACGTCGAATAATTCGACGCTCGTGCAGGAAGTAGGGAGACACGCTCCCAAGACGAGATTGTGGAGGCTCACTGAAGAACACTGATTGATAGTGTCAACGGTACGATGAACGTACTCAGTCCCGGCATGCACGCCAACCTATCCTGATTTGTTGCTATCATCGGGTTTACATGATACCTGAAACATCAGAACGTTAGACTCGAACTTTAAAATTGTTCTAACCGAAAGTAGTCCATTTGGAAAGGTCGATCTCTCTCAGGCAATCGATAGTTTATCGCCTGGAATAATAAATCAGAACTGAAGATCATGCAGGTTTGCCCTACTCTACAGCCTTTGAAATCGCCTCCGAACAGTGATTCTCCTTTTGATATTCCGCCTCCTATTCGACCCGCTGCGTCCAGAACTAGAGAACTTTGTACTTTGTGAAGAAGTCGAGAGCAACGACGGTACCTTTCAGATAAACTGTTGCATCGAAATCTGACAACTTATTGTTCTCTCTCCTAAGATTGCGTAAATTCGCCTCGTGGAGTAGTTGAAGATCCTATCAAAATTGTTCTGTTTCAAGGGAAGAAGAATGCGCACCTCATAACAAGATTGACTCAAGAATCCTTTCGGAATTCTTCCCAAATCATCATACAATCTAGTAGCATCGTATGATCTTCGCCCATTTATGAGATCGAGGAACAGTGGGGAATTAGGCTGGAATAACTTCTAAGGAGAGAAACGGAAGCGAGAACCGACTTCAGTTGCAGCAGATGGCAATTCCTTCGGTAGATCATCAATTCGATTTGAAGAATGGACGTTACGAATTGCTAGCAAAAGAAATATTTGCTGAATCGCTTTCATCTCTGACAAATGGAAGGAGAAAGTGCTCTTTATCGTCCCCGAGATGTGACTAACGTGGGAATCTGTTCAATGCTCCAACGATCGAGAGAAATCAAGAGAATACTTTATCGATTGACCAGAATATACAATCTAACTACGAGATACAAATACTGGAATGAGATAGTTGGATATGTGCAGTGAGAGAGGACAGTGTCTTCTCTGCGTCTTAGATGCGAGCCTGGCCCTGAAATGGAAGGATTCAGAACTGAAATCAGTAAATGCGGCAGCATCAACGAATCTTCTTTTCTACGGAAAATCTAATTTTGGATTGCAAAGCTAAGAATGATAATGATTTTCTCACCTGGGTACTGCGATGCTTCTCGATCAGTTTGCGTGCCTTCTCGTACATGTCGGGGTGCACCTAAAGATATTTTGAGATAATTTAAGAGTCAACATATTTATCGATCGCTGATCTTCGTCTTTCATACCTGCTTGAAATTGGCGAGAGTGCGATCGATGATGAATGGCTTGCAATCCTTGAGAGTCGACACGATATTCTCCACCAATCGATCACGATGACCATCGTCCAGAATCTGCAATGGATTACGGTAGAGTACGGTAGAGGATGGATACGGTAGTCCACTGGGTCATCTTCCTTACCTTGAGCCAGAAGTCTCTGGGCTGGTCGAAGTTGTTGTCGTCGTGGGAATTGAATCGGTCGACGTCTCCCGTCACCTTCCACTTTGAGTCCTGAGAGGAAGAGGAGTACGGTATAGTACGGTAGTCAGTCTACGGTACCTTGACGGCGGCGACATCGACGGGTCCATTGAATGAGTTGGGATGGTAGTTGGGTGCGCCTCCCTGCGAGTAGAGACACGCCGCTCCGTCTCTCTGAGTGTTGTGAGGTCTGCAATGGATCCTTTATTCATCTGAAAGAGCTAACTAACAAAAACAGCTGAATACACCAAGATCTTCGTGGAAATCAGAAAGATACAGCTCGAAACATTGCATGTCTGAATATTGAGTTCTAACCTCGATCTGAACGGGCAATTGATGGGCAGTTGGATGTAGTTGGGACCGAGACGATGGAAGTGAGTGTCCGTGTACGAGAACAGACGACCCTGGAAGATCATTGATCAGACTCCGCCCCTCCCTTAGCCCCGCCCATTCCTCTCTCCGCCCCCCTCTCACCTGGAGCATCTTATCGGGCGAGAATTCGATGCCAGGAACGACGTGAGCAGGGCAGAAAGCGGACTGCTCCACCTGAAAAGAGACAATTGTTGAAGTGTGAGAGCGAAGAGATCAGAATGAATCGACGTGCATCTCGTGACTAAAAGATCCTCTGCTCACCTCAGCGAAGTAGTTCTGGGGATTTCTGTTGAGCACGAACTTGCCCACGGGAATCAGAGGGAACTCGCCGTGAGGCCACACCTGCAATTGCAGAATAAAATCAGTCCTCGATCGTCTACCGTACCTTGGTGACATCGAAGGGGTTGAACTTCCACTTCTCGGCCTGGTCGAACGTCATCACCTGAGCATTATCGATTGATTCTACCGTAATCATCCTCTGCGCCTTACCTGGAGGAACATATTCCACTGCGGGTAGTCTCCGCGCTCGATAGAGTCGAAGAGATCACTGTAATTATCGATTGATTGATCTATGATCTTTGATCTTTTCATCCTCACCGAATGGAGAAATCAGGATCCTCTCCAGTCAATCGGCCTGCATCCGATGCTGAAAGGCACTTGATGCCCTGATTCGTCTGAAAAGGATAATTTGAGACCTATTCCTCGTTTTCAAATTCTTTTCTGTGGAAGAAATGCGTACCTTGAAGTGGAATTTGCAGTAGACGGGTTCGCCCTTTGCGTTGACCAGCTTGAAGGTGTGCGAACCGTAGCCATTCATGAATCTGAGAAGGATTATCGATTAGCTCGACTACAGTATCTTACAGTACTCACCTGTATCCGTGGGGAGTTCCTCTATCGGAGAAGAGGAACATCATCTGATGAGTGGACTCGGGACGGAGAGAGAAGAAGTCCCACATCGCGTTCATGTCCTGATTATCGATTGATTGGATACCGTTATCTACTGAATATTGATCGGTAATTCAGTTCTCACCTTGAGATGCGTCTGGGGGTTTCTCTTCTGAGTGTGGATGAAGTTGGGGAAAAGGATGGGATCACGAATGAAGAAGATGGGAGTGTTGTTTCCAACCTGCAATCGATTCCCTTCCCTCTCTACAGTACTCTCCCTCTATCGATTACCAGATCCCAGTTGCCCTCATCGGTGTAGAACTTCATAGCGAATCCACGAGGATCTCGTGCAGTATCGGCTGAGCCTGATTCGCCTCCTGAAGAGGGGAGATTGCGTTATTGATGTTCAATTATCGATTCATAGATCCATTCGATATTCTTTGGCACCTTTTAAGCGATGTTATTACGCTTGCTCTGTTATTGAAACATATTTTTTCTCTTTCATTCACGCTCCTCTCATTTTGGTGACATTTGCAGATGACAAAGAATGAAATCACTGGCGCGTTCTGATCGTCAACAATATTTCCCCCTCTAGAGTAGGCACCACAATCGGGGTAAACAGTACGCTCTGATTCTCTCGGTTTCTCAAACTCTTTCGTCTATTGGGTAATGACATCAACAGAAACTGTATCTCTCAATTTCGCATGATCTCTCGTGATCTGCAAACGTCTCAACATCTGCCTACTTACCGACAGTGGAGAAGCGAATGAACATCGGAGTCTGCTTGCCAACCTGAGATAAGAGATTCCTTCACTGATCGAGTCACTTTTCATCTTTGTGTTCAACATTAGAGCGAACGGATCTTCATTCCGTACCTTACTGAACATATCAGCCTTGCAGTACTTGGAGATATCGTGTGTGACCTCGAAGTAGCCATGAGCTCCTGAAGATTTCTTATCAAAATATTTACAGCCAACGTTACGTTGGAAACAGTTGTTTCAGCTGGGAAGAGAGATCTTGTTGATCTCGTACACAACGTGACAACCTCTAGCTTCTCTTCCCAACTGTTTGTATCATCAAGATGGCTTCTAATTCCCCACAATCTCTTCACAATCCTCACCGGCTCCCTTGGCATGGACGACTCTCTCGGGGATTCTCTCTCTATCGAAATGAGCCATCTCGTCCATGTACACTACGTCCTGCATCAACATCGGACCACGCGCACCTGCAAATACCATTTTAAAAATTATTTCTACTTTAGGACTCAAAAAATCGATAAAAACACTGACCAGCCGTGAGTACGGCATTCTTGTTGGGGACGGGCGCTCCATTGGAGGTCGTCATGCGATGAGGCGTCTGAAAGAACTTGTTTTGACTCAAGATCCGGTTCAAAACAATCAAGACAACAATAACAATAACATACGGGCTGGGCCTCCTTCTGCTTCTGCAGTTGCTCATCGTGTGGATTGGTCATCTTCGATCCTGCAATGACGTCATCATTAGGTAAGAAGGGCATGAGAACTGACGAGATGCAACAAGGGATCTCGCATCGAGGATAAGAGAGACCGCGCGTCGAGAGGCGAGCATTGTGGAATGAGGAGTGAGATATGGATTCAGATTCAAGATTCCAATTCAAGAAATTCATAATCGAATTGGAAAATGAGATGTGAAAAATGGAGATGCTCTCATTCGAAAAGCTAGGTTCGCGTGCGTGAGACAAGAGACTGAATGGGCAATCTCCGTGACCCGATGGGAGAGAAGAGAATGAATCTCAACCAGAGGGTTACCCCGTAGTTTGTAAGAGTGAACCCATAGAGGGAGAGAGGGATCACGTCTGATAAGAGAAGACTAGAAAAAGAGAGTGATTAGAGGGAGAGATAAGGGAGATACGAGAGAGTGCAGACAAGCAGAGAGTACCCATGAGATGGAGAGTAGTGTAGGTTGGACATAACAAGGGGGATACATACCGTACGGTGGGAAAGATCATGCACCAAATCAATAAGTTTCCCTTTGTAACGATTGACATCCTCCCAATATGTCAGTGTGATCTGAATTTATAGCAAGTGCAGTCTGCAGGTAAAATTAGTCAATGAAATTTCGAGATTCAATCAAAATGCAAAAGATGAACCACAAGAGTGGAACACCACATTGCACGTGTTTCAATTCGTAAGATCTACGAAGTAAAACAGAAGATGAACCACAAGGGTGGAACTGATGATCTATGGAGTGAAAGACAACAAGGAGGAGAGAGTCCAGAGTAGTGAAGAGAGAAGAAGTAGCCCCTCCCTCTCATGTTTTGTGTAGAGATGTTTGTAGAGGAGAAGGTGCAACAAATAATGGAATGAGGAGAGAGGAGAGAGAAGGAGAAGGGAAGAGACACCCTTCGGTGTTACTTTTTGTTCCGTTAAAGTAGTCAAAGGAAGAGTGGGCCGACTCAATAGACTATCCTCTTTTATACGAACTAGTTGTCATCATCGAGGAACTGTTAGTCTGTGACTTATTCAAGAGGTGGTCACTTTCTTTCCTGTGATGTCATCTCTGTGTGTTGTTCAAAACAATCACGTTCTCGATATGATCAGGGATCTACCGTAGCTCCACCGTATCCTACCGTATTCTTCTCTCTCCTTGGTGTCAACACGTGTCTCCACTCACATACACAACTAGGAGTTATGGTCTGATTCTCTCCATTCCACCCTCTCTCTCGGATGAGACAGAGTGAGAGACGGACCGTTGTCCAACAAGTGATAACAGCGGATCATCGCTGGTCTAGCAAAGGCGAATAGTGATAAGAGAGGAGGAGAGAAGAGACTCTCTGAGGGAGGGAAGGGAAGAGCGCGTAAAGGAGAGAAGGAGGAGAATGACTGATTACGTGAGTCGATCCAAGAAGGGCACTGTCCAGCAAGAGCGATGTCATTGCAGGGATTTCACAACGAAAATGAAATTCTGGAGTGATCCACAATAACAAATTTCTGGTCAAAATAACATTTACAATTGTTACGTAAAGTCAATTAGTGAATTCAATCAAATCGAGTCTGCACAGCGCACAATATAATCGAGATGGATTACTCTCATTCGTCACCCATTTCTACTCTTTTCTGCTAGCTCGTTCGGTTGGTTGGTCACTCTCTCCGCCTTCGATAAACAACTCTCCTCCGTTCAGAATCATGGTAAATGGCGGCTTCTGGGGCATGTTCAAGATCCGACGGAACACTCAAAATGCTGACGTCAAGAAGGTACTGAAGCCACGCCCCCTTTCTACAAGCTCCGCCCCTTTTGCAGACAACGCTACCGCCCAAGGTGAAGATCGCGATCAATAATATGACCAAGTACGCGGTAAGTTCATCGTGACTCCGCCCCCTCCAAGCCCCGCCCCTCTCTAAGCTCCGCCCCCTTCAGGATACGATCACAGCAGTGAACGAAGCCTTTCTGATGTACATGCAGCCGTCCTTCACCGATTGCCCCAAGGCCAATTCGGAGCAGATTGTAAGGGAGATTGAGAGAAATCTGGAAGGAGGGAGATGAACTACCAATCGATAACCTCCTCCTCTCTCTCAGTGCGAGGACAACGCCCTCAACTCGACTCATCTCTCCGTCATGCGCACTTTCACTGCAGTCAACGGATACTGGAACAGAGAGGATGTACGCGTTATCGATGAATGAATATATCGAAAAGAAACAAACAAATGAAGCATAATTGATGATGAGTGGCTATAAGAACTGAGCTTCAAGAAGAGAACCTCGGATCTTATGCAACGACTGAAGCAACGAAATTGAGATATGCAAATGTCTTGATTCCAGCTGAAAGCTCACGCGGACTACGCCCTCTTCCACACGTGGAAAGCCACTTTCGACTTCCAGGTTCATCTCTGATCTCTTCATTTGATCTTTGATCTCTCTCCTCCTCAGGTCGATGGTCGAAAGGCGCTCCACTTCATTCGCACCTTCCTCGGCGTCGATTATGCTAATGTACTGGAAAATGATTTTCGAAAATAATGAAAAATCAATTTTGTAGTTCAAAGAGAACGTTGATCTATTGGACAAGGCAACGAGTAATATGGATCAAGCGAAAGCGCAGGTTTGAGGAAGAGAGAAGGAGAGATCAAAGATCAATCTCAGATGGTGGATCAAAAGACGGGTGAGGAGATTCCCGAGAAGAAGGAGGAGTACGAAGAGTTCAAGAAGGAGTTCGATCGACTCTGCGCTGAGGTTACCGTAGCCATCGCCTATCGATAACTGGATCTTCTCCAGATTCTGGCGTCGTCATCAAAGTTGCCAGAGCGACAGGAGGAACACTTCAAGGAGATCGTCAACTTCGTTCCCGTAATCGAGACATACCATCTGAGAGTAGTCAGAGCACTCGGTGGGGCACACTCATGATCTCCCCCCTCTATCTCTCCCTCTCAGGTTGGGTCTCTAAACTGAAGAACAAGTCGATTCCTCATCCGAGTCCTCACAAATAGAAGAGACTGTCCACTCTCCCGTGTGAAAACGATAAGAATCACGAGTGGCACTTAATCATAAAACATTTATATTTGTATCTCTATCAACAAACTCTGGCAACAACAAAAAATTTTTTGAATAACCTATCACAAAAGACAATCACGGAATGTTAGTGGCAATTGAACGAAAGATCGTTTACAATGATTCATAAATCAATACTACCGTACTCTTCTTACTCCATTCAAGACCAGACATCCTCAATGTATCGATCGGCCTTCTTCAGTTCCATCATGTACTTTCTCGCTTCGTCAACTGTGCAATCTAAAATTCATTGAGCTTGATTCGAATGCCCCGTTCTTGTCCCAGTGATCCACCGTAGCTAATATTGCTACCATAATCACCGTAATCACTAATTGTTGATAATCTTCTTCATCTCTACCGTACCTCCGGTCTGTGCAGCACACTGGACGAAGCATTCCCAAAGATCCTTGCTCATTCCCTTTGCATCTCCACATACGAATACTCTGGCTGGATAGGGAGACGAAGAGGTGTCACGGATGAGCGAGAAGACCTGGATAGAAACAAAGATTATTTCAAAGGCTTCAATTTTGAATGCATTTCAGACTCGCTGTCAAGTCACTCTGCAAAGATGCTCACTATAGTTCTCAATTCAAATGCTCATTCTTCTATATAATCTCGTACTTTCCAATCTCCTCCTTATCACTCCATTGTCTGTCTATTCTCTCTTCTGTTTTCCGGCCATTGTCCATGCTAATCCGTCCTTGATATAAAAGGAAGACAGGTCCGAAACAGTCACTCGTACTATCATTTCTCATTCAGTTCACTGTATCCGTCATTCTTGAATATTCCCTTTACAATCATGCATCTCTATCTACTCCTCCTATCTTCCATCTCCGTACTACTCACAAATGCCCAAATACCCAATCCATGCGCTGGGAAATCTAATTTTTGCGTTGACCAAATAACCGTGAGTATTTTACTGACATTTCACTTTCTCTGCTCTTGTGCTCCACTTAAACCAACTCATATCTACAGAATTGCGAGGCTGTCTTTCCCATCGATGCGACGACTGGAGAATCGAGTCAGAACTGCTTCGATAACGCCTATGCTAGTTTCGTCGACAAATGCCAGTACGTTCATGAACTACTTCTTTCTCCCTGCACATTTCTCTATAAAATTCAATAATTGCAGCAAAACGTGTCAGATTTGCTGCGTAGAACCATGCGTCGATGTCAATGAACGGTATCTTATCTAATTCGTGTCTCAAGCTTTATAATCAGTCAACCCTTTCCAGATGCGACGTATGGACGAATGGATTCTGTACGAATCCCTTCTACACGGATGAGGAGAGATGGGCTTACTGCAGGAAGAAGTGCAATATGTGCTAGTTGATCAACAAAGAAACCCCTTCTTATCGTTGAACCTACTCTTTTGCGGAAGCCGTCTGTACAAATTTTGTCTCGATCTTGTATTTTTCACGTGTATTTTGAACTGTGATTCACTGCTGTTATCAAAATGTAAAGCTTCTCATTGAGTGAATGTAAAGCTCCCGAAAAAGCTTCTCATTACCCGGCCGTTTGTATACAATTAATTGATTAAGCACATGGCTACCGTACCTCTCCTGCATTGGCCTTGATTGAATCCTGAACGTACTTCGGCTGACCTTCTACCGTACTCTGGGCCAGGTATACGGTAGAGAGGACTCCCAACTCTTTCATCGTCTCCACTTCTTCCCTGCAATCAGTTTGCAATTTAAAATTCGCGAGCATAACAATCAATCGATAAATCTCTCTAAACCCACCTATAGATGAAGTCCTTCTTCTCATTTCTGCATCCAAAGTACAGAATCCTCTTGGTCTCTCTGCACTCTTTATCATCTGGATTCTTCTTGAGATGCGCTCGAATGTGTTGAGTGAAGGAGAGGAAAGTGGACAGTCCAGTGCCCGGTCCGATCAGGATCAGAGGAGTGTACAGGCCGACCTAGAAAATGTTCATAAATCAATGACCTTTGAGAAAGGTCGTCCTACTATCCGCACTCCACACACAACCACCGTACCTTGGGGGCGCAGTTAAGGGGCGGCAAGCGGAAGCGAGCCGGCTCCTTCTCCAGCAACTGCAATCAATCGATTAGATATGTTGCCGTAGACTACCGTAGCAAGTAAGCTACAGTATACCTTGACTCGCTGTCCAATCCTCAGATCGCACAGTACTCCAGTCTGCACTCCGACTCGCGAGTATCGTCTGCCCTCCACTGCTGCGTCCTCACTGGAAAATCAATATACTGTAACCTCCACTACCGCACTCCCACTTACCGTATAGAATAGGCGAATCGTAGTCTCCTTCCACTGGCTGCTACACACGAGGACATCGAGTAGGGACGAGGCATCAGACGGGGAAGATTCTCTGCCAATGAAGAGAATTACGAACCATCACCAGACACCAGCCATCGTTGAAAAGTCGTTGAGCTATTTACCCGATTCCAAGAACACTATAATCTCACTCACCGATGAGTCTCTCAGCCTTGGGAGCAGCAGAGGGAAAAGCGAGGAGGACATCCACTAGAGAGAGCGCTGCCTGAAAGAGATACTGTATTCCTCTTTTCTACAACAGATTTTCTTTACATATTTTACATACTGTCTTGATCTTCACTTCCCTTTCTCTCCCCCCTCTCCTTCACCACTTCATTCCCTCCCCTTCCCTCGTTATGTGTGGTGGACGCAAGAAGGCGTCCGATCGTGACCCCTTCCCTCCTTCGAAGAGACCCCAATCTCAACGAGTCAACCCTCCCACCCTCCCTCGATGGAGTGAAAAAGAGATGGAAAGCAGCGGAAATGTAAGCGATTCCTATTGTATCGGAGATACCGTAATCAATCGATTACCATAACCACCCCTTTCCGTTCAGGACTCAGAGAGCATACTCGAGCAAGCGAGTCTACCCGATTCGTGGTTGATGAGAATGGACACAACTGATACGAACGTCTATGATAGTCTCGAGAAGACTGATGATGGAATTGAGAAGAGAAAGGAGGGAATTGAGAATAGAAAAGGAATTGTGAAGAAAAAGGATGGACCAGATCTCAACCAGACTGGGGCACGATACGGGCATGTGAGGAACTCCCTCCTCCCCCTCGTCTTACCTTTTAATTGTCTCAGATAAGTGGAGCACCCCACCGCGAATATGCTTCACTCGAGGAAATCAATAATATGATAGAGAAAGAAGAGAAGAAGACGGTCGTCAAGAAAGAAAAGGTATACGGTTGTCGTGTCTACCGTAATATCGATTGAATTCAGTCTGTGGGTGGCAAGACTCTGGAGACGCGCAATCAAACGGGCGCCAGATATGGATCGGTTATCTCTTGTCTCAATTACCCCACTCAATGACCCAATTCAGATGAATGGCTCTCATCGTGAGTATATGTCGATGGATGAATTGAGTGAGATAATAGAGGAGAGTGAAGCTGTCGATAGAAGAAGAATACAGAAGACGGTATACAGTAACTGATCATCCCCCAACTATCGATCGATTCAGGTCGAATACAAGAATGATATGCGCAATCAGTCTGGTGCCCGCTTCGGTCACGTAAGAGTATGTGCTCAATTGCCCAGATTAACTCTTTTCCTTACAGGTAAGTGGAACTGAACACAGAGACTATGACACT
This sequence comes from Pristionchus japonicus, assembly GCA_900490845.1. Taxonomy (NCBI): domain Eukaryota; kingdom Metazoa; phylum Nematoda; class Chromadorea; order Rhabditida; family Neodiplogasteridae; genus Pristionchus; species Pristionchus japonicus. The sequence continues at coordinate 1,518,222 of LS520778.1, read as the reverse complement.
CTGGGTAGGACAATGGAGAGTGAATAGATGGAAGAAGAGAATACTATAGAATTCCGCCATTAAACCAACTCATAAATATGAGTATCCTCAATGTCATTCGACTGTTCACTCTATCACGCACTATTCTCCCCCTCTCCTCTCACCTGTCTGACATAAGCAGTGAACTCAGTCACTCCTTGTGCACTGCACAATTCGAGCAGTCGTCTCTTCTCTCCTGCATCAGTGGCTGAATCAGCGAGGAATCGAAGGAGAGGTCGACCTGAGATGCATTATGTTGAGAAGTGAAAACGGGGATCGAAAACATTGAAACGTTGACCATTTTTTGCTGTCAAATGATCGTGAGTCTCACCGGGTGCTCTTCTGATGTCTAGACAGTATGTCAATAGATGTCTGAGGGAGCTCTTGACTGGAAGATAGTTAGGAAGCGTCGCACCTGAAAATTCCGCCGTATAATTCAATTCGATCGATAAACTACCGTACACGGCTTGGTCGTGGTGGGATCGATGGAAAGTTCATATTCGTTGTCTGCAGTCGAGAGGCAGCCGAGTCTGAAATCGATGATTGATTGAAGGAAAATCGAAGGAGAATCTGACCGTTCGAGGACGAAATTCACTTCGGCTTCATCATTCTGTGGAGTGATATAGAATGCATCTCCTGGTTCGTATGAGAGATCAACATCAGTTAGTTCGAAGATTAGCTCCCTGAAATACACGTCAAATTTGCATTTGCGAAACTCGGTGAAAACACTGACCGTTTGGGTTTGATTGCAGCTTGATCGAGAGAGGTGAGAATGGAGTGAGAGACTACGACTGCATTTACAGGCTTCGTTGAGATCACTCCTGAATATCAAAGATCGAGATTCTGTTGGAGTGAGGAAGTGAATCAACTTCTTTACTTCTCCACCAATCAATGTACCAACTATCCTTCTATCGTACCGGGCATGGGAGCATCGTTCTGCCATGGTAGACCATCTCCTCCTCTGAATATCGATCGACCGAGTGTTCCCTTGATGAAGGGAAGAGGGGCGATGGGCACTCGCAGATTCGGATCGCCTACAATCGATAACAATTCCAATTAGCATAACATCAAAAAGTGAATTAGAGCTTGATAGAACAAATCTGATTCACAGAGAAAACATTCAACATTTTAAGCTCTCACTTCTAATTTTATCGGCTCCACCCCTCACGGATGCTCCTGCGGGATAATCGTAGTCTACGAGGGAGAGAGAAGGGCCGGAGGATCGAGGAGATACGGTAGTCTCTTCCTCCACAGACCCTTCTGATTTAGCTCGCGCCTGGAAATATGGGCAATCTTAGGAAATTCATGAGCACGATGAAGTATGCTGATATCAATGTAAACAGTGGCAATCTCACCTTCCACTCCTCCATAATCCTCTCTTTCTCTTCAGCAGTCTTCGTCTCTCCAAGTGTAATCTTGGACGAGAAAGCAGCAGCCAAGTGAGATTCATCGATCGAGAATCTATAACATTGTTAAAGTTACCCAATCACCGCAAATTTGACCTCTTATTTTATTTCGGAATGTGAAAGGGCTTTCTCGATTTAGTATGACTAGGCAATTTTAAACATCAGAAAATCGATAACTTGCCTGAGAAACGCAATCGAAGCGTCAGGCCCAACACCCTGACGCAAGAAAAGGCGCGCGATTCAAACATTATTACTGTAAAAAGAAGTGAGAGACAATGCGAAATGAAGAGACGGAAGAGAAAACCTGCTGCGTCAGTGCGATCGTGGTAAGAGCCTGTGCGAAGCGGCGATTCAAATATTTTTCGCGGTGATTGGGTAACTTTAAATTGAGGTGAAACAATCAAATCTAGGCATTGGAAAGAAGTTGAAATATGATTATTACCTTGTATGCAATTCCTCGTTGAACAGTTTGTCTATCCACGGTTCCACAATCAGTTCCAGCCTGAATATAGATAATGATTGCATTAGCATATTCACTCGATGAACAGAGAATAAAACTATGTAAACACACGTACCCGACTTGATCATCAGCCTCTCCTCTCTCTAGTACTCTCGTTGCACCGAGGAAGGAGAGTTGATGGTCCATCTTGATGGGAACTCCCTGGTATGTTGAGTAGTTTGAATCACCCAGGCCTCAAATACGTTATTAATTACTGACACCATCAAGAACATGCATCGATAATCAACTTCAACGTCGTAAACTGCTCACCTAGCAGAGCATAGGAGAGTCCCTTGAAGTGATCCTCCTTCAATCCCTTCCTCGATATTCTTCTGAGGAATCGGGCAGAATTCTCGGGAGCATCGCCATCTCCAGTGGAAGAAACGACGATGATTATGAAGGATTCAGTCGTGAGATCGAGCTGCAATTCATTATCTCTCATCAGGATCTCAATTCCAATCTTGCCACAAAATGTTTTCGCTCAGTATCTTGCACAATTGTAAATCAAGGTCAGTCATTTTTGCTGGCGGCATAATATGGATAGATATATCAACATAATTAACCTCCTTTTCAATATCATTGAGTGTGCGAACATCAGGTACGAGTCCAACAGCAGTCGCTCTCTCTGCGAGTGCCTTCGATATGGATTCGGCCTGACCCGTATGAGATCCAAACCCGATCAACAAACGATTAGACATCTATAACGACAAGATTGCACGGAAAAATGGTATGAAATATGAGTATTCAAAGAAATACAGTAACCTAGGACGCGGATTGACGAGGATAACATCGTTCAAGAAACGAATAGAAATGAGGGAGCGACAACAATCTTTGATTGAGGGAACAAGAGTGAGATGATGGTCAACTGGTGCGATTGGGAGGTGATCAGACCATGGGAGAGGGCGGTAAAGAGATGATGCAACAAAGGATTGCTCAGCAAAGTCATTTTCAGCCTATGAACAAGCACGGTTTAGCGTTAAACAAGGAGACCGAGATCTATACTAAGAATTCGCATAAACACAACGCTATTGGTAAACAATGAACAGTCAAAACACTTGAATTTT
>LS520778.1:1503330-1515135 GCA_900490845.1 Pristionchus japonicus | reverse complement strand
CTAAAATACGGGTACGGGTTAAAGGTTCCCGGTCGTAGGCCGAGCCAGTGTTTGCGTCTCACCACGAAAGCATTGAAATTGGACGTTGAGTCTAGTGGTACTGTGCATAATAATTGCGTTTGAAAGTCCCGCGTGCTCGTGTCTCTGCCCCGTGTACTTGGGCGAGGTTTGTACGCTGAACCGCGTGTCACGCAGTGATTTTTAAAGTACAATAGCGAAAAGTTCGCAAGAGTGTACGGTGGAAATTGTCGATCAAGAACTGACTTTTCATCAAACTTAAATTTTCAGCCTAGTTGTTACAGTAGCATTCGCTATGTATTTCAGATATACTGCGTTGGTACAACTCTGAAAGTTCTTTTAGCGTTTTATATTTCAGTTATTTGTAACATGCTGTGTATAGAGATGATGAGTATTTTTAGTCTTCTACCTATTTTCGTCTCTATGGGCATAGTGAAGTGTTCTTTCCATGGTGTGATCTATCTAGTCTGGGACTCTGGAATCTTCAATGAGGATGAACTTCTTCCATTGGCTTGGTTAAGCTAGTTTGGTCTGCATCGGTTGTGTATCTCTCCCTCACACTCTCCTCAACTCTCTCCTATGGCTCAGTTGGTTGCGAGTTAGAGTGGAACCGAAGGCACGCGGGTTCGACTCCCTTTCCGTGCTGTTAGCTATTGTATGCATTCCCTATCTTGTAACGATCTCGGTCGATGATTATCAAAATACTGTTCACGTGCCTAATGCTAGTGCTGGATAATACCCGCATGAGACCTTTTTTTTATTTTGCTACATTTATCGCTACGAATTGCAAGAAAACGGGTTATTTCGAGCCGTTCCGAGTATGGCGGGATCGGTGAGTGTGCAATAAGAAAAAGAAGCATGACAATTGTATAGATGATTATCTAGATGAGCTTGGTCGGCCATGGCAGGTAGATCTCCGGAGCGTGCTGCCACGTCTTGAAGTCCAGAACCTGAGAATTTTTTTTCGTGAAGAATCGAGGAATCTCAACTCGCCTTCTGCTCTCTGTCATCGTAGAGTCCATCGGGACGAATGAGCCTGCAACGAAGAATATTCAGACCCTTCTAATTGAGGAAAGTGGAACTGCAGAAATGCTCCATAATTCATAATTGCCCCTTCCTTTGCAGTCTCACTCCCTCACTCTTTCGGTCGAGGAGACAAGATAGGATCATCGATCTGGTATCTCATTCTCTCTCTGTATACATGACTTGTTTTCTAGAAGTCACCGAATACAATAGAGTGGGAGGAAACCAATAGATGTCTTCTCTTCATCTACAAACTTTGATGGTCTTCCTCGATGGTTTCGGTCTGTTGATTGGAAGAGAGAGAACACTCCCACACACTCATTAGTTAGTCACTCTAATTTGAGTCCCCTTACTCCACTTATATTACTGCTTACTCGCAACTATCTAGAGCAATTTATCTCCCAGTTGCCTCCCAGTGTCCATCAAATAGCCTTGTAAATGGAGTCATTACCAGCCCGAAGTTGCCTATTCTTCCTCCATGACGTTTCGGTCTGACCTACCAAGAATGGCTGCACATATTCGATTGCCACCCCCACCCAATCTAATTTCTCCCCACACCCTCCGATGGAAGAGATTCCATTTCCCCCTCTCTGTTCAATGCTTTTTGGTTGAGACAGCAGCACTGTACTACCTATCTGCCTCTAATCTTTCATCACTTCTCGTTCACACTATAAATACCCTCCTCCATCCACATCATCCATCCAGGAGGAAGCTCATTCTAGCCTCACACACCTTCCGTTTCTCCCTTGCAATCTTCCCCTTCCATCTACCTCCACCTCCTCCTTCTCTCACCAGATTCATGGAGGCCAAAACGTTTCCTATCTCCATCGCTCCTTATTCCGGGGTGTAGGTCATTCCTCCATATAGATCCGGGTGAAGAATGCGTCTGACTTCCCGTTCTCTCATTCCAAATAGACTGCAGTAGTCCTCCCAAAACCCCGTCATTCTTTCATTACAAGAGCAGCCATTGGATAGATATTCGCGTCTTTTCTTGTCTTCTTTTCTTCTTTGAATTCTACCTACACCATTGTTTTCTCTCCCCTTCATCGCGGAAACATTCCCTCTGCATACAGTATGCAGCACATCATCCTATTGCGTCATCACAAGCCAATCATATCGGATGGTCGAACAGGGAGGAACAAATTCGTCGTCTCTCTCAGAATAGCTATCGAACTGCCTCTTCTCAACTAAATTTCTCGTCCGTTTCGCAGTCCATTTCGCATTTTGTGTGTGTTATCCAAATTGGAATCTATCGTGGAAGGAGAGATGGGGTGCTATCCCTCTTTCGTACTCTTCGTCACTCAAACCCATTTCGAGTAGGCGATTCCGTATCCAGATTACCATTGTTGTGACAGTGAGAGAGGGATCTCATCTGGGGGAACGACGTCAGTCAGAAGGATGAGACCCTCCCTTCTCATTATGAAGTGCACTAGTTATGGAGTGGAAGAGGAAGATCTCTCACCCATTCCCACAGGTCGAGAATATCCCTCGAGAATGGCCCTTTTCTACCCGGAACAGACTCCCACTCTAGGTACTGCACGATGCGTGAATTGAAGGCTGCGTTGTCTCTTTGTTTTTTGGTGCCGAAAAATGACCACATCTCTTCGTTTTCTCGGTTTTCTCACAACCGTTTCATAGTCAACATCATCTCCTTCCCTTCTCGATAGATCATTCATACCAGGTCAGATTTCCTTTCTTTCCTCTTCCTCCTCCATAGATATCGAAGGTCTCATCGAATTGATTCAGTGCGTAAACGTCGCACCAAAAATGCCGATTTCCTGAAATTTCGTTGCGATTATCCTTGAATTTCTCCGAAAGAGTCAGATATCCGGGCATGTTTATGAAGTGAGTTCACGAATACTGAGATCCACGCGCTTATTCTTCCCTCTAATTGCGAATTCGATACCATCCCTCTCTGCTTTTTCTTTCCTGTTTCTCTTCTCAGTTCTTTCATTCGAAACAACTTCATTCGTCCGTCAGATGTACTCTCTCTCTCCTCTCTCCCTCTGATTAGCATACCCTGCTAGGCAACAGTCTGTCCACTCTCTGGACCATTCCCTTCCCGTGTAGAGAGTGACGTCACCCTCTTCAACTCCTAATTAGAATGGAGTCTGTGATTGTGAGGGTAGTAGAAGGGAGTGCTCTCCCTCTAAGCCCTCCTCCATTCCTCTCTTCCCTCTTCTCTTCTTCCTCTCACTCCATTCACTAATCAACCGTACGATTCCCACGGAAAAGGCGTTGAGAGTGGGCACGAATCTTCCCTTTTGTTATCCTCTCTCTCTCTCTCTTCCGGGTTCACTCACCTAGGAGAAAGTCGTGGAACACCAGCTGCGAGGCTTGACCTGTAATTGATAATTTGTTCATTTTGATGTTTTGCTTTGTGTAACGTAATTATGTTGAATGCATTGCTTACCGGGTCCGACGAATCGATCCTTTCCATCCGTGAGAACAGATTGGCATCGAAGTTTGATGTTGAGTGGGCACTCGTTCACTACGCGAACCTGCATGAGATCTATTTGATAGCCTTGTCAGCCCATCTCTCTTGCCTCATTCAATTTTTTCTACGGTGACCGTTTCTTCCTTACGGTAATTTCTGTCAGCCTAAAAGCACTGAGAGATCTACCGTGTGATCCTTCGAAGCCACTCTGTTGCCATGCACGTTATCCCTTCCCACTAAACAACGGGAATTTACCACCGTGTCCCTTCCATCTCCTCCCTTCCTTTCCTTTCTCTTCTCCTCTGGTAGTTCCATCTCAGATCCCCTAGCCGTGTCATTGCTGTCAAACGAGGCCAATCTCATCCCTTGGCCGAATCTCCCTCCCTTTCTCAAGTTCAAATCGGGTTTCGCGTGCTGTTTTGCTGCAGTCCAAATCGGGGGCTGCGCGAGGGGGGAGAGGGGGAGGGGGGGGAGGAGAAGGAGGGTGGGGGAGGGGGTAATGACATTGAATTGATCGTATAAGAAGTCGTCCCACTGACTGATGACGTGTTGTCAGCCACATTTAGAGACCCCAAAATGCGTCTGAAAAAGCACACAAAGTACGATTTTGTTCAGTCTCAACCGCTGTTTTGTATTCGCAGCTGAGTTTTTGCTGTGAAGAGGTGGCGGGGTATCAGATCTCACTCATTCCCCTCTGACTAGATAGTTCAGCATCGTTCACTCCGTCATTCACCTTCTTCTTCCCCTTTATGAATGCGTGAAAGTGTCCCTCTAGAGGTTCTCGTGACGATTTTCTTCCTCCTACATTCTTCCCCTCTTTTGTGCAAGAATAGTAGGGCGAAGTAGACGAACCTCCGTGATTCGTGCACTTTTCTTCGTAGAGACGACGTCACAAAAGAGGAATAGACAGAGGAAGAGAAGGCACTTGAACATCCTTTGTCTGCAATTTGATCAACATTTGATGTAGGCGAGTCTGGCGAGTAATAACTTTACGTGAACGATCCCTAGAGCAGAAAACATAGCGCAAAGTAACTTCTGATTTTGTTGTGAGCATGCAAAATCTCTTGAGTGAAGCGCTTGAAAGCGAGAAAGCTAGTAGAAGCATAGTAGGAGTAAGAAGGGAGTGGGGAATCGTCTTCTTATTCGATAAGTTTCAGTGACTGGTGCGCAGTCTTCCCATTCTTGCGCAGTCGCTAAATCTGATTTGACTCGCCTCATAACTATCTCTTTCTTCTCTCTTTTCCTAAACAATCTACGCTTCTCGTCAATAGATAAACGCGACTAGAGAAGAGAAAACCACAAAATGGAGACTTCGTCAGTCTTTGAAATGGAGAAAAGCACGCCTGGAGTCTCAAATGTGTTTATTCTTCAGAGTCTTTTCCGGATAGTTTAGAGAACGAACGTTTCCCTCCCTCTCTAAGTAGCTGAGGTTGAAGATAGAGCCCTTGAAGTGAGAATAATTATGGGGACTACGCGTCAAATCGGGAAATGGAGGGAAAACAATCTCATATTTCACTGCAAAACACCCTCACGAGGTAGATCATTCCATCCCTTCAGTTTCAAGCCCTTTCCCACCCTACATGTCTCTGCAGGTTTCTTATTGCAAGGTTTCTCACTTTTCACAGCAAGAACAAACAACTTCTCGTCATGTTGGATCTTCTTTACTTTCTCAGTTTCCATACGTGTTGCAGCCGCATCCAGCACTTTTTTCATTAGGACCAAGTGAGAGAAACACTCATTTAGAGGAAGAGAAGAAGGAACAACTAGAGTAAGAAGAGAGGACTTACTCACACTTCACGTCCCTCTTTTGATGTCTGACCACCTCTCCATTCCTTCTGCATCTCAGTCTGGGCATCTGCTCATATTTCTGACACTTCCGGTCTACTCTTATAGCACCTTTCTGATACATCTACGTCGTTGCACCCATTTCATTCTCCATTTCACGTGTTTGAGATCTTGAACGATTTGTGTGCTCGCGAGAGACCATCATGTCCTACTAAGCATCATTCGTTCATCTCTTCAGGCTCTCACGATGGCAGCCAATTGGGTTCTGTGTGCAGCAGCTATGGTTGCGGCCTCTCTCTCAGTTGTCTGCGGGAGTGAAGGAATGGGAGGAGGAGGAGAGATTGCTGCATTGCAGGTTGGTTACTGATTTCAGAGTGTAATACAGATAATGAATGTAGACCGCATCCGGTTTTCTACAATCTTCATGGAATCATTTTACGACTGTTGTCTACTTCGTTGTATCAATTTTAGATATAAATTTATTTATATGTCTTATTGTTAGAGAGCAACGAATTCCTTTTCAGATGGGAAAACCATGCGAAGCTGCCTTTGATTGCTGGAGAAGCGAACCTGTCGATGTTCTCAGTGGATTGCCACTACGAATGAGTGAGATTTTTATCTCAGTTCTTTATTTCAGCACTAATTGTAAGAATTGTCCAAATCAGTCGTGTTATCAATATCTGAAAATTGATTACATTGCAGGCGAATCCTCTTCGTTCCGGCAAAAGCGACTAGAAGTAGGGGGAGGTCGGACAAAAGGAGGTATGCACTCAGATTGGTTCATTATCAATTAATTAGCCCAATCAAATGAAGAGTACAGTAACGTGGTTGAGAGAAGAGGGATTCTAAGAATGAGAAAAGACTGTGCAATTGGCCCAATAACACGAGTGTTCAATGTGCGACTTTTCTAAAGAATTTCGGTATCAAATGTGTCCATCAGAGAACAGTAGAGAGAACAAGGGGTCTTCGAACTTCATCATCATCTTGGAACAATTCCTAATTGTAGGCCGCTGTCGATGCACCCTCGGTACTTGCCAACTCTACCACTTTCCTACTAAATCATTCTTGCCTTGTGAAGAATTCTAGCCGCCCACTTCCCACCATCCAAGCTCACTAAACTATCAACCTCCATTCAATCTGAGACCATTCCATCTCTCGATCTCAATCCCTCTTCTAGTCCTTTCCTCCTGTAGAATCTCACTCAAATCTTTTCACGGACTGCCTTATCTTCCCTCTAAAATTCATCAATATTTGTGTCTCTCAGTTCGCTTTTGTTTTGATTGTTCCCTCCAAACATCTGACAAAAGTAAAACGATAAACGTCGTTCGTTTGGCGCGTAATCACTTGAGGATGGAAGTAAGAATCGATACAGACGGAATCATTCAAGGTGCAATGATCCTTTAGAAACCCCTCCCACATCAGGACATCTTCCTTGCAGATCAAACACTCAATCATCGATAAAGTTTATGCAATCTCTCAATCGATTATGTCTGTCATTATCATTCATCGAGTATTCTTCACTAAGTCAGCTGCAGCACCAGTCGTTATCTGCAATTCTGTTGCAAGTTACTCCTGCCACTCCTTCGCTAACTCTCTTCGTCAGACCCATTCTCTACGAACGATAGATCACTCATTGAGAGGGTGTCATCATTTTCACCTAATCTTTTCTCTGCTCATTCCTTCCATTATCGTATCCATTCTCTCCGTATTCATGAATATCGTCGATTCGTGGTCAGTCATAATGGACGGATGGCCAACCAGAGTATCGTCCGATCGAGACTGAAGGATCATCGATGATTACTGTAATCCCTTATCGATACCGTAAGATTGGATGATCTGGGAGTGCACTTCTTCGGGACGGGCGATTCCTTCGCAAGGGGAGTCGTGTCCGATTCTTGGCAAACTGTCAATGCTGCAGATTACGGTAGTCGATGGATCGGCAACTGACTGGGATGGTAACCATTGGCCCTGATCGTCGATAGATCGGGCGTGTACGTGTAGCTGACTACGGTAGGAGCAGCGGAGGAGGACGAAGAGGGCTGCTCGGTTACTGTAAGAGGGAGGGATGGTGTGATCGAGGAGTGACTTTCTACCAGTTCGATCGGCTCTTCTCAGATCAGCACTGCCCATTGTACTCCAAGTGGTGCAACATGAATCCTTCTCGGAGGCTGAAGAGGGATCAGATTGTCGTAATAAGAGGTATGTTCAATCTTCTTATCACACTGTAGCTCCCTGATTCAACGCCCCCGCTCTCATCATCATGCTCTTACCTGGAGATTCTCTGGATCGGAAGCAGCAGAACATAGCAGTAGTTAGTATGGAGAGGAGAGGGATGAGTGAGTAGAGGGAGAGGAAGTAGAGGATGGGATCGATGGAGGGAGACGAGCAACCACCGATGTCCATTCAATGGAGGGGATAGAATGAGGAAAGGAGAGATGAGCAGAGGATGGGAACGGGATTATAGAGCAATGGTATGCAAGTTGCAAGTCCGCACAAAACATTTATCAGTGTTTTTCTAGAGTCGTGATCCGTACGTTAAGATTGGCTATTTAGGGCAGATTAATTTCAACAGAAGAGCAACATTCATTAGGGGAGTAAAAGACAGTGCTAAACTCCCTCAGGCAGATCGAGTTATTCGCACCCAATATAGCGAATATCATCGAAGAGCCCATGAGAGCATCGTAGCTGATGTAGCGGGGTACAGGAACAGACCCATAATGCAACCTAGAGGATTAAGATAACCTCCCACTGCGACACATAGGGTCGCAAGGGCTCGAAACAATAGGACGCCCGACAGAACATGCGACGCAGCATCATTGAGGCAAGAGATACAGAACCCACATACGTGCGTACGTAAAGCAAATGCATAAAGCACAGCATACTCTGGTGTGCCGCATCCAGTTGGAATCGAGCTCGTTTTGGGGTTCCCAAGTTGCACCCAGGCTTGATTCCAACTTGGGGGCGACCCAACTATCTGCATTTCCCATACTCTCTCGTTCGGTCTTTTTCTCTAACTCTCTCGCTCGGTTACCCAAGTTGAAATCAAGTACCGTAGTTCGGTTTCTCAAGTTGGAATCAACTTGGAAAAGAGCGAGACAATGCGAGATAGTATGCGGAATAAAGAGACCAGGTTCCCGAGGTTGCCTCCAGGCTTGATTCCAACTTGAGGCGGCACACCAGAGTACCGGCGGTATGAGATACACATCCTAGATTCCGATTGGGAACTAACATTCAGACATTGAGCGACCCTTTCCCACTAGTTTCTCCCAACCACTGGTTAGCCAGTACATCAACCACTGGTTGGCGGGTATCCAAACAAATGGTTGCGGTACTGGCCAAACTGGGTTAATGTGCTGGTCAACCAGAGGTTAGCTCAAACTCCGGCAAGAGTTTTGGATCAACCAGTACCTCGACGGTGGACGGCGGAAAAACAACTTCAAATAGGAGCGAGCACATCACTTTTAAACCAATTTGAACATGATTAAATCTCTCTCAGGAGAGCCCGATAATAACAATAAAGTTGCAGAAACTGAATGTAAATTGTTTCCATTTTGAAAATTTCTGAAACGTCCTATTCCGAAATGAGAATTTCTGAAGATTTTTCTCCGAATCGTCTTATCACCACCTCGACAACTGGCTGACGGGCATCCCAACCAATAGTTGAAAGAAACCAGAGGGTGAGAGAACAATGCCAGAATTACCGGCTTGCCCGAACCCTGATTTCTCCACCTCGGGTACACGGTTATGAACCTCGTTTAGGAACCACAACGAGTCTTGGAAGATTCATAACCGTGTCATCCTCATCACATCTCTAATTCCGAAAGAGTATCCAACTCTCTTCTTCGGATCAATGCACTCGATGCCGTAACGGCAACCCTGCCACAATACGTCCCCCCATTCACACACTCTACACCCCACAAATCCCACACGAACGTCTGCTATAGCAGAGTCATGAGGGAGAAAAGATGAGCAATAACAAGGGAATAACAACACGATGGCGTCGAAGTCTTCCTCGTCGAGGTGGCAAGCACCTCAACGAGGAGTTGAAGAACGACAGAAGAAGAAGAACCTCCTCTTCCATCTCCATCCAGCAAGAGGGCAGAAGAGACGACCGAGCGAAAGACTGCAAGAGAATATTGATTGCTCATGTTGTGAAGGCCCTTCCAACATTCGTGCTTCGAAGCGAACAGAAGGCTAACTCAATCGGTATATGGCTTTGACCGATGGAAATGGATTCGGTGTGATCAGTGTCAGTGCCCAGGGTTTCCAGTACAAATCGCACGAATCCGAGTAAATTTGAAGTGAATGATTTTGGGCGAAGATATTTATTGCTAAAATATTAGGGGGGCTGATACTGAACACAAGGTAAAGTGCCGAAAAATAATGGGACACAGGTATTTCCGCTCTAGTTTTTCAAAGTATCTTCCGTAATAGTTGAAAGACAGTTCGATGATGCACTCCGTATGCACTACATTTCTGGCCGACTCTAAACAGCGCGCATTTGCAAGGGGTCAGCACAAAGAAGAACTTTAAGAAGTGCCAATGTCTCGAGTTGTGAAAACGTTGAAGAGTTTGAAAATCCACGAAGGAGAGAAAAGCAAAGATTGTCAATTTGAATAGCAATAACGGGACATTTTTTTGGAACTGTATTACAACCATCTCATACATTCTTCATGATTCTTCACGGCAGTACTGCAGCATGTTGAATTTTTTTCCAATGTGTGCATTACCTCTTTCAACGCACCAGTAGATCAACATCGAAGAGCAGAGAGGAAGAAGGAAAAGATCTGCGATCATCAACGAACGAGGAAGGGGAGAGAGGAGAGGAAGGGAGAGATGGACACGACGGACACCTGAATTAAACACATTATCATCATTATGCTGAGATATCGCTATTTATTGTACCTAGCAGTGCTCCATGAAACTCCAATCCCGAGCGAGAAGGGGCGGGTTTCGAGGGCACGAACATCCTTGGGGAGGCAACAAAAACGAGATAGATGTCTGGAAAATAGAGAATTTGTTTACGATCTATCTACTGTTCAACTCTACTCAATCGATATCCTCTTCCTTCATTAGATTGAGTGCAGTGAGAAGGCTCGTTGTCGAACCCCGATGAGAAACCGCCATTCGAGTTGACGAGGCATACTGTAATAGTAAAAATATTGATCGGTTCAATGAAGCCTCAAAAGTACCTATATTTACTACCGTATCTTTTATTCAATCGGTCCGGAGTGCGAAGATTCCCTTGCAGCGATGATTCAATCGATTAACGACTGAAACAGAATACATGATCATATATGATCTCTTCACTTTTTCTCTGCCGTACCCAATCGGTATCATCGTCCTTCAGTCGATAGAATGCAGCGAGAGAGGTCACGTCTCACGTCGAGAGAACATCGTAGTCGACTGCAACGGAGGACAATCAAAAATATCACTCGAGTATCTCTACTCACCTTCCAAATAACCAAAGTGGCGTCTTCATACTGTTCGAATCGGCTCCCTCTTTCCACTCACTGACAACCCTCTCTCGAGAGATGTGACGTATCTGAACGAATTGATTAGCACTGCTCTGAATCCAATCAGGCATCGATATAGTACGGTACTATATAGTACTACTATTAGATATAGTACTACTATTAGTACCTCATTCGCTTATCGTATCCTCCCCCACATCGATCGATCCACTGGCCAATCGAAGAAGAGTACGACGAGACTCGATTGGTCGTCTGAAATCACTCGTTAAATGACGTCGTGAGTTCGAACCAACCTCACGTCGACACCGGGTTGGATCGCACCCGAATTGAAGGGGATGAAGCTCCATCCAGTGGAGAAGATGCAGCCATTACGTCACACGAGAAGAAGACGCATACTGTAATCACAATATACATTTAAATAAATCATATTACAGTACCTACATCGGCTACCGTATCCTCCTCGGCCTTGATCGATCGGTCGCCGGTTCGAGAAGGAGGGCAGAGGCGCAGTTAAGAGACTGCTGCAATCAGTCCACTTACTCCATTCCCCTCACCCTTTCTCGTGCCGTCTCCACTCAACCAACCATCCATTCACTCCTTGATCCCTTCCCTCCCTCTGCCAGAGGAGCGCTCCCATCAGACAAGATGACCGTCTGCAATCGATCGATTGATGACGAAATCCACTTGCTCCCAATGGTGAGCTAACTTCCGCTAGTGGGGAGACGTGTCCGTATCCGACGGACGGCCAAATTGCACCGGTGCATTTTGGCCGTCCGTCGGTTAGTTATCCGACGGACGGCCAAATTGCACCGGCTCTACTTGGCTATTTGGTGGATTGGGAAAACCGCCGGGCGGTTTTCCCAATCCACCAAATAGCCAAGTAGAGCCGATACTTAAAGATATTTTCCTTTGCCATTTTCATATTCAACAACTTGTCCTGAGTAACACGGACATCAAATATTTCACTCAAATTTCCAGAATTTGTTTGATAAAAGTCGTGAAATGATATTGTATCCCAGCAGTCGAGTGCGCATAGCAGTAGATCACTTCAGACCCCCTGTCCCTATA